>NQII01002833.1:189260-405855 GCA_002778355.1 Clitarchus hookeri | reverse complement strand
CTTTACGTAGGCTATGTATGCCTCGCTTTATCCTGCTTGCCCTCGTAGCACATATGAACAGTCAGCGGGCTGCCAAACTACACTAATTAGAACAACACTCGGTTTACACTCTAATGAAGGTCATTATCCACTTCCTAGAACATACAGCACAGCACATAAAGAAGGATTTATATAATCCAATCTGACACGGCGTGGGAACGCACTGTTTCTGACTAGACAAGTATAGAAGTTACTTTCATATCCCTCTCATACGCAGCTCAGGTCTGACAAAGGGCTCTTACAAAGAGTATATACGACGTTGAAAGTGGCAATATGTTCTCGCAGTTCTCCACCAAAGATGTATGCATATTGCGAAGATGAGCTTTTTAAGTTACAAATCGTCGCCTTTTTTTATTTCAACATATTCTACGAAATGGTTATATTAAAGGTAAACTGTAGACCCCATTTTTTTTTTTTCGATTTTATTCAAAATGAGCACAGGTTCATTTTTTTTAGGATGCTCCAGCCCAATAACCACGTGGTGCTGGGAGAAATATAATAATATATTTTAAAAAAAACAAGACACAACGTTCAAGGAAGCTATATGACGAAAAGAAAAACAATCCATATTTTAAAGGTTAGAAACAAACTTTGATGATTCTTTTATTTTTTTTATTTTTCGCTATTTTAAAATTTGTGATTAAATATTCTTTGTGATATTTTGAAATTAATCACATGAAGAAGGTCACCTTGGATTCTAAAACACTAATGATAATTGCAAAAGTTATTAGAAAAAATATGAAATATTGGCTGAAAAATATAACAAAACTTAAAGATCTCGAAGTCTTAGATGACGATAAAGTACAATGTGGTGTTGGTGAATTTAATTTCATGTTTACTGTACGACTTATATCACAGTATAAGGTAACATTACTGGTAATATTACTTGGCGTCGTTAGTAGTAGTAGTTTCGTTCGCATTAAGAGCAGATATCTGTAAATATTACAGAGATGAATTAGCAGAGCCTTTTGAGACTGGAGGGGGAGGTCGTGAACCCCGAGGAGGCTACATATATCATGGGGGGATGTAATAATTTATTGATGCAGAATCTATGGTTACTGAATACAGAATTAGAAACAAGTATTATGGTTCACTGCCATTACAATATCAACAACTGTGTGACTATAAAAAAGAAGTAACATAATTTTAAAAGGACGGGAATTTCAATAATACTAGTAATTAGCCACACCGCTACAAGAAGTTCAATGTAAAATTTTTAATACCCAGAAAATTGCTGATAAATTAAAATTTATAGCTTAGGAAAAAAATCAAACTCACAAACACTTATTCATCAGCTCCTGCTTGCTCTCATGTAGCTTGGTTATTTCCTTAACATTTCACAAAGTGATTTTTGTTTGACCACGATATTGTGAAAGGTAGCTGTGACATACCTCACATAATTTAACATGNGATTTTTGTTTGACCACGATATTGTGAAAGGTAGCTGTGACATACCTCACATAATTTAACATGTAAAAAAAACTATCCTTTCGTTCGGCAGGTCCCGCAATTGGCAGTGTCCTCAAGGCTCCCGCCTTCCCGGTGCTTGAACTGCGTTCCAGAATGTTTGAAACACACTTTTCCCCACGAATCTATTAAACGCGTGTCCAATGTGCTAATCTACGAAAAGAACACACATACTTTAGGTGAGGGCTGTTGAGTGCTTTCAAGACGTCACGCACGTTAGAAACGCCCTTTCAGAGCTGTCCAACGTGGCTAAAACCGACTATTTCATAGAGCTATATCTCGAAATAAACGCGTCAGAAACATACAAAAGTACTCAAGGGCCCTGCATTGAAACTTTCTATAGATTTTCCATCAGTAAAATGATACGGTCGCTACTTAAAGTCCCGTAGGTACACGCAGTACGACGAGAACACTGCACGCCAGTTAAGAGCCTTGCGCTTGGTGGCCATGGTACACTTGATGCGTGTAACAGTGTAGCCCTTACCACTCCCGCGCTTCTCGGTCTCAAAAGCGCAAAACACATAGGTCCAGGTGGGCGGGCTCCTTAAAGAAGAACGTCCAGTGTGGATGATGTACGAATTCTCCGCCCGTGCTACCGCGCATTCCTTAGTAAAATTAAGGCAGATAAGACTTGGGCGAGCAATGTATGTGTGCTTAATTCGATATCTTAAGGGGAATGGTTTACTAACGTCTTATATTCACCAACTTGTCGTCGCAACTGGTTTATCAATGGCCCTGTCAGCATTTTTGGCATATTCCAATTCTAATAGTAGTCTCCAACATTTACAGGTATTCACTGCCTTTATTAGTTGCAGACTACTGTTCGAAGATAATAAAAAATATCCTATATATTATATCTATCCAGTAGCCAGAGAATAAAAAAAGACAGCGAATATATAAGAATGTAATAATGCTTTGAGGACTATTATAAATATATTTAAATGCCAACAATTTCGGTACACCCTCTGAAGAAGCAGTTGCAAAAACTTGGTGAATATAAGACGTAAGTGCACCATTTCCCTTAAAATGTGCTTCCTCCATCAAAACAAAGTACGGGCAGACTTACGTAGTAATGATACCTCACTGCTGTTTTTGTCTGTGCGTATTGCCACATGATCAAGACCGAACAACGCCAGTCCGCTACTTTGGATAGAGTACGACACATAAATAAAAGTTTTAAGGCACAGACCCTAAAGAGCGAGAGAACGAGAGCCAGAGGGAGAGAGAGAGGGTAGGTAAGTGCTGAAGGTGTAAGGGAGAAAGTTGGTAAACTTAGATAAGACGAGAAAAATGGCACAACATCAATGTAAATGTCCGGAAGCCGCGGAGCTGCATGCGGCGTAAAGGGGGGAGACGGACGAGGTGGGAGGCGATGGGGGAAAAGAGCCCCGAGTGGTTCTGCGGAGGTAGATAAGTCACTGCGATAAGGGGACACAGACATAAACGGCGGTCCCCCACCTCCCTCATGCTCATTCCCTGCCACATTAGAATATTTTTTCTTACCCATTGTATCCGCACGGAATGAAGAAAATCTTATGCGTTCCAGGACAGAAAAAAAAAATTCTCCAATGTAGGGAAAGAAAAGAAAGTAAATGGAATTGGTTTCATTACTGCACACATTTATCATTCTAAGACAGCCTCGGCTCTCCAGGCGGTTCGAGAGACCTGCGTCTTTAAGGAGTTGTAGAGAGAAAAAGGTCGTAAAAATTTTAAGAAACGAGGTCTTGTGGGCAAGGACGATAAGCAACAACATTCAAAACATTTGAATGTTGCGGCCTTTGAACACTATGTTATGCATGTACACGGCCAAAATTTTAACGAAACAAGTTTCATGACTTCTTTCGAAGCGTTTTTACTTCAGTCCCCCATTATAAACGGAAAGTCTTAAAATTCTTGAGAAGATATTGGCTTTCGTAGAAAAGACACGGATGATGAACTACAATTCGTCACAAAAACCGAAAACATCGCGTTAACTGTTTACTGAGTGAGTCTTCTTCGGAGATCAGTGTGAAAAAATGGGACATTTATAAAAAATGTCGTGACGAAGTTGAATTTGTGGAGTTAAATATTTCTTAAATTGCCTCAGGACATTATATTTTACTACAAGTGGGAGAAATATCTTCCCGGCCATATATCGGTAAATACTAAGTAATTTAAACTGAGTAAAATTTTCACTATGCGTAGGATAAAATTACATTTCTCTTCTTTTCTTTATATATATTTAGGATAATGGGGTAACAAATTAATGAATATAGAAAGGTTAAAAAATGTTTGTGTTATCGTAAACAATTTATTTTATACACCATCTATATACTTATTCCCGACCATGTTCTCAGAATATTCCTTTTTCATTAGTGCAAGCTGTGTAATAACGTACTGTTGACTCAGGGGCTGCTAGTCACTAGCGTATCAACGACCAGATCCTCTATTAGATCTCACCGAGCAAGGTACCACATTATGGAGGAATCCGTTTTTATTTCTGGTCCCGACATATGATTTCGGTTTTTGCCATGGTTCTCCGAAATCACTCCAGGCGAACAGCGGCGTGATTCCTTACTACAGGCCATTGCTGGTTCCACAACCGTCTGATAGTCTGAACTGCTTGTCACGTCTGTAATGACATCGCTGTCAACGAAACTATCTACGATCTTTTTGTTCCCAGCCCTTGGCGGTTATTGTGTTAGTGTCTTCTCGGAATGTTACCTTGCCCACCTGTCCCTCACACTATATTACCACTGCTTCGCTTCATCTCGTCTCACTTCTTCCATTTCTTCAGACTGACCCGGGAACTACAAGTCTGTATTTATTTAGGGTGTGACAGTATTTTCCGCTTTGTGCCAACCACATGACGTTCGTGTGGGCAGGCCTTAGTTCAGCAGTCTGCCTGAATGCGCCACCACACATAAGACTTTAATCAAGTCAGTTATATCGTACAATGAAACATCCACAAAGCCTTAACTTTAACAAAAATGATTTAGTTCTCCTAGAAAAAATAATAATATGTAGCTAACTTATTTAATATTCAAAATATTTAATCTTTCAGCTGAATATTTCTTTCTTGAAATTGTCATTTGGACACGTAGTATTCGCCTTTGTCCTAGTAGAATCACCATTAGTACACCAATGCAGCTTTAACGCACCCGCGAATTGCTCACTACGAGTGTCTTACCCGCACAACTAAGACATGCGTACAACAGCAATCGGGACGCTAATGCCCAAATATTCTGTTTACAATAATCCTCCGCCAGACTTAGAACCAGACCACGATTTCGCAATGTGGCTACAATACAGAGCGCCGTAACACCTTGCGTGGGGTCTTGGTCCGCACGGCGCAGGGTGTACCAACAAGCCGGTGTGCCGGCCGTCGTAATCCTCTTATACTTCATCATCCTTCGGCACCTCATGTTAAGGTGGGACTGTTATAACTAGCAAACTACCAACGTGGCTCTATGAACTTCTGTTGTAGTTTAACTGTAGTATAATGGCCCCTCCTTCCCACTAATAACAGAATATACCGACTGCAATGTTTTATAAAAATTAACTTATACCTAAATACATCGACCTTCTGTAATTATTTAACTTTATACTTATTTCACTTGAGTCACTCTTACTAATAATACGCCCCTAGACCATAAGTGTAAATCACCATACTAAAATATAAAAAAAGAAATTAAACTTTATCTTTGGTGAAGGAACCTGCTTGTTTCGCTCCCTCGCGGCTATTACCAATAATTTACGGCCTCCCTCACCCAAACAAACAAAAATATTTTGACTTCACTGACCTTGTATCACAGACAGCATTGACATGAAGATGTTACTTGTTTTTTACATATCACGTAACATTAATGCCAGATTTCTGGAAGGGCTGAGTTTGATTTAAAGTTGGTGAATTTCCGGACTCTTTGAGAAGCGAGTGTTTACTGTTTAACTGAACAAATATTGGTCCTCGTTCTTGCAGAAAGGCGCATGCGATACGCAACTTTGACATTCTGCAAGTTCAGTAAACATGTCAGCTAGTTGATGTACGTGGTTCTGTTTTGGGAGGGAAGGGTGTGCGGAAAACTGGACATGTTTCCTGAAAATGTGTATCACTATATAGTTGTCAACATTTTTACATTCCCATTCATGAATAATCTGTTTCAATGAAATATTTTTAAAGGAGAAAAAGTCCCATTTTTAACGTAAGCGTGAAATAGAAGTAACCCAAAACTTATCCGACGTAAAATATTAGTAGAAATTGTTCTGCTATAGGCTATTTGTGCAAAAATTTTACAAGCGTATATTTTGTACACGTTCAAACCGCAGATTGTTTAATAATTGCTTCATAACACACAATTACTGCATAGAATTATATTATTAAAATTTGGTACCTTTATAAAAAATATGAAAACAACCGACTTGTGAGTTTCTGATAGGGATAGGTAATTTTTCAAATTAAACACGAATAAAAGTTTTGCGAAAGCAAATATTTTAATTAAAAATGACTTTAATTTAAGGAATAAATTATTTTTATTTTTGGGTAAATTCGTAATGCCTTTTTTTTACTTATAACAACAGCAATTGCAGCATTCCCATTATTTTAGTCGCAGGCTGCAAGAACAGCACTTTAAAGTATGCCACATGACTTATCATATGAAATTACTTAACTAGCTTAAACATTTAGGTACACGCCTATTTGTCGTTTGCCTGTAGGTTTATATACACGCAATTTAAAGAACTTGTCTTACACTTCAGGTACATGAAATTCTGTAGTCGAAATTATTTTTCTTATTACTTTTGGTGCTTGTTAGTCTTAACGCGCGCCCTAAACCGTGAGAATAGCTCATAAAAATAATTATGAAAATAGAAGAAAAACGTTGCGTATTTGTTGCATTTCCCTATTTACTGATTATAAGGATGATATTTTTCAACGATTAGCTTAGTTTAATAGGTGATATTGATAGAGTTATTCTGAAGGATGATGGCGTCACAATAATTTATATCACACCCGATTAATTAGCACATCATTTGCAAGTTGTAGGTTTTATCAAATTACATAATCGTTTTATTGTAAAGAAAATGTGTTATTTTCATTCTATTTCTTCTAATATTCTTAATTGGTAAGCAGAACTGTGCGTTTTATGTCCGGCATATGTACATTAGCAACTATATCTGAATTCTGAAACATGTAATTACACCTTTACAACCATTTGGTCCTTATGATGCTCACACTGCATTCTAGTAAAATATATCATTAAATATCCTAAAATTATTTTTTATTTTTAACCATAAGCGCGTGAGTTTTTCTTCAAAATTTCTACAGCCTGTAGAAAAGATAGGGGAAAAAAATCTAAAATTCTACGATCTGTAGTAAAGCACCTATATCAAGTTTTGTAACTCATAAATGGTTTAAAATAAACCTCAGAAATGAATACTTCTCTTCCATTCGAAATAGCAGAGTGAACAATACAAAACAACACCCTTTACTAATTGAGAAGATTTTTACTAGCCAAAACGAAAAGAAACACTTACATAGTAAAAAAATAATCTTTTCGTTTTTACTCCTATTGAACATCTTCTGGGCACTGTAGTTTGATTTTAATGAGAAAACTGAATGCACTTTTCGCTTAAGCTTAATTAGTTTTAAAATATAGCGTTTGAAACCAAACGGGTAAAACATTTTACCTCATAGCATAATAAATGAATAGTTGACTTGTTTACAGAGAAAGCAATTTTGGTATAGGCAATCGATAGGGAACATGTGATATAATAAAACTTTACTTGAAACAACTAAGATATGAACTGCAATTGAAGATACTATTTTGAATAGAAAGTACATTTCAAATAATTATGACCTGCGTCGTCTCCGGAAACTGCGTCCAACACAATTCAGAACACCTGCCATAACTTGGTAAATTTATGTGTGTTTGGAAAAATTCAGGATGGGTACTTCCTGCAATGTGCTGTGGCTTTGTGCTGATAGGTAGTTGTGAAATCGGCCTCAATAAGGTCCAAAATGTTTAAAATATTCACTCAAGTCGTCAGCAAAAGGGAACTGTTGTAAGTATTGTTAAACGTTGGCGTAAGTATGAATGGAAAGGAAGGGTATTACATAAGTGACGACACTCCAGAAGAAAAAGTTGTTGTTAGAATGTGATGGCTTATCACAATTCTCGAAGAATTATTACAATATAATCTTGAAAACTTTCGGCTCCTACAGTTCCTGACAGTTGTATCGATATGTTGCTGAACATTTTTAAAGCGTGGTAAAGAAAGGATCAACACTAAAATAATAGCTAGTGTGTCAAATAATTACTTACGTTGTAACCTCCACTCCATTTCTAGATTCAAATTAATGAAAAATAAAACGGTGTGTATTTTAATAAAATAAATAACAATTATATCTATCTTAAGAGGTAGCGTAGAACAACGTAGCGAACATTATTATTTCACTTTGAAGATGTCCTATTATATATGGCAAATAAGTACTATACCACATCGCTAGCATATTACGCACCTTAGCATAATCACGCTATGTTGGTCCTTCCGCCTAAAACTTACGAGATTATGGAACGAATTGTTACCTACAAAACTTTACGCAATCAGAGCTTTACCTATTTGATTTATATTACAACAGTTGCTTATGAAATGTATCCACGAGATTATAGGAATAAACTATTATGAAACTACTTCAAACATCATAAAACCATCTCCGAAAGCGAGATGCATCTTTTGAGGCATATGTGGTAGTCGTAATATCGTCATATTCACGTTGGCGTTCCTTCCAGTTCACACACAGTTGTTTCTGGATGTTGAGGAACTATGGGTAGACCGTGTTTCAACGTTGGAGTCCTTTCCTGCCAGTACCACTATCACGAAAAACGTGGATAGGATTTGATGTTAGAACACTTGTTAATTAAGTAAGTGCTGTGAGATGTTTGTACACTTCCTCTTACCTAGTTTTAATTAAATTAGATCGTATTCAAGTTAGCCAGAGTATTTTATTCATGTGAAAGTTTGGGTCTGAGAATCTAAATTTAAACGAAACACTTTCATCACGGTTGACCATGTGACTTTCACGTCGTACTGGCGATAGGCGTAATTGAATGTTGGGTGGCGTGCGCAGAAGAAAAAAATCGTTCTACCCCACATTCAGGGGGCCGCAGTGGTGTAGTAGCCAGACTACTCGCCTTCAACCAAGACGAGCCGGGTTCGATTCCCGGAGAGTCGCTCCCGGATTTTCGCACGTGGGAATCGTGCCGGACGATGTCGCTGATTGGCGGGTTTTCTCGGGGATCTCCCGTTACCCCCACCCTTGCCATCCAGTGCTACTCCACATTCACTTCGCTTCAGCCTCATCAACTTTCAAACTCCGATGTTAAGAGCCGCCCAAATTTCTCCACTCTACTCGTCACCTTCAGTTTATGGTTTCAGCGCCGAAACCACGTAACAAGGAACTGGCCGGACGACGCGACGGTAGCAAGTATGCCCGGGTCGCGGGTCAACGACATCATCTGTGCGACCTCCCACGGGTCTGAAATGCTTTCCGCCCACGTCGCACGCAGCTAAGCCCCCACACCCCCCCCCTCCCACTTCTCAGGCCCTATGGCAGCTAGCATGGTCGCAAATCGCACGAACGACCCGCGAACGTATGGCGCGCGCGTGTCCAAACTCTGATCGCCCGGGAAAATCGTTGCCAGTAATCTGCTTTCAGGAGGTGGGTAACCATAATGCCAAAAAAAAAAAAAAGCAACTCATTTAAGTATTTACGAATGTTCACCTAACGCCTTTAATTAAACTTTAAAAGGTGTAACTACTTTCTCTCCCTCTTTACAAAATTAACTTGGCGCACGCCAGTCAAGGTGCGCGCTGAAATATATGCTGGTAGAAACAGTGACATTTTTCAAAAGTAGATTTTAAAAGTGCGCAATTAACCATGAGCAGCCAATATACAGGATTATCCTGAACTCCAGCGTGAGATTATATATTGGATTATATTGTTTTTCCTCTTTTTACAGCGCCTACAACCTTTCATCGATGGTGGTAATTTTAGGAGAAATTAATGGCACGGCAGCCCATGCCTCTCATTTTAGAACAACGGATTTGCCTCAGAACTCGAAAAAATAGTAATGTAACAAAGATTTTGGAAATATTTTAGAATAATACATTATATTCTTAGTTAACCCAAACGCTAAGGCGTTATGTTGACTTCCTTTGACGTTAAAATACACACCGGACAATGAAAACAATCATAACTTTTAAGTAGAATGCATGGTTCGCATGTTTTTTGAATTGGTTAACAAATACATGATAAAAATAACGAGTTATGCGATCATCAAAGCAGGGCCAACATAAGCTAATTTTTAGTTCAAAAAATTTAATCTGTCATTTTTNTAACGAGTTATGCGATCATCAAAGCAGGGCCAACATAAGCTAATTTTTAGTTCAAAAAATTTAATCTGTCATTTTTTAAAGGCACATTTCCAGTTATGGGTGAAATATGTTGTACTAAAGATCATAATGGTCAAGCGTCCTTACGCATTATCACTATTAAATGACTTCAGTTCTTCTTTACTTACGTGAAATATTCAAAAATCAAATTTTTCTTCATTTTTAAGAGGTTATATTACTTAGACATGCGCACCGTTGTATAAATGCTACTAGCGTTGCTCTGGTGAAACTCATCGCTAACTTAAGTTTAACACCACTTCCGGTGATGTTAAAATGAAACACTCGAGTTCTTTAATGTAATTCTACAAATTTCAAGGAAATGCAACCACTTTTTGAGACATACATAGAATATGATAAACAAAAGCGAGAACCAAAAAACAGAATTCACAAACAATGAAGGGAAAAGAATATGGTATAATGATAAGGTTGTACTTAAATTACACTTTTGGCCATTAAANATAACGAGTTATGCGATCATCAAAGCAGGGCCAACATAAGCTAATTTTTAGTTCAAAAAATTTAATCTGTCATTTTTCAAAGGCACATTTCCATTTATGGGTGAAATATGTTGTACTAAAGATCATAATGGTCAAGCGTCCTTACGCATTATCACTATTAAATGACTTCAGTTCTCCTTTACTTACGTAAAATATTCAAAAATCAAATTTTTCTTCATTTTAAAGAGGTTATATTACTTAGACATGCGCACCGTTGTATAAATGCTACTAGCGTTTCTCTGGTGAAACTCATCGCTAACTTAAGTTTAACACCACTTCCGGTGATGTTAAAATGAATCACTCGAGTTCTTTAATGTAATTCTACAAATTTCAAGAAAATGCAACCACTTTTTGAGACATACATAGAATATGATAAACAAAAGCGAGAACCAAAAAACAGAATTCACAAACAATGAAGGGAAAAGAATATGGTATAATGATAAGGTTGTACTTAAATTACACTTTTGGCCATTAAAATTGTAATCCCAATAAGGACACACCTAAAGGGACCCCCACATTGGGGGAATGGGTAGAGCGGAGCAGAACAGTGATGTGATTAGTTGTTCAGCCGAGTGGAATAGCACGTGCGCCAATGGCGACAGTGATAAGAGGTATATTTGTTTAGGTTGGGTAGCTGCTGAGAGGTAACGGCATTGTTTCCCTGCCGTTCGTGCACACAGACGGAAAAAGAATGTCGCTTCGAATAACACGACAGCCATACTGATACAATTTGTCAGAGTCAGTAGGCTTAGCCATGTTCTTTAAAGGATGGAGGTCTTAATAAAATGAAATAATTTATAATATTTTCCTAATTTATTTCCGAACACTACAAAGAATATACTCGTACCCTCGACTTAATGTCTCTCAATAAATGGCTGTCACTTGTTATTTACAATAAATCTATTTAATCGATACAATTTACAACCGCCTCAAAGAAATTAATGCAACTAAATAATTAAAATCAGTATGTAAACAGTGTATCAAAACCCATTGAATTACTTTACGAATTATATGTCCATATTCGACAATTCCAATATTTACAATAGAGTCCATATCTCACTTTTATACAGTCCCGCCTTAATTAAGTCCACATTCCGCCATTCCAAAATGTTCTAGAGTGCCCCGAGCGCCTCCAAGCACCATAAACTTCTATTTTCTGGATACCACGCCCTCTCCTTCGGTCACGCCCCACAAACACTCTGGCAACATCTCGCACTCTCCGCCGTCGTCCATTCTCTCCGTTGTTGTCCTATGTTGCACCAGATTTCGTCTGAATACCGAACTACCGCCAGATGGCTACCACAAAGACTGACTCCACTCCGGCTACTGGGTTGTGGAGGGAGGGGGGGTATTTATAGTGTAATCGGCTCTGGTCTACAATCTTCTCCAAATGCCGCGTTGCGCCGAGCAAAAAGGATTACCAGGAAATTCTTGATTATCCTCCCAAGTCATCGACTCCTCCGGCAGGGGAGAGGAGGGGCTGTGGCGCCAGACAGATCGACTGTCAATAATTCCCCCGGCTGCCGGACAACGAAGCGACGGAGCAGTGAGCTAGTCTGCCTGGGTGGAGGGGACAATCGAAGTGGGTCACCTCCTCCTCTGTCTTAATAGTGTCGGACCACGCATAACCAGATAACACGGAGCCCGCGTCCAGTTGTGGCACAGGACGTCCGTGGCCACATCAGAAAAACTTTGGGCACGCGTCGAAGCAGAATGACTGAAGATACTCCAGACGAACATTAAAAATTTCTCCCTCCCAATGCTCTGTCGTGTAGCAGCGGTTATTTCCGGCTGTGGTGGAGCCACACAATACTGACGTCTTTATGTTCTGTACTTCACACTGAGCTTCAACAGTAACCATGTCACCTGTGTATGATGGGTATACTGTCCAATAAATTTGGTTACGATATTTGTTTGTAGTCCATTCACGGTTACTTCCAAATTTTCTGAAGCCTTGCTAAAGTTCTACTTCCAGGATATTCCTACGCCTCATGTAAGAAAAGCTTAACCGAGTCTAGAAAATTACACCAAATAGATAACGCACCTAATTAGTGCGCATTTAGTGTAATAATATTCCGCATGAGAACTATTTCTTACTAGGCATTACCAAAACACCTATGTTATCACTGGTTGCATTCCTATTTATCATAATTTAAATATAATGTATGAATATTATGACTATAAATAAAATTTCGATTTAACCAAAATAAGACACTATTTAGTTATTTTATCTTAGCACAAGTATGAAACGCTTGTGTTATATAACATAATTAGGAAACAACCAGACAAGTTATGAATGGATGATTTATATCAGTAATGGAAGCATGTTAACTTATACAACGAAAGGATAACTCGTAAAGGGCAAATCAAGTGTGCCCCTTTTTTATGATTGTATGAAACATCATGTGACAGCTGATGTAATAAAGTTGTTTCGCTTGACTTCGGATAGATCCATGACAAAAATAAACCATTTAAACACAGTAAAAAAAAAAATTTCCCGTTTCTGCATAAATTTTAACATTTATATTGGTTGATTCAAACTCTATAAAATTAAATTACGAGAAGAATTTTCATGAATTAATGTCTCATTAAGAGAATTAATTAAAGGAAAAGTTTCTTTGTGTGCTATAAACGGGATATAATACCAAATAGAACATATTTAGGAATCTAATGATTTCAAAATTTAAACGGCGCGCACGTGCACGAAACGTTGCGATAAGTGTTAAATATTAAACTCTCCATTGACAGACGACATATGCTACTTCCTTCAGAGCAAACACTACTTGCTCGCTAGTCTGTTAACATTAGTTTTAACACACATTCAAAAACTAATTATTTGTGAAAATCAATGCCAATTTAATGGTTTACCAAAGAATTATTGTGGTGTATAACGTCTTGCTGGTCCAAACAATGCTAATAGATAAATTTGTCAACACATTCCCTCTTGTGTATTTACGAAAGCCAAGTCAACTATAATAAATAAAATTAATGTAAAGGAACTTGAAGAAACGATTTTTATTACAGTAGCGGTATTATTATCCTGCGATCCTGTAGAGGTAAAATGCATAATTATATTTTTGTACATAAAATTGGTAGGCAAGAGCTTAACTCAAACAACTTGCCTCGTAGGCTACTAATTCTAGGAGCATAAACTGCATAAACTGTTAAATGTGCCATACGTACGTAATATGGGACATTATCAAGTGTAATTAACAAATTACAGTATTTTCCTGAATGTTTGTGGAGTTATTTTATTGTATTTTATCGGTTATGGGGAAGTAAATTTATAACGCACTATACGTGGGAAACATTCTGCCAATCGTCCTTACAATTTCATTTGAAGACGTATGTATTAGTTCACTACTGCTGCTAGATTATGTAGGCCCTGCGAATTAATTTAACGTTTCATCTGGACGGGAGAAAATTTAATCCACGGTCAGTGAAAAATAATCACCTTGATAATATATGGCTGTGACTATTTCATATAATCTTGTAATCAGAGAAAAAAAAATTTGAGGGGGCTGGGTTAAAACTAAATAAACAACAAATCTTCACAAACTGATATTATATAGACATTTTTAACATGTATTTATGACGCTCGTATGCACATTTCATATTTATAACCCTTGTATTTATAGAGTAAATACTGATGACGATGATTTTCCGAGCAGTGAAATTTAAACACTGTGTTTGAAAGAAACACTTGGCACTGTTAATATTTACACATGGCATAAAGATAAAAAATGGGCTGAAAATATAAATTAAGCTGGGCTTTCGCTTCGAAATTGCTTACTTTACTACGAATGTCCTACCAAACTCTAGAAAGATTATATTTCAATCCACTAACTTTATGAACAAATATACCAGAAAGCACCGTAGGTCTAGTTCAACATACGCACATCTTAACCCTGTAACAAATGTTTAGCTCTCGGTGAAAAAGGATGACATTGGACCAGTGCCGTTAAGGTGGAGAAAACTCAGAACCTCATCCGTATAATGAGTTACATTTCCTCGTATCAAAGATTTTTGTTAAGAAATTTTAATGCCGCCGACAGAAGACGATTATTTGAAATGAAAGCCATAGTGTACAAGAAAAAAATAGAATATGTAACTAACTGCAAGCACATGCGATTCATGCTTAGTTAAAAATATAAAAGCAAAACATTTGAAATTACACTTTGTAACTTATTACAGAAAGGACATTTGTTCAAATAGTTATTACATTATTATAAACACATTCTTGTAACATGTGAAACATTTTCCATTGCTCCTCATTTTTATTACTTAATTTTATATTACCACATTAAAATAAACATTTAATGTTGGATTGTGTTAAGTTAAATTAGGTTTAGTTAGGTTTGGTGTGGACATGTGTCAGTTAAGAAAACAAATGAACAGTAATAAAATGAGCCACCAGTATCCGAAAGGGCCCTGGATTTTGATTCAGTTAGCTGTGAAACAATTTATTTTATCTCCCGAATGGTAGTAGGTTTCGAGGCGTACTGATCTATAATGAAACATTCGGTGGTGCTTACATGGAAAAATTCTAAGTGAGGAAATTGTTTGCTGTTACTTACATACGTGCGCGAATCGGCTTGTTAAAATGTTTAACAATAAATACACGTGTAAGGGCTGGCCACTGGATGGCCGGTGATTTTCACTCGCCCCAGCGCCGTGTATGGACGACTGATGAAGTAGACTGGCCCTTTGCCAATGCATTTGTCAAAGTCACATGGTAGACAGTGATGAACGTGTTTGTTTACATTCGTATTTTTATAAAGACACGTCCTGTTATATGGATAAAACACTTTGACTAACTCAAATATATGTATAGTTTTAATTCAACTATATTTGCTTTAAAACTAGCTTAGAGGAAGTGTACAAATATCTCAAAAATTATATTTAAATAAACACTGTTCTAACTTCAAATCCTAACCACGTTGTTAAGTGCTATTGACAGTAAAAAAAAACAGTCCAAAGTTGGAACAAGAAGAGTGGTTTTACCAAATGTCATACATTACAATACCGGACACACTTCCCGTTTTACATGGCGAAGGTTGGCAACCACCGTCACTAGCGCTATCCCCATCTCCCGTGCGAAGTATGCAAAATGAGCGGAAATTAAAATTCCGTACAGTTTCTTATGGCACGCTCGGGATATTTCACACAAGTTTAGTTGTTAGTGATGTTTGTAAAATAAAATTGACGATTTATTCCAGTTAAGGTGTTATATGAAAATTTCCTCGTTTTACTTTATGAATTAAATATACAAATATATATCACATACTGAATTTATAAGAGTGACGGCGATGTACGATGTTTTCATGACTGCTTACTTACATCTGTACGGCATTTTAATAATTTATTATGTCGAGACAATGCATAACGAAGGTATCCAGAATTCATTTTAATACCGTTATGTATCGAACTATGAGTATTTAAGCAATGTATAAACTTACAGTTGGGAAATAAACCAGCTAAAAAGTACTGATAACCTAAGTTCTTAGAAGGATTCTTGAAGTAACTTTGCAGCTATAAAAATCTGAAAGTGCGTGCAATGGTTGGTCAGTCTCATCCGAATAATGATATTTAAAAAATTACGGAGTATGTTGTTGATGCAGAGTACATTTCTTGTTAAGTCATGTCTGTGTTGTTTACAATGTGATCGTTGTACCGAAATAGTGTTTCGCAGTTGTTTCAGGCTTGTGTGTCATGATTCTGACTACCGCAATAATGAAATAATTGCTTTAAAGACTTTTTATTGTTTGCAAAGTCCCTTGCTGTATTTGTGATAATAACTGGTTATAGGGAAATTCTGTTGTGGCACCGTATAAAATAAAAGACGATGTAAATGTACTAAATATTGGGTTTCTTTACAATTAAATATGTAGTGGTTGCACTATTAACACTGATGCATTAATTAATGGTCGGATTATTGTGTTTTCTATACAAGGTAAGATTTATGATAGAGGGTAGAGCTAAGAGAACAGGAAAATGGCAGGGAAAAAACTTAAAAATCATAATAAACAGTTAAAAATAACTGTTAATCACTGAAAACAATTATCTCATGTTGTAATTTGGGGCGAAATAAACGAAGCAGGTAAATCGGCGCGGCCCCTCGTGCTCGCTTCGCTCACGTTTTGGGACGCAGAACGGCGCAGATTTTGCGTGCTATGTCAGTTCTGTGACAATATTTCGATATGAGAGTACGGCAGGCAAATTTTTGTAAATGGGAAAATGTAATCTCTTAACCCTGATACACCCACGCATTCAATAACAATTAGAAAATATAATTTATTCACTCCGTAATAATATAAAAATACAGATTACGAATGCCAGTAAAAAATTTCTTACCACGTAGATCAAATGCACTACCTTCGATATAGAAACTACGTGAGCTGAAATTTCTCACGATAACGTTCAATGGCAATGTGAAATACTATTGTTACACTTTTCACAGCACCGTTATAACATTGTATTCTATTTTCACGTTCAAAGTCGTTTTTTCCCCTTTCTCACTGTCAGGATTCATGAGCTAGAACTTGTATATGTATATTAACAGTGTCTGATGTCAAGGTTACAGCACTTTTGTTGCCAGGATTATATACTAAATCAAAGAAAACATTATCCGTGACATTAATAATCTATTTAATTTTAAATTAATTCAAAGTAATTCTTTTTCGAAAGAAAAAAATATATAATCACAGAAATGAAATGTGTTACATTACAGAAAACTGTATAATGCGACATATAATGAAATTTATTTACTTACATTGAATATATATATAATACTCCTTATTTTTAATGTAAAATTTTTACTTTATAATATGTAGATTTATTAAGTTCCGCAAGCAATCTCTGGTTGTAGGCCTATAAAATAATTTATATTTCAATGAACTAAAAAAAAAACCAGTGATTCCCTGGAGCACAGCTGTCTAGAGTGCTGCTGAAGGTGAAGTGAGGTGAATATGGAGCAGTGGTAGAATGCAAGGGTGGGGAAATATGTATACCATGAGGAGATCCACCAGTGAACAGGAACTTCTGCAATGCTTCCCACGTGTGAAAATCCAGGGCAACCTCACTGGGAAACGAATCTGGTTCGTCAGGGTGGGAGGTGAGCAATCTACCCAATAATACCATCACGCCATAAGATGTATTCAAAGTTGCAAAGCAATTACCACCAGAATTTTTACGAATTAAAATAACTTTCCCTTGAGTGAAGCATTTGTTTGTGCAAGTAAATATTAATTTCAATAAAAAAATATATGTACTTAGAAACCTCACAAATGTCTTATAGTAGATACAATGTTCGGCATTCCCTGTCATCCTCTACCATAAGAAAGGGGGGATTGGGGGAGGAACTTGTGAACGCGCTTGCTCAAATAGTTTTGAAAATACTTTCAGAAATTGAGAAAATGGTAAATTGCCTTCCACATCTATTAACTTACGTTTTACTTTCCAAGTTTGAGTGCTTGCCTACTTAACGACAGCATTTTACGCTAACGCAAGTTACACACATTTACCAAGCAATCTCACGATAAATTAAGGTCTGTACTTACCTGAAATTATTTAATGATAAGGCAACATGTAGTTTGATAACGCTAACAGCCAACACGATAACACATGCACTGAACCTGCTTGCTGTGGCAGACAGACAAATGCGCTGAATAATTCAGCATGTTGTGCATGTGCAAATCTTGACTGGCTGTCACATTCTTAGTTTACATGTTATTTAAGTATAGCAATCACTGAGTTTGTAGTAAAATACTAAAGTTAAAAAGACTAAATACTGTAAACGAGAATTAAAACGATTCGCCGTGTCAAAAAATAAATATTTCATTGGACATCATCAAATTTATTTTTTTTCCAGATTGAATAACTCAATACTTGTGAATAATGTAAAAGCTCATCCTCATAACAGTACATATAGAAGCTAGTCACACACTAGAAACTAAGACTAAGTATAAAAAACAGTTATCTGTTAGTATTATTAAAGAAAGAAGGGCCTTGCTTCTACTAGAGGCGCTGATGGCAGTTGTTTCCAATATGGCTGTTGAGTGTCCGGTATTATAATGCAGTGCACTTGGCTATAAGCAGCTTGTATGAGCACTCTACGCAATTTCCCCTCTTCGGCTCCGAGTTGCTGCGCTGCCAGCACGGGAAACGGCAAACGGCCTCGCAGCGGTGGTCCTAATGGTTTTATTATTAAAGTGACAATTACAACGGCTGCGGCGATTACGGCGATTATGGCGGCGCACGGGCGGGCTCTCCGCCGTATCCATTGTTCGCACGCGTTCCGAAATGAGTTCCGTACTCGCAGCGATATTAATTTAATGCTGCCAACAAATCTCGTCAGCCATTATCTTTTGTGTCAGCTGGCCTTAACGATTCGCCTAAGACTGCCATTCCTAGGTGTTCTACCGAGTCATATGGTATCGCATGGATTATGCCGTGAGTTACTACCGGATTTTCCAGCAGTAAAACGCCAGTAAAATAATTTTTTTAAATTCCTTTAGATTTTGTTCATTAATACGATTTTATTTCAACCCCATGGTGGGCCACTCGAACTCTTTAAAACGATATATTTTTTTAGTGTCAAAAAATTATGCTGTACGTGAACATCGCTTCCGTATGAATACTGCAACCTAATAATATTTAATCAGGATGATAACACGAATGTTTATATTAGTAAAATGAAATAAATAAATTTATTGCTATATACTTTAATTCACTTTTTTGTGTTTTTCGTTTTTAACTTTATACAAGCATTTATAAACATGCAAGGTTTTCTATCAACTTTTTTCAGTTGATAATAAATAATACATAAGTTTGATAGTCTCATCAAACAATTTCCATAAACTGCAAATATTTTGTTCGTTGATTGTTTGATTTCATTAATTTATATTTTATAGAAGTTTAATTAATAGATTTATATAAAAATGAGTTCACCATACACAAACTGAATTTCTGTGTCCCTACAAAAGTTTTCCTACAAGAGAGCCAAAAATATTATTTCCATTTACACAAATAAATTTAACTGCAAATTAAAATAACAGGTATTTGTTTCTGTCCACTTTCAAAATGGTTTATATTCTGTGTCCGCGCCTATTATTTATCTTCATTGCAGTAAGGACCTTTCTTGTAAAATATACTGAAGAACCAAATGCGTGCGTATGCAAATAACAGAGGTATGGAACCAATCAGAGTAACGCGATGCGGTCGGTAGCTAGATCGCTTACTGCTGCTACAATGGCAGGTTATCAAGATTTAAGTGCGTTTGAACGTGGTGTTATAGTTGGCGCACGAGAGGTGGGACATAGCATCTCCGAGGTAGCTATAACATTTTAATGTTCGCGTACGACCATTTCACGAGTGTACCGTGAATATCGAGAATCCCGTAAAACATCACATCTTCGACATCGCAGCGGCCGGAAAAAGATCGTGAAAGAACGGGACAAATGACGACTGACGAGAATCACTAACCGTGACAGATGTGCAACCCTTTCTCAAATTGGCGCAGATTGGATTTGTGGACTGCCCTACAGGATTCATGGTGTGAATTGCCTCCTGCATACCTTCAGACATTAGTCCAGTCCATGCCACTTCGTCTTGCGGCACTTCTGCGTGCTCACGAGGGCCCTAGACGATATTAGACAGGTGTACCAGTTTTTTTGGCTCTTCAGTGTATATCAGCCAGTGNGGGGGGCCTACACGATATTAGGCAGGTGTAGAAGTTTTTTTGGCTCTTCAGTGTATTAAGGAACGGTTTATATACAAGCGTGTTAACTTTTCCAGTTTAGAGGCATCACCCACTCAGAAACACAGTCTAATTAGGATGTCTGATGTGGAAGTCCCATTGTCAATAACCATAATTTTTTTTTTAACAATTTTTTTAATTTGCACTTCGGCTCACACAAGTACATTGAAAATATTTACGAAAAATATTTTGGGGCCAATTTCCTGAAAACCTGACTTGACATTTCTATGGGACGCAGAATAAGTCCCATTTGGAGCTGAAATAGGGAACTGCCTTGAAATACGTTTTCGCAATACTTATACAAACGGTTTAGCTATAAAACCTATTTACGAATGCCGCCGTCACAGAAAAGTGAATTAATTTATCATATCTATGAATACAACAATGCGCTGAATTTAAAATATCTGTCCCACGTCTATATTACTAGTAGGTACAGTATGTGTAAGTGATCTCATTCGCGAGTGAATTTTAGTTCTGATGGTTAACAAGACTTCAGTTCATTAGTGCACTTAAATCAACAACTTTTAACCAAAACTTTATCATGTGTATCTTACGACAGATGTACCTGGTTCAAGTTAACTCCGAACCAATAAAGTGAACTTAATTTTTTGTTTTGAGATATTAAAAATTTTCTGCTATTGAATATTATAAAAAAACTTAATTTAAATTGTGTTTAGTGGAGTTTTTATAACAATTTTTTTCATATAATAATAGTCTTGATAACATTCGTATCTTGTTCAAATAAAATATTGTATGATCTACTAATTTCATTTAAACTCCCCTATATGCGGTTGTGGGGCTTGTCAAAGGTTGTTGAAGGATCGGAAAACTTGATTTATGTTTTTTATAAACTGGTTACGCTATCTCAATGGCTGATTTTATATTATACGTTTGGGTGGCATGGCTGTGTGTCCATGTATGTATGCATATATGTTTGCCGCATTATCATCTGTAAATTGGATTTACTCGGCGGTATAAGCCCGGCTCTCAGATAGTTATTTAGGTATACGTTAATGATGAATATCACTAACGATGGAATATATTAAGAGACGTTGCTGCAAAAAATATTTGCCAGGCTAATGGATATATGTAGGCTATATACAAATTCACACACGCACACACGTATATATAAATCTAAGGAAGTTTGAAATTAACGTAAACAAACATTTGAAATTAATCCTGGTTGGCGACGACATATCCATAGAGCACACAAATTATTTTAACCACATGATTTTTTATAAACCAGCCATACACCGAACACTTCGTATATAAACAAATTAATTGTAAATGCTTATTACCTCAGAGTTCTAGCTCCACAGGTCTATCAGAGATCCCTGATGATTCACAGCTAATTTAACTACATAATGTCACTTATTATTCACTCAGAAGCCCATCATAAGATGAAAATTATGTTCTTCCTCAAATATCTAAAAAAAAATCCTGTTTTAACGCTGAAGTGAGTATGATCTGCTGTATAATATGGAAGAAAATAATTGAGAAACGTGGAGATAGAGCAGAAACGAAATTCAGTGGTTTGGGAAAACGTAAATTCCTTCTGAGAAATCCCGCCAACCATCATCATCATCAGCCACATTCCCCACATGCAAAAATTTGGGCCTAACCCCACCGGGACTTGGACCCTTTTAGCTATAGCGAGAGGTGAGTGGCCTGGCAATCACAACACAGAAATATCTGTTTGAACAAACAGTAAATTTACACGCACACACACACACACACACAAGCACACACACGTGCACGCGTGCGCACACACACACACTGGAAAGAGTTAGGGAATGCCACAATCTAGTATATAAAACCATGCCTAATTTAAATAAGTGCATGTAGCTGAAGCGATTCAATTACACGAGGATGCTGTTATGTACAGTATATACACATATATCTACACAATTATGTGCTATGTATGATACTGCAAAGATTATGAGTATACGAAATAATATTTGTTTAAATGGAAGGTTATCTTTATTTATTTTGAAAATTTAAATACACGAATACCATTAGTTAACGTATATTTTATACGTTGTTTGGTAAATTAATTAATGGTCCTGCATTTATTTCTTTACACATTTTAATAAGAAATAATTAATTGTGGTGACACTAAAAATTAGCCGAGAGGTATTTATAAAACTTTATAAAACATTCACGTGTCTACAGTGAATGTTGAGAAATCTCAAGTATGTTTTCATTAAATTTATTGACACTTAAACTGCAGTAATTACAGCGTTTCCAACGGGACAAATACATCTGCTACAAATATTTGTCGGGCAAAATATCGCCAATAAAACCGTCAAAACTAGCCATATATGCGTATATAAATTCATATTCGTAATGTTCGGAAATTAAACGCCCAAACTGCGGGAGATGATATTTATAAAAATAAAGTCGAAAATATTTAGGACACCATATTCCTAAACAGAATATTAAAGGAGATGTGTGCCTGTGAAAATTGGGATATGAAAACGCATTTTCGCTGAATGCCTTGTACTTTCTGCCAGCGGTAGGGATGGCGGCGATTTAACCACAGTAAATCCCACACGATCGAATGGGACATGCCCAATTAGCGCGCTATGGAGCGTGTACTAGTGGAGGGCATGTCGTCGATGTGCTGACGATCACTTTCTCAAGCCGAGCTGTGCGCACAGACAGAAGACGGCCAACATTACCCATGTGTCTGCAACATGGGCAGTAAAAGTCACCTTTTTTCTGCAGACTTTGTTGACTTTGTACATGGCAATCGGCCGAAATAATTTTTCTAACCCATATTTTCATAGGCTCATATCTCCTTTGATCTGTTTATGTATATGGTGTCCTATATATTTCCGACTTTATTTTTCATAAGGAATCACCTCCCAGAGTTTGGGCGTTTAATTTACGGACACCATGCATACACCCAAACACACGTGTGTGTAACAGTGCAGCTAGTTTTCTAAATTATAGTTTTTTTTTTCGAGTTAAAAATACGAGTATTCAAATAGTTCAGAATTATTTCGTATTTGAATCGAATCGTCAAGATGTTGGGTGTTTTATTCATTAAAATCCGTTAACGGGTTACAAAATAGCCCCATAAAAAAACACGTGTTTCCGATACTGTTGATTACAAGAAAAAGACGTACCTATGGTATCTGTTTCTTTTGTCGAAAATATGTAAAGTTTTTCAGGAAAATTTCTTGTACTAAAAAATTGTTTATTTCGTACGAAATAACGTATTTTACCTAGGTTGACTCGTATGCCGGATAATGTTGCATATAGGAAAAAAAATTAAGATTTTTTTTATAAATAGTAGATGAGAAACGATGGTATTTTGTTCTCAAATAAAGACATTTATCGGTAGTAGTGTAGCCAGAAGCACTGCAACACCTGTAAGCCATAACTCGTGTATGTTTTCTAAACGTGCGATGAAACTTGAGAGCTGCAAGGAAGAGATATTCCATCGCACACAGTCGTAAACTAAGAGTGCCGACGACCATGGCTGCTTGCTCTCGTGCGTTGGATGAAGGTCGCACACAGACGTACATACTCACACCATCGACTGCTTATTCTTCTTCGGCGCATGTACCCCAACACTGACCTACACCAAAGGAACACAACTTCAAAGACACATGGTCAACAGGGATGCAAATGTTTATGTATATCTTAATTATTAAATGAGAAGCACTTTTATATGAATAAAATACTTTTACCATTTTAATTTAATCAAACAGCATTAAAATTTGGATAGAGGAAGTATACATACATCTCAAAGAATATGTCTACAAATCAGTTTTTTAACTGAAAATCCAAACAATGCCGTTTTCGTTAGACGTGTTGGCAGAAAGGCAGTTCACTGTTGATGACGTAGCTTCCTGCTCTGTCATTCCGGTCGGTTGGCGGCCATTTTACCGACAAAATGAATTGTTTTACTCCAAAAATCACTTCAGAAATAAATTATTTTACACCAAAATCACTTTTTCTCCTTAACATTTTCCTTTTTTCCCCACAACCCTACAAAATTTCCAAAAATTTGTGAAAAAAGTGCTTGCTCCGCAATATGGCTGACTGATTCCTCATTGCAGCTGATTTTGGTTATAACTCAGCAACAATGAGGAATCTGGGGAAGCCAAAAAATAAAATAAATTTAAAAATTATTTTTTAAATTTAAATATATTTTTATAATTATAAATTAATGCATAAGTATTGAGTATTATATATCACCTTACTCGTATTTTCAAGACGCATACGATCGTGATGTCATATCAATTATATAACCTTATGTCAGCACAACCATATTGGATTTAAGATGTATGCTCCTACCCCCTCCCATTTACATAAATTAAAATTTCTAAACCGATTTTTACTTGAAAATATATTTTCGATACCTTAATATAAATTTGTAATTATTTCGACATTTATAAAACATTTTGATAAGATAAATTTAAATACAATAACTTGGATTATTTATGAATTCACCGATTCCTAGATGTCTGATAGTTTCACGCCTGACGACATGGTCGGCCAGCTGCCTGACGCGCGAGAGTAGCGCGGGAAATGGCGCTGGGCAGCGGCAAGAGGGAACTGGCGAAGGGGGACGTTCAACGATTTCCGAGACGGTTTGTTGAAGTTTTTGGGGGAGAGGAGGGGTGTTCATGGTCATGTGTTTAGAGGATGACATGTCTTNGAGTTTTTTATGAGGGGAAGGAGGGCCATAGATCTTAAATTCAATATGTTTGTTCTGACATTAGGTTACATAATCAATATGACATCACGTTCTTATGCACCTTGAAAAGACGTTTCCGGTGATATATAACACACAAAATTTACGCCCTTAATTTTTTTTTATAATAAATATATATTAAAATTTAAATTGCATAAAAATTAATTTTAAATTTTTTAAATTTAATTTGCTTGTCAGATTCTTTTTTGTGATTGAGGTATCCCGAAAATCGGCCGCAATGATGATCCAGCTTGCCACATTGAGGAGCAAGCTCTTTTTTCACAAATTTTTGGAAATTCTGTAAGTTTTTCAAAAGAAATGGGGGGGGGGGCGGATTTTGAGTGGAGAAGAATTCTTTTTGGGTAAAATAATTGATTTCTGAAGTTATTTTTGGAGTAAAACAAGATATTTTGTCGGTAACATGGCTGCAGACCGACCGTAATGACAGAGGGGGTGACGTCATCCGAAATGGCGGAAGAATCCTCAATCCTGATGCATGTTGCATTTGTCAAAACCAGCATACCTGTACTACTTTTATTCTACCCTCTAAATAAAAATTCTTGTTAATTTCGTAAACTGAATTAAGTTTTTAACACATACATCGTATGCAAATATCACACATCTGGCTACAAATATGGAATCCTTAGCGTTGCTGCCATACAAAGTTGGGAAGTTTTCTACGCATTTGACTGTTTCCTAAGCACATGTGGGAACTCTAGCTTAAATATATGGGAAATAAATATACCATTCCGTTTTCTCACGCCACGTATACATTCATATAGTATATTTGCGAATAATTGCTTAGAGTGTGTGGCTCACACACGCATGCACACGCGCTCGGAGGAATGAAAGCGAAGGGAAGGGGTAGACGGAAGCCATTAGCNGGTGTGGCTCACACACGCATGCACACGCGCTCGGAGGAATGAAAGCGAAGGGAAGGGGTAGACGGAAGCCATTAGCATTCAGTTGGCACCGCGCACCATATCCGTGAATGGCAGGCCGTTTCTCCCTCTCAGACACTTCGCGCCCATTTTTTGCCATTAATCTCACCTGATAAACGACACATTTGAATGGGAAAGCAATTTTTCTCCCGTGATGAATATTTGCGGTCGGAAAGTTGTGACGGCGCTCGTACAAGCCGCCATTAATTAGCTGATACGTCATCTCGACGCAGGGGCCCGCCCAGGAAATATTCCCTCGTATCGGTGGTTCAGTACAAGACGCGTCGTTACAAGCCACGAACACGGGTTAACCCGCCCCTACTGTAAATAATGGCGGGAGAATTACTGTTGATAAATTACCGTGTATACAAGCAAAAACACCATCGCCGTTTAAAGTTTTCGAAGCGCGTGAGAAACACGCTATCTTACACTGCTGTGTCTGTTACGATGCAAATTAAGTAAGAGAGTGGACGTATTACTTTATTTAGCTCTCGTATGTTTGAACGTTTCTCGTTTACACGACAGAGTGCCCGTAGCGAATTTTATATCAATAATGATGTTCCTATTGAACGGAGAAAGGCTTGAAATGGTATCCTTTTTCAATTGGTACCAAAAAAGAATTCTGAAAATATCATTGAGACTCAATCCGTCGTATAACCAGCCAGCACGTGTAGAGGGATTATGGGGACTTATGGCACATCGGAAACTAGTACCGGAGCATCAGAGCTCTTCGCGCTCTGTCATTCCGGTTAACCGGTGGCCATAATGGATCCAGATGAACTTGACCTTTTAACTTGACCCTGATGACCTTTGACCATGCCCCNGGTTAACCGGTGGCCATAATGGATCCAGATGAACTTGACCTTTTAACTTGACCCTGATGACCTTTGACCATGCCCCCGGTGACCTTTGACCTTAAAACCCGAAAAAATTAATTTATAAAAAATTATTTAAAATTATTAAAACATTATTTAAAATTATTTATAACACTTTTTTATAAAAATAGCATTATTAAAAAATGTATTAATACATTTTTTTATTAAAAACTTATTTTCAAAAAACTTTAATTTCCGGTGGTCCCCCTCACCACCCGAACCACTCCACACCAGTACTCATTCCATCGTGTGTCACCATATTAGTNGGTTAACCGGTGGCCATAATGGATCCAGATGAACTTGACCTTTTAACTTGACCCTGATGACCTTTGACCATGCCCCGGTGACCTTTGACCTTAAAACCCGAAAAAATTAATTTATAAAAAATTATTTAAAATTATTAAAACATTATTTAAAATTATTTATAACACTTTTTTATAAAAATAGCATTATTAAAAAATGTATTAATACATTTTTTTATTAAAAACTTATTTTCAAAAAACTTAAATTTCCGGTGGTCCCCCTCACCACCCGAACCACTCCACACCAGTACTCATTCCATCGTGTGTCACCATATTAGTNTAATTTCCGGTGGTCCCCCTCACCACCCGAACCACTCCACACCAGTACTCATTCCATCGTGTGTCACCATATTAGTTTTTGTATATCAATTTTTATACATTGCTGGAGGACGCCATCTTGTTTTTTGTTTGAAATTTTTTATACATTACTGGAGTTTGTTTCTAACCTTAGTTCGCCCGCCATCTTAGTTTTTTCTGTTTGTCATTTACTTATACATTGCTGAGAACACTATCTTAGATGCCATGTTTTCATCACTAAGGTGGCGCTAGTGTATTATTATCGATTTACCCACAATGCGAGCTGCCGATTTAGCCACTAAGTGGCAGCCATATCCGTTTATGTTTTATAGGTGGTGCTATCGGTGCCCTCCATGCTGGATTCTATTTTCAACTCATAGCTGGCGTTGATTTCTTGATTCAGCCACCAGGTTAACTGTCGGCACTTATTTTTACAGGCATAAGAAAATATTCCTATTTTTAAACAAAATATTTTTCAATCAACAGTATACCCACATGCATGATGCGGGACATTGACTACGTGCAGTATTTATCAAATATAAATGTTTTATTTAAAACTTTAAAACCGATTATAAAAAAGGATTTTTTGTAATTTAATGCTAATTAAGTACTATTGCACCTTCTACAATTAAGGTGGCGCTAGTGTATCAATTACCAATTTCGTCACCGGATGACCTTCATATTTAGCCACCCAACGGCAGCCATATTTGTTTAGATTTTTTAAGTATAAATGATGCTGTTGACGCCCTCCATATTGGATTATATTTTCAACTCATAGGTAGGGTTGATTTCGCGATTTCCCTGCCAAGCGAGCTGACGGTACCCGCGAATTCTGACGATTGAGCCGAAAAGTGAGCTGTCGGCACTCACATTTCATTCATAGACATAACAAATACCTGTAATTTTCCATCCTATTTAAAAAGGTTATTTTTCCAATCAGTTGTTTACCTAGATGAATAATTTATTGATTCGATAATTGTTTGTATTAAAAACTTTAAGTGAGACCAATCAAAAATCATGTTTCGTTTTATGCTAATTAAATTACCATTGAAAATGAGTATTTGTTCTGTTACTCCTCACAACAACACTTAAGCCCTACCAATTATTCACCCACACTGAATACCTTACCACTACCGCTCTTGTTTTGAGTACTATCTGCCAGACCGTGGTGGTGTGGGGAAAGTATACATATAATCACGTGCTATACGAAAGTACATTATTTCCAGAAGTGAAATGGAAATAAAACTATAAAATTACATTTCCAGCTGTCCTCAGTTTACTCACGTGTTCAGTGATCAACTCCATTCGACAAAAAACTACTAATATAATTTTAGGAAATCTTTTTCTTGCACAGACACCAACTTCATTGCAATTAAAATTATAGTTCATTTTAACTGAAAAAAATGCAGTCAAACAGCTGCGTAATAGCGTTTACTTTTCAGTCAAGATCGATTCACTATCTATACGACACACAGTATGAACGCCAAAGGAAGTAACTGGTGATAGAATTACACTTTTTCTCAAACACAACTCTGAAAAATGCGAGTTAAGTTCAGAGTTTTATCTCCCCAACTTCATGGGTTTAATAATCTATAATCAATGTTTTAACAGTCCGTAAAACTCTCTGATATATTGATAAATTGTTCGCGGATATTGAGCACTCTTCAAAGTTATGAGTTGTTCCTTATTTCAGTCCGTTGCGTACTCTTCGGTCTCATTTTAATATAAATATCACCACGTGAACTTCACTTAATATTACATTGGTTGCTCAGAAGTTGGCTATACACAACCCTTTATTAAAAAGCAGAAAATAACAGCTACCGTGGGGAACGCTACAAATAAAGAATTCTTAGTTTCATGTAAATAGAGATATCGGTCTACGACCACTGTTACTTTATCGTTCCAAGGTCTAGAGAATTAAATATTTTTTTTGTTTAAACTGCTTATTTAGTAAGCCACAGAAGAGTCGAACACGCATCTAATTTTCTCCTGTTATGAAAATTGTCGCTTTTTAGAATGCTACAAAAAAAANCCACAGAAGAGTCGAACACGCATCTAATTTTCTCCTGTTATGAAAATTGTCGCTTTTTAGAATGCTACAAAAAAAAAGTCTAAAAATTACGGAGTATGTATTTTTCATGTAGCAAAATACGTGACTTAAAACGTTTGCAATATGAGACAAAATTTATATTAAGAAACACTAACAAGTAGACTTCAAGTGATACGCATCATTTTATTTCCGTAGAAAATTTCGNGCCACAGAAGAGTCGAACACGCATCTAATTTTCTCCTGTTATGAAAATTGTCGCTTTTTAGAATGCTACAAAAAAAAGTCTAAAAATTACGGAGTATGTATTTTTCATGTAGCAAAATACGTGACTTAAAACGTTTGCAATATGAGACAAAATTTATATTAAGAAACACTAACAAGTAGACTTCAAGTGATACGCATCATTTTATTTCCGTAGAAAATTTCGAAACCCATTTAACCACAATATTAATTTCGATCATAACTATATTTGCAGGCTTCTCGAATTGCTTGCTGAAATCATATATTTTCTATATAAGAAACTCCTTACAAAATAATACTATAATGCAGATAATATCTAAATACATTGGACAAAAATGTTAATCTAATAAAATAAGTGAGGGGAATTAAATAAAACTGCACGTGTTGAAAGTTTATGCCATATTACTGCAAAGATTACAATATCGGATCACACGTACAAAAGATTTGTCAGTACAGGCATATTGGTGGTCATATGTTAATAGGATGTAGCACCACCTCAGATGCGGATTTATGCGTCGATTCGGTTCGAATTGGGGTCGTACAGCCGTTGTATCTTCTCCAGAGGCAATTTGGCCCACAGCTGTTACAACTTGTCCTCGATACCCTGAGAATCGACACAGGTCAGGTTAGTGGCCGAGGAGCTGATCCCACACATGTTCTGTGGGCGACAGATCAACGGGTTTCGCTGACCTCTACAGTTCCTCAACGTGACGCATGCATTCTACACGAACATGTGCCCTGTTAGACGAAAATTGTCTTTTTAAAGACTGTACCAGGGTACTGCTGTCACATGAGGGGTGATACACGAGGCTGCAGGATGTCACTGACCTACCTCTGTGTTGTCAGGGTTCGCTAAAACATTATAGTCCATTCACGACTATTTACAACTGTACTGAAGCTCCTGCTTAAGTCATACTGCCAAGATATTCCTCCAGCTCAAGCAAACAAAGCTTAACCGAGCCTAGAAAATTACACCAACGGGACAGCAAACCACATTCTTGCGCACTCAGTGTAACAATATTCTGCATAAGAACTATTTATTACTAGGCATTACCAACACACTTATTTTATGCCCATTTTTATTTATATTGGTTATTAATGAAATACTTATTTTAATTTATAGATTAAATATAATAAATCTTAAATTTTAACCAAAAAATAGAGTACTTTTATTTTAACGCAATTATTTAACGGTTGGGATACATGATATATTTATAAAACAACCAAGCACGTCATACATGGTGTGATTTTTCAAAGGTTTGATTCAAAAAGTGTGAAGAAATCGCGAATAGACTATACGAAAGATGCCTTGAAGTCATTCCCTAGGGCTCCTCAAAGCATTATGCCAGCAATAATGGCTGTTTATTTCTCCATAGCAGTGGCAGAATGTGTCCTCTCACTTCGGCGTCGCGATCTAGTATACGATGCCCATGGTAATGCAGATGCAGGATTATCGCTGAACATGAGGCGATACCAATCGTCGCGTCATCATCTTATGCCTCCCAGTTACAGCACCACTCGAAATGTCGCCGTCATGAGATCTGTCATTAACGGCAGCCTACACGTGGGACGGCGAACCCGTAATCCACCTGATGCCGTATATGTTGCGAGATGACACGGGGTATTGTACAGTGTCCAGCAACTGCGTGCAGATGGCATGCGCCAATATCACGTGGCTTGCATGATCCACCAGGGTTATCCTCCCTTTCCACGGCCTGTTTCGGTCGACCGGATCTGTCAAGAGGTGCGAGTGATCTTCACGCACCCATTGGTTCCAAGATCAGGTCACTGCGACATCGAAATAATCCACATGCCTAGCAGTAGAACGATACGTCCACTCGGCCTCATGGAGGACCAGAATGCGGCTCTAATCTAACTCAGCCAAGTACTGGCATTGCTGTATAATGCGTCAAAAAGGTGTATTCTATGGTTGGTGCTCTCTCACTGGGTTGAATGACGCTCCGCGCACATCTTACAAAACTATCGATGTCATATTGTTGAAACCAGAAAATCACTGTGGTGGACGTTCTAGACGTTCCAGATTATTTATTGCATATCTGATTATCTACAAACCCAGCGAAAGTATACACGTGTACCAGATTACGCCGAATTTGCAGAATTCCTTCTGTGTGCACTTTTTTCCAGTAGTGTATTGCAGTTAAACCACATTTGAGCGAAAACACTTTGTCTTTATAGCTCAGTACTATATGAATTTATTTAACTATGTAGAGGTACTACTACTGTAATTTTCATCGCTCGATGAAATATTTCTGAATATACGTCCATAAACATAATTTTTTACAGCGTCCACCAGTGCAAAAATTTTCAACTAACGAAAACATTAATTTTTGTGTGTGATGTTTGATGCTGCGTCAAAATGGACGAGACGACAATAGTAACAACACAGTACCTAGCTCGTGACAGTGTAATCCATGAAATAGCATTCTCAAATTCAATCCAGAACTCGATTTTTCTTAAGGTTCGTCACGCAAAACAACGTCCTCGTCGGCTGCTGCAGGCCTAAATGAAGCGGCTTTACAATACTTAACCTGCGTTGAAATGTTTACAACACTCTGCTGTATGAATGTTCCACGTGCAATACCGAGTCTCTTCGTGCTATGTGTATTAAAAAAAGTTACATACTGAGGAAATAACTTTTAGTTAACTGCTACGTGAACAGATTTATGTAAATACGGCATTACCTCAGTGTAATTGAATACGCTCCAGTATATATATTTAAATTTTTTTCAAGTGCTTTATTAATGTGACCAACTTCAATTGCATGTAAGCACATTTTCCAGGTCAGCTTATTAAGGAAACTGTTCACTTATCTGGGGCAGTAAACTACGTTGGAATAAAAAAAGAACGTTATTACAAAATAAACCTCATCACTGAGAACAGATGCAGAAATGTTTTTTTCATTACGTATAGTAGTATCTTGTTTTTAGAGTTTCAGTCACCTAAAATTACTTCTGCCAGAATACACATACTTGTATTATAAGTATTGTGAAAAAACCCTCGAAATTACTTAAACAATACGTCACCAAAGTGGCGTTAATATAGGCGAGTGATTAACTCTCCGATAACTTAAATGAGCGTAAAACATTAGACTGTAACTGATAAAGTGAGCATTTTTAAAAGCTACCCTTAGAATATGCTTCTCTGCCTAGTTTGAATTCTTCCGCTGCATGCGAAATTAGCATTGCCATGAACTCGCTCGCTTTAGTCGTGCATCGTTCAATTGTTACTAAGTTATATTCGGGAACTTAATATTTTATTAACAAGCCACATATTACTTATAGGCACAAAACATTGAGAAGGAAAATTATATAAGTTCAACGACAACTAATTTAAATATAGCAACCTTTATGTTACATTGAGACATGTAACTGATTTTCGTAATTCGTTGCCAACTTGTCCTTGAGTATTTTACTCAGCGCTTACTTCAAAATTAATGGAGTTACCAGCATTGACATTTTCGAAAGGTTGATTCCCAAATTGTACTCGTTACCGTGAACAGCCTACACCAACTTTATATTTAAGACAGTGTTTCAGTTAGGCGTGAAGAATTTTTTTTTTTAAATTTTGTTTGTAAAGACTGTTTACGGTAAGTGAGCTCTTTTGGAAGCTCTGCTAAGTTTGTGCTTTCAGCTCGTTTATTGCATATCTTTCCGCAACCCTATCAAAATAAACATTGCCATGTGACCTTCAGCTGGCTGATATATCCACTGCATACTCTTTAAATAAACAACGAAAAGTAAAAATATTGTAATCATCACTAAAACACGTACACTATAATTTCAGTAAATAATATTGATTGTGAATATTGAATGTTCACGGTTATTTTTCTGTTTAGATATAAATTATTGCATTTAGCTGTGGTAAACACTTACGAGGTCATAAGAAAATATATTTGGTTTAGGTTGTCAACAGAACAGTACAATAGATAAACTTGGTCCTTTTTCCCGTTGTATAAACAACGCCAAGACGTTTCAAACACTCACATTTAAAAAGTGTGAAAAGCTGAAACGCTTGCCTGTTATACAGTACGTATGTGTCATACAGGAGAGACACGCTTACTCTTTCATACACAGAAGACTGCATGTCTTAAACAATATATAAATGACTTAAGAATTATGTTAAACATAATTTAGGAGGACAACTGCAATGCGTAGATACCTCACAGATCAATATTTCAATAGCAAACTATGCACAAGTCAATGACGGACGTAGCTTTTACATTACGAGTTACGCGAAAACAATTGTTATGAAACTAAATGGCCAAACTGAACTGTTCCAAATCTTTACAGAATACTTCTACAGTAATATTTCTCACTCGATGCAAGTTTCGTGAAAATTTGTCCAACTACACAGTTTTTAAAGGACATAGCGCTAACGTTTTATAAGGCCTACTGCTTCGCTTACAAAAAAAAATCACTTTACGCTTGTGAAATTTAAATGCCAGCACTGATATGAATGTAACGTCACTAGAATACGAAAAATACAATGCCTAGCTGATGACAATATATTTCATGAAACTGCATCCACATACTTAATGCAGAATCTAATTTTTTCCCTATTTACCTGCCTTGACGGTTCGGGGAAGTTAAACAGTTCGGGCAGGCATTCAAATACTGTTTTAACGTATATTCCAAAACCTCATAGAATATTTCACGTGGAGTAAAGAACATTTTCATGGCGTTAGTTTTTCAAACGAATGGCATACGTGCCGAGATATTAACGCTTAAACTAGGAATCGCGTAATCGCGTAAACACACACACAGCTTTCAGAATTGCAACACATCGCAAATCTAACAAAACACACTTCCGAAGTTTATTTAAAGTTTATTCGAGGTTCAAAATTTATTGCGACTTGCATGAAGTCTAGCATATTGTCCAGGTCGACATATTATGTGAAATTTCAATAATTTATGCGACAAGAAACTACGTGGAGATAAAGCAAAAACAATAACAATGTCACTTCACTCATAACAAGTGAACAGATGTATTTTTTTAAGTTCATTAATTCTTTATTTTAGGAATTACAAACTGACCCTTAAAATCACGTTGGTCGTGAGTGACCTGCTAATTTGTTGACACACAAGCGCAGACGGCGGACTGGAAAAAAAAAACAAGGCTACGATCCAGCTAACTTGAACATTGCGTCAGTCTGGTGATTGTGAAATAGTTAGTAACGCAAATGTGTTACAATCACGCCAAATTTTGTTCGTATTTGCATACAACAGAAAGAAACTAAATTGCAGGAGATACAAATTTTTAACTTTACGACTAGTAAGACATTAAAACATAGAACTACTTCTCGTAGTTGGCCGCCAACGTAACTCTGAGTATTAAGGTAATTGCTTACGTTAAAATATATGCAGTTGCGGGCAGCAATATTTTTACATGTTGAATTCAAGAGTGCTTACTTTATCGAGAACCGCTTCTAATAGTGTTAAATTAACACCGAACAATTCATAATAGCTAAGAATATTAGTTCCGTGTTGATACATTCATATATAATCACAGAACTAAAAAAATATGCTAGGATACGCCCGCGCTGAGCAACGCTAAACAGGTCTTACAGGCAAACAAGAAACAATGTTCCTCGTTCGATACAAACTACACAAAGCAAGTAATAATTCTTACATGACGTATGCAAGCCTTAAATGAGGGCACACGAGGCAACTTAAATAACGTTACCAACTCCAGCTATCCAGCACAGGGCAATCGTCCAAGGTACACGCTAGACATAAATCAGCAACACGCCAAATTATAGAACGATTTATCGGCCGCCAGGCTATTTAGTCCCATCTAACGGCTGGCATTTAACAATCTTTTCAATTTTCAAACAATCACGATAAATTAATATTCAACCTCCCCAATACTCCTTTACAACCACCGATGATTCCCCCCCCCTAGAGATGTATATGTATTGATCGAAATAATATCCTGTTATGCGTCAGAATGGGACGACTGTTTCCGATTGGAAAATATTAACGGGAGGAAAATAGAGAATAAAATCTATCAGCGCTACTAAACAGGATAAAATTTATTGTAATTCTATTTGAGGTTTAAAAAAAAACCCTAGAAGCGCAAGAAGGTTTAAATGGTTTTCATAATTAAGTTTTTTTTCTTATCGTGATTATCGGCTTGTCAATACGCATTATATATCTACTCAACCTTGAGTGTTTTCGCATTCCGGCTTGGAAATGTTAATTTTTCAAGATTTTTGCAAGTTATACTGCAATAGTGTAATTGAATTAATTGCATCCATTATTTCATTGAACCTTTTTGCTTTGCCAACGCAAAGCAAAAAATAGAAGCACGGAAAATATCCAGAAAAATGCGAGAGAATATTTTCAACCCGCAAAAGAGAAAACGAAACATAACAACAAAATAATTTACGTTATACCTAATCAGAAAATATATATCTGGATATGAGTAACCTAGCCTTTAAAATCAGAAGAAGCTTTTATTATTTTTTTGTTTTAGTGTACATGCAATTATCAAATTAATAGAACAACACAGCAACACAAATGGAACTAAGAAGAATAGGAATAAATATACCGTGCAAATATATATAGATCGAGAAATAATGATCAGTCACAAACTAAAGACTTATGACTTTAAACAACGAAGAGGGCACAACTATACACAATATATGAAGTCAAAATCATAGATGAAACTAAAAGCAAGCAAAGTTGACTCGAAATAACGACTAATAGCTCAACTAGAAACACGACATAGCTTATTCTTGTAGTTTTGACCTTGAAGATTTTTTTCCATTTCTGTAGTGGTTTTCTATTCATTTTTATGCTTGTTAAACGATATATGTGTATCCACCCCCAAGATAACTGGGACTGAGTTAATTTATTCATATGGTATAACACTCCATCGCATAGCAGTTTTATAATTTTATTTTATAATTACACAAGCCAACGATAAAAAACTTTTTTTTAGTGATTTTGCCGGATTCTTGTGTTTTTTGGTGTGCTGAGTCCGAAAATAATAATAAGAAAGTCATAAAACACACCATTTTTTCACATTTGAATATACGAAATGTGAGAAATTCATTTTTCATATAATATCTGTGCATTTTTATATACTTTATATATATAAATATTTTATATACTTCATATACATTATTAATATACTAAAACATACAGTAAATCTAAATGAAATTAAGCTCGCAGTGGTGGTACGATTGTTTGTTTTCTTTCAGTCAACACAACCTCACTTTTCAGCTTTTTACCCATGTGCTCTAAGTATGGCTAACCGTGGTTGTAAAAACTTTCCTAACAATTTTTGTTATATATGTGGTGAGTTTGTAACTTAAAAACATAAAATAAACATTACAGAGTTTGTTAAAAAAAAGTGTAATTCGTATATTTTGGAATCAAACTCGGTGATTAAGAAAAACCTTGGGCTCCACACAAGGTATGCTATGTTTGTGTTGAAGACCTTAGAAAATGGTAAAAAAAAAAATTGGCAGCTTTTAGATATTTAGTACCCATGATATGGAGAGAACCAAAAATTCATTCAGACGATTGTCATTTTTGTAGCATTGATGTTACTGGATATAACTCCAAAAATAAGAAAATTATTGTCTACCCTAATCTTCCTTCAGCTATTTGGTCAGTCGGTCATGGTCCGGGACTTCCTGTCACTGAGCCACCACAGGCTATTGATGACGTTTTACTTGATCAGTCCAGCGAAACTGAATCTGATGAAGGTAAACCGGATGATGATGATTTCCAATGTTCTCCAGAAAATTTAGAACCTCTGTTGTTTACACAGGCTGAGTTAAATGATTTGGTAAGAGATTTGGGTTTGACTAAAGAGAAAGCTGAATTGCTTGGCTCTAGGCTGTAAGAAAAACATTTGTTGGCTTTGGAGCATCTATTTATCAATATATAACAAGAGATCAACAGTTCGCTAAGTTTTTTTAAGCAAGAACCGGATTTAGTGTACTGCTATGATATTGGTGGTCTAATGAATGAATTTTGAATTGAGTACAACAATGAAGAATGGAGACTTTTTATATACTCACCAAAAACTTGCTTAAAAGCTGTTCTTTTACACAATGGTAATACTTATGCTTCACTGCCTGTGGCTCATTCAGTCCATATGAAAGAAACTTACAAAAATCTAGACATTATTTTAAATTAAATTAACTATCCTGCTCACGATTGGATGATGTGTGGAGATTTGAAAGTTGTTTGCATGCTCCTAGGCCAACAAAAGGGATTTACTAAATTTCCATGTTTTATATGTGAGTGGGACAGCAGAGCAAGGGATCGACACTGATCCACAAAGTATTGGCCTGCGAGAAAAACCTTAACACCTGGAAAGAAAAACATTTTGCATAAAACTTGAATAGATCCAAAAAATTCTTCTACCACCTCTTCACATCAAATAAAGTTTAATGAAACAGTTTGTAAAAGCCGTGCCTAAAGATGTTAAATGTTTTAAGTATTTATGTGAAAAATTTTTTCATTTATCAGGAGCCAAACTGAAAGAAGGGGTTTTCGTTGGGCCTGACAGTCGTAAAATGATGTTAGATTCCAACTTTGAAACAAAAATGACTACAAAGGTAAAGGAGGCTTGGATATCATTTAAGCAAGTTGTGACTAAGTTTTTGGGCAATGTTAAAGACCCAAACTATAAGCTTATCGTTGCAAATATGATAGACAAGTTCAAAAATCTGGGATGCCTGATGAGCCTTAAAGTCCACTTCTTACAAAACCATCTTGACTTTTTCCCTGACAACTTGGGTAATGTGAGTGAAGAGCAGGGGGAGCGGTTTCACCAGGACATCAAAGTGATGGAGAAACGTTACCAGGGACGGTGGAATGTCAGCATGATGGGTGATTACTGCTGGTCACTTCACCGAGAACAACAAAATGCATCACATCGGAGAAAAAGCTACATAAGAAGCTTCAAAGAGAAGAGAGAAAGGAAATACCAAAAAAAATAAACACTTAAAATGTATGTAATGGATTTTTTTTAATACAATCGCATACGTCGCATTTTTAATACAAATGCATATTGTGAGAGAACTGTGGGTGATACAAAAAAAAAACTGATGCCAGATTCGGTTTCAGCTTCCAAAAATACATAAGATTCAGCTGCATTTGTTTAAAACATTTTCACAAAATATTTTTTTGTTGGCCTGTGTTATTTTTTACGATTGTGTTTTTCACGTCTGGACTACTAATGCTCAATCACAGGTACTTTGTTCGGCATATTCTGTAATGAGTGGTTAATTGCTAATATTTTATTCTCATGTTGTGTAGTTTTTATTCTTTTGGTTCTGTTTCTTAGTCACAGAAGGCAATTGATAAATTCCCGTTAAATATCAAATACATTGCAACCACACCATTGTTATTACACTTTAAAACCAAACGGGACTTTATTTAATGCCATCGAGATGCTTGGTGTTTGTGTAAATGTGCTCACATATTTATAATACTTTGGATAACGTTAAAACAAGAAAATCAAAGTAAATAGTGTGCAAGTCTGAGAATACCTATAGTCCTAAAAGAAAATAACTGGTATAATTGTTTAACTGCCCAAGCACATTTGTACTTTATATTATCTAAGAGCAGTATATAATAAACAGTACATAACGACTAGTTACAATTTCCCTAAAAATTAAGTTTCTTTTGTACTATTTATTTAGTATTTTCAGCTACCAAGTATGCTATTTTGGCATTCAACTGTATATTATTATGTCAAGTAATTTCCACAAGTGGTAAAAGACACAAGTTTTAAAGTTTCTGATACAAGTCTAAACACCGCACTATTTTTTAATGTCTTGCACATGCTTAGTAATTATTTTAAGTCAACCGAGAAGTTCACTTATTGGAACTGAAGACGAATATTTATAATTACTCCTGTCCAAATGTAATATTATTATGCAGGCCAAGGTAGCAAAATAGTTTTAAAACCACCAACAATGTGAATAATTTTGCAAGATATATGTCATATAAGATTTTAATGATGCTAACAATGGAACATGTGATCAAATTAAAATTTGCTTTTGACATGTGCCATAGCAGAGCTATGGCGCCAAATAAAACGGGATAATATTAAAAATACGTACAAGAACAAGCCAAGGCTAGTTTTAGTCGACATTGATTTAAAAAATAACAATAATTCCACAAGGATTTAAGTCAAGAATTGTACCAAAATAATCGAAACAAAACTGGAGGGGTAACAAACGAACGAGAAACAAGAAAGACAATATACACGATGTATATAAATTATGCCGACAAACTTTGGCAGCAGGTTAATCGCGAAAAAAGAACGCGAAAACACGTGTACGACTGTGGTCTGAAGTGAATCGTAAGTGTGGTACGCATCTTTAAAGTTGGACTTGAAACAACAATTTATTACAAATACCGAAGAAATTATGTAAGACTGACCGCAGAGTGTCTACATAATGTGTGAAGTTAGTTGTCACACGCTGATTAATAATCCATCTTTTAAATCCGAAGTTTTTTACAGTGTCATGGAGATACTCCAAATAAGAGTAGTAACCATGATTATTTCCATGAAATAATGTCATAATAGTGACAGACAGAGTTGTGGTGTTTACAGATACTTGTCCCGGTTCACATTATCCAGACACTAAAGTTTCCATCTTGAATATTCTCTCCATTATTTGTAATAAACTTATGCCTCAGGTCCAACTTCAAATGTGTGATCACCCTTGCGATTGGACCATGGGTCGTATATGTTTTTACCTTTTTTCGTGATTAACCTTGCTACCGAAGTATGTCGGNGTGTGATCACCCTTGCGATTGGACCATGGGTCGTATATGTTTTTACCTTTTTTCGTGATTAACCTTGCTACCGAAGTTTGTCGGTCTGATTGATATATATNATTGGACCATGGGTCGTATATGTTTTTACCTTTTTTCGTGATTAACCTTGCTACCGAAGTATGTCGGTCTGTATACAAATACAAGCACAAAACTCTGGACGACCTACCGAAGACAAGACAGACGAACACTGAGGCGAATACAAATGTGTAAGCTCAAAATCTGACAACGCAACGAAGAAATCACAGAGGAACACGCAATTTCCGTGGTGAACCAGTAGCGACGTTTCGGTAACTGGCATCTGTGTGTGTACTATATTCGTTGTGTCTTCAGGTTTTGAGCTTACATACTTGTCTTCGTCTCAATGTTCGTCTGTGTTGTCTTCAATGCGTCGTATTGCATTTGGTGTTCATTAGTCGTCCTTTTTTGTTTCGTTTAGTTTGAGGGAACTCTTGACTGAATCCCATGTGGGATTATTGTCATGTTTTAAATATCTGTCAACAGCTAACCTTGGCTTGTACTCATGTATATTTTTAATTTCATCCCCTGTATTTTTCGTGGCGATATAGCTATGCAACGGCGTATGTCCAAATAAATTTTTCCTTTAATATGGGTCATAATTTGCGTTAGGACAACGTCACATCTACCTAAAAATTAAGTACAATGCCGTGTTGATTTACTTTTTGTTGTTTCTTTTTCCCTGCTAAATAAAAGTGAAAATTCTGCTGCCACATATTAAATAATGGTCTTCCAATGTTCGAACGGTTCGTTTACACCGTGCCTCTCAACCTGTATACGTCCTTCCGGTCGATATACCGCACACTGTTACTCGGCCACACACCTTTCAGGTACTTCAGCCTGAGTGCGTAATGTGTGTCAAAGTGCCACTCTCCTCGGGTGGCCGTGACATCGCCGCCATTTAGAGCGACGTCTAGAGATCTTTCTTCGTTTGCGTTCACCTGAGCCATCAATTACATATCACTTTCAGCAGTGCTCTTCCAATGTTAGTTCTGCTTTCTCGTGTAATGGTGTCTTCNTGAGCCATCAATTACATATCACTTTCAGCAGTGCTCTTCCAATGTTAGTTCTGCTTTCTCGTGTAATGGTGTCTTCTTGCTGTTATTTTTGGTTCAATAGTACGCAGGTCACTGTGTGATTTGTGCCAGCTGGCGCACGTCCTATAAATTTAACCACTTTAAATAGAACTATATTAAATTTGATTGATTTTAATAAAAGTTTATTAATTAGTTAATTTTATTAAATTTAATTAAATTGTACACAAAATATTTTACAAGTGATACTTTGAAGCTTTCCACGCACAGTGTTAGTCTACTTGAGATGTTTCGATGTTAATAAACGGGAGCTAGACGATTTTGTCTTAATTGCTCTGTAACTACGCTTGGTTAGTGAATCCCTAGAATTTACATTTCCCGCCTCTTCCAAAACTCTTATCCTACATCCGCCTGCCACTAACTCCGCGCTCTTATCTACCACTATTTACCACACACACCCTTCCCACACTCCCATGTGTCACTTACTCTAGCTCACTACATTCCAACTCGATAAATAAAAATGGGAAACAATATATTTGTTAACTACGCTGAAATAGAAAAATCAAGCGTTGGATTAGTAGCACCAAAAAGTAACGGAAATAATTGTGCGTGACATTTCATTACTCTCCATGGTGATACAGTCAAAACCTCTGGGGCGTGGTCAATAAGTGTAGGTTTTGTTAAGCATAAACATCTGATTTAAATCAACAATGGAATGTTAAGTTTTATTTTAGAGGACACTAAGTTTTCCTAGGTTATTTACAAAACCCATGGTGGTAAAGTGTTTATAATGTTATCGTTCAGTATGAAAAGAAATTAAACTCTGCCGTTTTTTTCGTTGTAGCATTGGAAGAACGTTCATTAATATTCCGTTGAAAAAATATGGCTTATTTTTTTAAGTGAGCTTTTATAAATATTCTATGGTGATGCAAAAATGCTTTTTAACAATTGTTTTGTGTAATAAAATGTAAACTCGATACAAAATCGTATTTGATGCCGGTGTCACAAAGAGTAAGGTTTGACTATAGCTTTATAGGTAAAATTATATTTAGAAACGCCCGTTCAATTGAAAAACAATTTAATAATTTACAGCTAACACGAAAACATTAAAAATCGACGAGGCCTAAAACGAATCAAGAAATCATTATACATTTAGGTTAGCTTTCCCATTCAATAAGTTTCTTTTGACACAAGTACTTAAAACATTAATATCGACATTATACGCTCAGTACACAGAAGGGCCATGAATAAATTACAAGGTATAATAATATCGCTTGACGTTAATCAACAGGAGAGAATTTACGCATAAATGATCACCTAATATTTGGTAGTAAATTATACAAAGCATATTATATGTGTGGCATCTTAGCAAATTTATATTTAAACGGGAGCTTATGATTTATGAATTAACTACTCTTAATTGTGAATCTTTCCTTGGGAAAAGCACGCGATTTGCAAACACGCCAACACCAACACCCTGCTATGATTGTGATATTTCGTTGACAATTGTCCTTAATGGGTATATAGGGGCGTAACATGTTATTAACAAGAGTTATATAATGAACACTATATAAAAGAGGTTTATTTAACATTAAGATTGAACAATATTATTTAAATGTAAATATGACGGCTGGACATACCCATCTTCAGTGGTCTTCTCGTTCCAATGGCCCGACGACAAAACACACCGCCCACGGACTACACTCTCCTATATCGGCTGCGTTGTCCCCGTTTACTGGCCGGGGGAGGGGGTTTCTGTGGTTTGCGATTTCATAACTAATTTCAGTGATCACGGCCCGTGTCCTGTATAAATAAGTGAANGTGATCACGGCCCGTGTCCTGTATAAATAAGTGAAGGTGTGATCAGGCAGGCCGCTCAGCTAAGCCTGCCTGACCACAACTCGTAACAACCCGCTTTATGCATATTCATGAAGATTTCTTGTTAAAGACGAAAGTTACTATCGGAATAACAAATTCTGTATAACTGTTTGGGTCAAATAGTAACCGAGTTTCAGCTTAACATAAGCTTGCTCATAAGGAAACTTAGGGTAGACACTATTCAATCTTGTTCATAATATTGTTATGAAATACAATTTTTTCTACAATGTTTACAAGTTCTCAGCTTTGTTACTTATAAGAATAGTTTCAAAAAGAGTTTCGATGTTAATACCACTTAAAACATATTACTTGCATGTTCCAACTCTCTATGAGAATATGTGAAAATTCTATATTTTGTTAATTTTTGGTATTCGCGTGCATTCTAAGATCTGTCACAAAGTTCACCCATAAATGTTTACTTTGAAATATTATATTTAATGAGATGTGATAAAATTATTTTTCGTACTTACTATCAAATCAATTTCATCTAGCCAGAAAAAAAAATTTTACGTTTGTATTTTAACGGTACTTTAGTTAGTGGTTACAGTTATATTTCGATTTTATGATGAGCAGCAGTATAAAAACGTGTGCAGTTGTTATACAGGAAATAATTTTGTTGCAGTTTACCAGCCTTAATTATTACACTCAAACTGCTTAAAAACACTTTTTGTGCTGTCTTTATTCATCGATAAGGAAGTATACGATTTATTTTGTCAGCATTCAAAATATTTTCGTTCACAGATTTTTGATTGTTTCTATGTAGTTATCTCAAACGTCTTGTAACATTATCACTCATTTCTGCGTAATTATTTACGTAACTAATGCGAATAATATTTATTTACGAAAAATACTTGTCCTAAAATTTGTGGCACTTCTCTAGTTATGTAGAACTTGTAATGTTAATAGCTGTGGACGCTTTTTTCCTTATAAACTGCGAATTTGCACACAGCAATTGAATTGACTTGAGAGATTTGGGCGGCTGTTAAGAACGAGATCTTGAGAGCCAATGAGGATGAAATGTGGCGAGAATGGAGCATGGCCGGGATGCAAGGGCGGGGGAAACGGGAGATCCCCGAGAAAACCCGCTGACCAGCGGCATCGTCCGTACAAACAACATGAAAAATAACTCTGTAACAATGTTTTTATGTTTTTATGCTACCTGACTGACAGTATTAATTACACAAGTTTTAAATCCTTTTTGTACATGGTTTTATATTAATAACGTTAACGTTTTATAAATGATTTTGCCTAACATTATATTTTTTTATCGTGCTAACACTGCTTTACGTTTCTGTTTCAGGTAAGATGCAGAACGTGAAGTTATTTTGAAGGGAAATGCCAGATGTTTCTCTGTTCTTTATTCCTTGTGGTTATCGCAACGATAGGTAAGAAAGCTTCACGTTTTATGAAATATCCTGATAGCTTTGAGAGCTTTAACACGAAATATATATACATAATATGAGTTTTTGTACGAAAGAAACACACGCAATTGAAACACGCTTTCTTGCAAGTCACGGAAATATCTTCATTACATAATAAGTGGTTACCAAACTTGTATTCAGGTCAGAAAGCAGCTGTAACAGGTGGTTTGAATGGTTTTATTTATAGCCTATGCAATAATAGTTCTCTATTGAGGAATTCGAAGAAAAGAGTTTCTATGATTTTTCGTAAGAGTAGATTGTGTTCGCAGTTACAAAAAAAAATACAGAAAACATTAAAAATACCAGATTTTCCTAATTAATTTTACACTCTCTGAACGGAAATAACAGTTACTATTCAAGAATTGTTGATGGTAATGCTTGTATATGGCGCTATAATGACAACGTTGGTGTAAGTGTCAATATCAGATACAAATTTTCAGAATATGCACCATCAGCAGCAAGACATCATCTGCAAAACCGTAGAGTTGAACGACAAACAGTAGCTGTGGTTTCCATGGGAGTGAATTCACAGGCGGTCACAATCACGTCTCTCATAGCACTCTGTCCGTGACTTCATAGCGTACACAGTATTCCTCAGAGTTCCCCACAGATAAAAATCTAACGGTGTTGGGTGTATATAATCAGTTCGCGGTATCTGCACACTTTTTTAATCAAACCTATAAAAAATCATCCCACCTATGATGTGTTTAATTGTTTCCTAAATATGTTGTGTATCATAAGCATTTTATACTTCTGTTAACCTAAAAGTATTATATATTTGGTTAAATTGAATTTTCTCTTATATTTTATCTATACATTATATCATGTCATTTATAATTAACATGAATAAAACCAGAGAGAAAATAGGCGTGTTGGTAATACCTAGTAAGAATTAGTTCTTATGTNTGAGCCATCAATTACATATCACTTTCAGCAGTGCTCTTCCAATGTTAGTTCTGCTTTCTCGTGTAATGGTGTCTTCCTGCTGTTATTTTTGGTTCAATAGTACGCAGGTCACTGTGTGATTTGTGCCAGCTGGCGCACGTCCTATAAATTTAACCACTTTAAATAGAACTATATTAAATTTGATTGATTTTAATAAAAGTGTATTAATTAGTTAATTTTATTAAATTTTATTAAATTGTACACAAAATATTTTACAAGTGATACTTTGAAGCTTTCCACGCACAGTGTTAGTCTACTTGAGATGTTTCGATGTTAATAAACGGGAGCTAGACGATTTTGTCTTAATTGCTCTGTAACTACGCTTGGTTAGTGAATCCCTAGAATTTACATTTCCCGCCTCTTCCAAAACTCTTATCCTACATCCGCCTGCCACTAACTCCGCGCTCTTATCTACCACTATTTACCACACACACCCTTCCCACACTCCCATGTGTCACTTACTCTAGCTCACTACATTCCAACTCGATAAATAAAAATGGGAAACAATATATATGTTAACTACTGTGAAATCGAAACCTCAAGCGTCGGGTTAGTAGCACCAAAAATAAATAATTGTGCGTGACATTTCATTACTCTCCATGGCGATAAAGTCAAAACCTCTGGGACGTGGTCAATAAGTGTAGGTTTTGTTAAGCATTAACATCCGATTAAAATCAACAATTTAATGTTAAGTTTCTTTTAGAGGACACTTACTTTTCCTAGATTTTTTTTACAAAACCCCTGGTGGTAAAGTGTTTATAAAGTAATCGTTCAGTATGAAAAAAAATTGAACTCTGCCATTTTTTCCGTTGCAGCATTGGAAGAACGCTAATTAATTTTGCGGTGAAAAAAATACCGCTTATTTTTTTAGGAGAGTTTTTATAAATATCCTATGGTGATGGCAAAATGCTTTTTAACAATTGTTTCGTTTTATAAAATGTAAACTCAAGACAAAATCAAATTTGATGACAGTGTCACAAAGAGTAAGGCTTTACTGCAGCATTATAGGTGAAATTATATTTAGAAACGCCCGGTAAAGTGAAAAACAATTTAATCATTTACAGCTAACATGAAAACTTTAAAAAACTACGAGGTCTGAAACGAATCAGTAAACCCTTCTACATTTAGGTTAGCTTTCCCCTTTCAACAAGTTCATTTCGACACAATTGCTTAAAACATTAAAATCGACATTATCCGCTCAGTACAGAGAAGGGCCATGAATAAATTACAAGGTATAATAATATCACTTGGCGTTAACCAACAGGAGAGAATTTACGCATAAATGTTTACCTAATATTTTGTAGTAAATTATACAAAGCATATTATATGTGTGGCATCTTTGCAAATTTGAATTTAAACAGGAGCTTATGATTTATGAATTAACTACTCTTAATTGTGAATCTTTCCTTGGAAAAAGCACGCGATTTGCAAACACGCCAACACCAACACCCTGCTATGATTGTGATATTTCGTTGACAATTATCCTTAATGGGTATATAGGGGCGTAACATGCTATTGACAAGAGTTATGTAATTAACACTATATAAAAGAGGTTTATTTAACATTAAGATTGAACAATATTATTTCAATATAAATATGATTGAATATAAACGGGGGCAGCTATACAAATATACTGAAATATTAAAAAAAAAAATACCGAAAACATTAAAAATACCGGATTTTCCTAATTAATTTTACACTCTCTGATCGGAAATAACAGTTACTATTCAAGACTTGCTAATGGTAATGCTTTTATTTGGCGCTATAATGACAACGTTGGTGTAAGTGTCAATATCAGTTACAAATGTTCGGAATATGCACCATCAGCAGCAAGACATCATCTGCAAAACCGTAGAATTGAACGACAAACAGTAGCTGTGGTTTCCATGGGAGTGAATTCACAGGCGGTGACAATCACGTCTCTCATAGCACTGTGTCCGTGACTTCATAGCGTACACAGTATTCCTCAGAGTTCCCCACAGATAAAAATCTAACGGTGTTGGGTGTATATAATCAGTTCGCGGTATCTTTACACTTTTTTAAATTAAACCTATCAAAAATCATCCCACCTATGATGTGTTTAATTGTTTCCTAAATATGTTGTGTATCACATGCATTTATACTTCTGTTAACCTAAAAGTATTATATATATGGTTAAATTGAATTTTCTCTTATATTTTATCTATACATTATATCATGTCGTTTATAATTAACATGAATAAAACCAGAGAGAAAATAGGCGTGTTGGTAATACCTAGTAAGAATTAGTTCTTATGTAAAAAAAATATTAAGCTTAGTGCGTATGAATACGGTGGGTTGTCCCTTTGGTGTTATTTTCTAAACTTGGTTAAGTATTGTTTGCATGAATTTGAGGAATAGACTGAAAGTAGAACTTTATCAGGGGTTCAAAAATGTTGAAGATAACCATGACTGCACTATGACATGAGACATGAGAGCGCTCTGGTACGTCACGCCGGCACTAGCGCTGCTCCGCGGCGAGCTTGGAGACTCATCACCGTGCCGACAGTTTTGCTCGTGGGTGAGGTGACAACCATCCGCGGCGTCTTGACCATCAACGCTGCCCCAACTTGACCTGCCACTATGGCTACCTTGCCCAAGGCAGTGCAGGGAAACGACTTGGTGTTTTCGCATCAAAAGGTAGGACATCTGCTTCAATGTCATTGCGTATAATTTCACAAGACTGTGCGAAATTACGGCTGTGGATAGTAAGCGTTTTAGACGTGTTGCTATGCGGGCTGGACGTAGCAGCCAGGTGGTAATTTGACGAAAATGAGACACCCCACCTCAAATGAATGGCCTCACATGTCCTCTGGCAGACATACCGCGCCATACTGTTAGCCCAGAAAGATTAACTGCTTTCTCTACCACAGTGTGGGGATTTTCATCCGCCCAGTACACACAGTTGCGGCAGTTGAGAGTTCCGTTCAATTTAAAGGTTGCCTGATCGGACCAAACAATCACATCAGTAAAATGTTTGTTGTCTTTACACATATTCATAACCCACTCACCAAACTCGAGATGCCTATTTCGGTCGTATTTATTCTTAGCATGAAGTTCCGTGGGAATGCACGGCCTACACATTACCTGCTTTAAGATGCGTCTTTACTGACTCCTGTCTCACGCGCAACTTGCCGTACGAAACTCGACTTCCCGGAGGAACGTGGAATATGTGCAACATTTCCTTCGTCCATTGTCGTTTCCTTCTTGCCTCACTGACCTTTCTTCAAATCACACACAGTTTCGTTCCTCCCAAACTTGTCACGTAATAGTGTTATTGTTACACGTGACGGTGTCGCAGTATCGAATTCTACCCTCCACCGTCTCTGCACCTCAATCGTATTCTCACATTTACATTATCACTTTAAAATCCACTTACGTTGCTCGAAAGGCAACCCTGTCACCTCCGCCATTTCCTCTACAATTTTAGTGCTGCCGCTCGTGGCTACAAAGAGAACTAACATGAACAGAGTGGCCACATGCACTCGGACGCACCCAATGTTGCCCTTTCAGTTTTAAATAAACGAATTTACATCAAATATAGGCATATTAACATAACCATGGAAGCAGTAAATTATCTGTAAACTATTTTTAAAAAAACAAAAAGAATTGCCGTGCAAATATTTCTTAAATAGCTTTCATGTTATTTAAGCCACTTTATTTTGCTTCATATATAATTTTTATTGTATAGGGCTTATTAACGTTATATCATCCGCCGGCCACCAAAAACTGCATTTATTATGTTTTCTTTGAACACAAATATCCCAAAATATCAGTTCAATAGAGCTTGACATTGCAGTAGATATATAACGGGAACATTTGACCTGAAACACTGTACTGTATTATCCATCAATTCAGCCCTTGAATATAATTAACTGCGAAATTATCTAGGGTGCTCCTGGAAAGGTGACGCGAATTAAACCGATACTATACGAAACCTGTTGTCCTAGTTGCTTGTACACAAGCTCGTATAATTCGTGGTGAAAAAGTTGTTATACGAGCGCCTATGCGATTCTGCATGGAAGGACAGCATTTGGTGAACTAGCACTATATATACTAAACAGATGGGTTAATAAGCACATGGTCTGTAGTAGGTACATGTACTCCACTCGTATAACAACTGCTAACCAGTAATATATGTAGGTCTATCAAAAATTAATATTCCTTTAATACTGTTGTTCGTAAGAACAGTTTAATGTTTACTGATATATTTTCAATATTTTAAAATTGTAATGTTATTCCACGAATGAATTTTTTTCACGTATTTGCGTAGTTTTAAATACTTCACAAATATTTATATATATTTATTAAAGTAAAGTTTTGGCCCGCATTCAGTAATTAATGGAAAGTGTTTCCGACGGAGTTTTAAAATTATGTCATAAATAGAACTTCAGTTCACAGTTCAAGACTCTTGCGGCGAAGAACCAGTTCGCACACAAGTTTGCGCATTTAAATAAAATATTATATTTGTATATGAAAAATTTCTCTCTTGTTAATTTTTCATTACGTGAGAAATATTTTTATTATTTAGTACTTTCCAATAATGATTAAAGATTGTCACACAAAATATTATTTCCGTTTGTGGTATTTTAAAGCCAACCAAATAAGTCGCAACGTCAGGGTCGTATAATCAATATGGAAGAGTTATTTTTGGTAATGGGAAATTTCATTTCCCGACGACGATGAGCTGGCATGCAACATTCCTTGACATGCTATCTCTCATGTACGTCGTGAATACCTAATTACCTTACGGAAGGCTTTACCGCCCACAGCGGACAGTTTACTGACAAACCACAAGTGCTTATCGTGCAGCGTTATTTATCTCCCGCCTTTAATTGGAGCAGAAGAACGGCCAGTGTGTGCTGTTAGCACGACGATACGGGGCACAGTGCCTCTTCTTGGCTCTCAAGCTGACGGTTGGGTTCGGATGTCCCGCAGACTCCCTGAGGCCATGGACCTAAGTTGTCAACGAGGCACCCCGCATGCTGCTGGTGGCTTCGTAATGTTTGCGGGTGTGTTCACGTAAATGGTCTGGGTCCGCTGGTTCCTCTGAGCACAACATTGACTGCTGACCGATAAGTTGCACTCTTTGGTGATTTTTTGTATCCCTTCGTGAACTTCATGTACTTCCACAAAGATGGATATTCCAGAATGATAACGTAGTGTTAGCTGAGCTGATGACTTGCAGGAACCGCGACTTGGTTTCGAGTGGCGACTTGATATAAGGTACAATTTTATAATTCTATTAAGTCAATTTTTTAGTTGAAACATTTTAATGCACTCGACTATAACTTACAATGAGTCTTTTTAGAATTCTTTCTTAGTAAGAAGGTTGGAACGGAATAAAACTATATCACGATGTCTTTTTATTTTGAATGTTGTATTTGTATTAATAATTTAGAAGGTAAAAACCAAAGAAAAAACTCACGATATCTGAATAATATACTAGAAATGGTCACCCAATGAAACTTCAGTCCATCCCACATATTCAATCACTCGGTACATTGAGAAAAACTTAAAAAGAAGTAGCGTTCATCCAAATAACATGACGACAACATAACCGCTCCGTCGATAGTTCCAAATAGAAGAAGAACTCTCATACTCAGTATCGCGAAGTTAAGGAGAAGAAATCAATCACTCAGTTGGTAACAGCGTTGAGGAGCTGGGTGACCGAGACTGCCCTCGCAGCGTGGTCCGTCACAACAATGCATCGTGTATCTGGCCAATGTTGCTCAGAACTGATAATTTTGGAGTGTTACTCTCAATGGCGTGGCCAGCACGTTCGCCCAACATGAACCCCGTCAGGCGCTTCTGGTACGCGCAGTAGAGGTTTTTTCGCTCATAATATCCTGCACCTGCAAATTTCATTGAGCTGCGGTAAGCTATCCAAACAGCGTTGGTCAAATATCCCTCCAGAGTTTTTCCATACGCAAGTGAAATCGATGCTACGTCGAGGTGCTGCGCTTCATCGGACTAGATGGGGTCCTGCGCGGTATTAGGCACTTATACAACAACTTTCGGAACTTCAATGTATGACTTAATGGTAGANACCATCAACGCTGCCCCAACTTGACCTGCCACTATGGCTACCTTGCCCAAGGCAGTGCAGGGAAACGACGTGGTGTTTTCGCATCAAAAGGTACGACATCTGCTTCAATGTCATTGCGTATAATTCCACAAGACTGTGCGAAATTACGGCTGTGGATAGTAAACGTTTTAGACGTGTTGCTGGGCGGGCTGGACGTAGCAGCCAGGTGGTAATTTGACGAAAATGAGACGCCCCATCTCAAATGAATGGCCGCACATGTCCTCTGGCAGACATACCGCGCCGTACTGTTAGCCCAGAAAGATTAACTGCTTACTCTACCACAGTGTGGGGATTTTCATCCGCCCAGTACACACAGTTGTGGCAGTTAAGAGTTCCATTCAATTCAAAGGTTGCCTGATCGAACCAAACAATCACATCAGTAAAATGTTCGTTGTCTTTACACGTGTTCAAAACCCACTCACTGAACTCGACATGCCTATTTCGGTCGTCTTCATTCTTAGCTTGTAGTTCCGTGAGAATGCATGGCCTACACATTACCTGCTTTAAAATGCGTTGGATACTTTATTTACTAACTCCTGTCTCACGCGCAACTTTGCCGTACGAAACTCGACTTCCCGGGGGAACGTGGAATATGTGCAACATTGCACCCACATTTCCTTCCTCCATTGTCGTTTACTTCTTGCCTCGCTGTCCTTTCTTCAAATCACACACAGTTTGGTCCCTCCCAAACTTGTCAAGTAATCGTGTTATTGTTACACGTGACGGTGTCGCAGTATCCAATTCTACCCTCCATCGTCTCTGCACCTCATTCGCATTCTCACATTTACAATATCACTTTAAAATCCACTTACGCTGCTCGAAAGGAAGCCCTGTCACCTCCACCATTCCCTCTACAATTGTAGTGCTGCCGCTCGTGGCTACAAACAGAACTAACATGAACAGAGTGGCTACATGCGCTCGGATGCACCCAATGTTGCCCTTTCAGTTTTAAATACATGCATTTCCCTCAAATAAAGGCATATAAGCATAAGAATATAAACACAACCATGTAAGCAGTAAATTATCAGTAAACTATTTTTGAAAAAAAGAAAAGAAACGCCGTGTAAATATTTCTTAAATAGCTTTCGTGTTATGTTAGCCACTTTATTTTGCATTGTATATAATTTTTATTGTATAGGGCTTATTAAAGTTATGTCATCCGCCGGCAACCAAAAACTGCATTTATTATGATTTCTTTGAACACAAATATCCCAAAATATCAGTTCAATGGGGCTTGACATTGCAGTAGATATATAACGGGAACATTTTACTTGAAATAGTATACTGTATTATCCATCAATTCAGCCCTTAAATATAATTTACTGCGAAATTTTCTAGGGTGCTCCTGGAAAGGTGTCGCGAATTAAACCGATATTATACCAAACCTGTTGTCCTAGTTGCTGGTACACAAGCTTGTATAATTCGTGGTGAAAAAGTCGTTATTCGAGCGCCTATGCGATTCTGCATGGAAGGACAGCATTTGGTGAACTAGCACTATATATACTCAACAGGTGGGTAGTTAAGCACATGGTCTGTAGTAGGTATATGTACCCCACTCGTAGAACAACTGCTAACCAGTAATTTATGTAGGTCTATCAAAAATTAATATTGCTTTATTACCGTTGTTCGTAAGAACAGTTTAATGTTTACTGATTTATTTTCAATATTTTAGAATGATAATGTTATTCCACGAGTGTATTTTTTTTCACGTATTTGCGTAGTTTTAAATAGTTCACAAATATTTATATATTTATTAACGTAAAGTTTTGGCCCGCATTCAGTAATTAAAGAAAGTGTTTCCGACGGAGTTTTAAAATTATGTCATAAATAGAACTTCAGTTCACAGTTCGAGACTCTAGCGATGAAGAACCAGTTCGCACACAAGTTTGCACATTTAAATAAAATGTTATATTTGTATATGAAAAATTTCTCTCTTGTTAATTTTTCATTACGTGGGAAATATTTTTATTATTTAGTACACTTTCCAATAATGATTAAAGATTGTCACAGAAAATATTATTTCCGTTTGTGGTATTTTAAAGCCAACCAAATAAGTCGCAACGTCACGGGCGTATAATCAATATGGAGGAGTTATTTTTGGTAATGGGAAATTTCATTTCCCGACGACGATGAGCTGGCATGCAACATTCCTTGACATGCTATCTCTCATGTACGTCGTGAATACATCATTTCCTTACGGAAGGCTTAACCGCCCACAGCGGACAGTGTACTGACAAACCACAAGTGCTTATCGTGCTGCGTTATTTATCTCCCGCGTTTAATTGGAGCAGAAGATCGGCCAGTGTGTGCTGTTAGCACGACGATACGGGGCACAGTGCCTATTCTTGGCTCTCAAGCTGACGGTTGGGTTCGGGTGTCGCGCAGACTCCCTGAGGCCATGGACCTAAGTTGTCAACGAGGCACCCCGCATGCTGCTGGTGGCTTCGTAATGTTTGCGGGTGTGTTCACGTAAATGGTCTGGGTCCGCTGGTTCCTCTGAGCACAACATTGACTGCTGACCGATAAGTTGCACTCTTTGGTGATTATTTGTATCCCTTCGTGAACTTCATGTACTCCCACAAAGTTAGATATTCCAGAATGATAACGTAGCGTTAGCTGAGCTGATGACTGGCAGGAACCGCGACTTGGTTTCGAGTGGCGACTTGATATAAGGTACAATTTTATAATTCTATTAATTCGATATTTTTTTTAGTTGAAACATTTTAATGCACTCGACTATAGCTTACAATGGGTCTTTTTAGAATTATTTCTTGCTAAGAAGGTTGGAGCGGAGTAAAACTATATCACGAAGTATTTTCCTTTTGAATGTTATATTCGTATTAATAACTTAGAAAGTAAAAACCAAAGAAAAAACTCACGATATCTGAATAATATAGTAGAAATGGTCACCCAATGAAAATTCAGTCCAGCCCACATATTCAATCTCTCGGTACTTTGAGAAAAACTTTAAAAGAAGTAGCGTTCATCCAAACAACACGACGGCAACATAACCACTCCGTTGATAGTTCCAAATAGATGCAGCACTCTCATATTCAGTATGGCTAAATTAAGGAGAAGAAATAAGTCACTCAGCTGGTAACAGCGTTGAGGAGCTGGGTGACCGAGACTGCCCTCGCAGCGTGGTCTGTCACAACAATGCATAGTGTATCTGGCCAATGTTGCTCAGAACTGATAATTTTGGAGTGTTACTCTCAATGACGTGGTCAGCACGTTCGCCCGACATGAACCCCGTCAAGCGCTTCAGGTACGCGCAGGAGAGGTTTTTGCGCGCATAATATCCTGCACTTGCAAATTTCATTGAGCTGCGGTAAGCTATCCAAACAGCGTTGGTCAAATATCCCTCCAGAGTTTTTCCATACGCAAGTGAAATCGATGCTACGTCGAGGTGCTGCGCTTCATCGGGCTAGATGGGGTCCTGCGCGGTATTAGGCACTTATACAACAACTTTCGGAACTTCAATGTATGACTTAATGGTAGAACTACCTTGAGGGTGAGCCGGAGTTCAGTGCTCCAAGTATCTCATGCTGACCGACAGTATGAGTTGGAGTGACTGATATAACTTCCGACAGTTTAGAATGGCATAGGTACAGACCCAACAATTTGGCGTTTTGATTTTGTGAAAAACTAGTTGTCATAAACGTATGTATTATCATCATGTATGCCATTGGACCTCCGCTCATTTGACGCGCAACTCAGGACTATGCACTAATGGTAAACATGTAGCACTCTCTGGGCTTCATTTCGTTTGGCCAAGTCGAGTTGAGAGGCTCTTAACAACGAGGTCTTGAGAGCCGATGAGGGTGAAATAAGGTGAGAACGGAGCAGCGGAGGAATGCAAGGGAGTGAGAAACGGGAGATCCCAGCGGCATCGTCCGGCACGATTCCCGCTTGCAAAAATCTGGGAGTGACCCGGCCGGGCATAGAACCCGGTTCGCCTTGGTGGGAGGCGAGCAGTCTAACCGCTCAGCCACCGCAGCCCTTTGGCCAAGTCGAACAGTGGATTGAGTTCTGGCTGTGGCAACGGCCAATGAGAAAAAGAGACTTTCTTATATAGCAAAATGATCGGGTATCGAGATATAGGTGTTCAAAAGCCTGCATTAGCTGACAACTGATATCAAACCCAGTGGCCCTCTACTAACTTACTATTTTAAAACTGCGTTGCTCTAATGACCTTCCTCTGGTATTACCTTTTGTAAGGTTTTGACAAATCAAGATAACCAACAGACGTATCAAAGAGGGAGGTTTTGGCGGCTCTTAACAACGAGGTCTTGAGAGGATATATCAAATGTTTTCACATGCGTCCAGGGAAGTGTGGTTTTAGCTCCAGGTGAAATTGTTATTTTGTAATGAGATAAAAATTGGCTATTTTGTTTCTCTAGGTAACCACTGTTTACTGGAATTCAGAAGGAACATTTCGTTCAAAAACCCTTTTTGTTTCGGAAGCATCCACATATTTGGTTGGTAGCATAACCCTTTTATTTATTTGGCTAAATAAAGTTTCTCGTAGCGCATAGTGTGTGCTGAACGTAGGTTTGGTAGGTCTTGTTAGATCTTACCATTCGACTGAATGCTCAGCCACTGTAGCTGCCTTCTTGCCATGGCGAGTCTTGTTTATGTTCGCCGTCCCCAAACAGCGAGACTGTTTGCTTTAATAGTCCCGGGAGGCTCTCGTATGCCCACAACTTTATGGATATAAATTAATTAAACTTTGAAACATTGCCGTGAACCTGCCCAGAGGGTCAACTGCCAACTTGCCAATTGGGTCAACACACGCCGAGCCAGCGAGAATGACGATGGTCCGCTACAACGCAGCATTGCTTTGAACAGCCTCGTGCGATATTACTTAGCTGCTTGAATCATTGTCTGTTATCAATAGACAATGTGAAGACCTGCGTTTTTAATGACTTTCTTACAGCACTGAGCGATTTTATAGAAACGGGTGTTGCGCTTCGATTATCTGCTCTATAAATATTCCACCTCACTTCCATTACCCAATAGCATAATTAAGATATCCAATTAGAGCATGCTATGTCTTGAAAAGTGGGAACAACTAGTTCAGTGATGCCGTGACGTCGACACAAATTTTCTGCTTCCATATGTTGCCTTCTGTATCTTAAATTACAGTAAAGAAACGGCAAGAATTTTTTTAATGATATTTGTTGCGAACCGTCAAATATTTCTGAATCTAGTGGATTAACGTATGGCAAATTCAGTAAAACCAGAGCCATATAAAGTAAATATTTATTTTAAACTTTAACTAATAAGTGATAACTTTGGTAAAAACATTTTTCTAAATCTAGTAAATATATTAAATAATTCCAGTGTTAAATAAGTATATTGGAATAGGAAAAAGAACAAAAGCAAAATTGGCTTGTATGCAAACATATGGCTGCGTGTAATGATTATTAAATCCCTTAATATTCGGTGCATTTTTTAATAATTTTTTATGACGTCAATGAGTATATTCAAAAGAATATTTACCTTGCATTTTGAAGAGAGCAATAATTTTTATGGAATGTAGCTTTGGTTTCTGCTCATCTACTAGTCCATTCTTGATAGATAAAATAATACCCGTTTAAAGAAATACTTATCTACACTGTACGGATTATCGTCATAATATAACGGGAATATTTGACCTGAAACATTATACTGTATTATCCATCAATTCAGCCCTTTAATATAAATAACTGTGCGAAATACATAGGCCTATAAACATGTAAGCAGTAAATTATCAGTAAACTATTTCAAGAAAACTAAAAGAAACACCATGTAAATATCTCTTAAATAGCTTTCGTGTTATGTTAGCCACTTTATTATGTTTCATATAGATTTTTTTTTGTATGGGGCTTATTAACGTCCCCCGTATTTGTGCCTGAAGGCCTATCAGGGGACGGCTTACAAACTAACTTATGACCTAAATTAAACTAGCCTCCCGCACCCCAAACCGGCGGTGCACCAACCGACTGCGCCATGGGAGGTCAGCTGCGTTTCATATAGAAATTATAAAAGTATATTGACATATGTGCGACTTGTAACCTTAAAGAAGTTTTTGGAATACACGACTAGAAAGGCACAGATCAATAAGTACGCAGGTTCTGTGAACAAACTTTGTGTCTAATTGGCTACTGCATACTGCAAAAATTTCCCTGGTGGCTGAGCTGCCAGTTGGTGTGTAGATTTACCAAGCACTGATTGGCGAACAACGTTCCAACACTTTGCTGGCCAGTGACGCCATTTTGTTGACATGTGCGGCTGGATTCCGCGAGTGACAGAAATTTTTCAGAAACTGTGGATTTTGCTTTACAGCATTTTTTTTCTGGTACTAAAACTAGAAGTGCTTAGGCAGGTGACGAAATTAAAAGTTTCTTCACATGCCTCGCAAAGATAAAGAAGAATTACAATTTATATCTGAGTGTCACAAATGCTGACCCTCCATGGGTAAAGCTGGTTCCGAACCTTAAGTACCGACTCTGTGCCCAAGTATTATATCAGTGACACGACGCTAGCAGTCATAGTTCGGCCTCTTCACCACAAGCGTGATCATCACTAGTGTGACGCACAAGCACGATCGCCACAAGCATGGTGCTTAAGAGTGATTGGCCTCCAAAAACCCTGAAGGAGCGGTTGTGCGTTAAATTTTCTTGGACTCAGTCAATTTTGTCAAATTATGTTTGGATCTCTGCCGCTTACTAACATAAGGACACAAACAGACAAAATGTGTCATGAAATACCAACTCTTTATATAATTCAAATCATCGGCTTTCACCTTATCGTTCCATCGCCAGGAAAAGCGGAAAATATCACGTGGGTCGAATTATTTAGAATGACCTGGTTACACAAGTACACGAAAGATTTCGAACTGATAATACCGAATTATGCAGCTAATATTTCGTGAAACTCTCTTATTAGACGTCACGTGTTTGACCTCCAACCACAAGGTACTAGCCACCACTATTCAAGACGACTGATGAAACTGCTTCCACACTTTCAGTTACGATCCCGTTTAACTATTTGTTTACGAAGAAAACAAATTTTAATTCTATTCTCAGGCCTGAAAGAATATGCCATAATTTACATTGGGGTGGCTGGTGAAATTGTTAGAGACTTAAGACTGTTACATGAACGGTATTGTAAGATAGATCGATCGCTATATTTGTTGTAGTGGCTAGAATAGTTATTTTAAACTCAACCGTGTCTCGTATAACGGCTTTTGTGTGTTGATCCTAAAAATTGAAATAACGAACGTGTTTAGATAATTTAACCAAAAATATAGTCGTGAAGTATCCATAATTATTTGAAACCTCATGTCAGTTCACCTCCAGTTAACTCCACGACGGAATAAAAGACTATCAGTTAAAATCAACAAGAAGAGTTTAATACCACTTTGCATTCTATACAAGAGTGTGAAGGATGTCAATCGCATTTAAAGAGTCTCTATGAGAAAATACAAACTTCGGGTCTAAGTGCTCAAAGCATGCAGAAATTAGCCACTGCGGACTGCACTCTAAAAAAAATCTGAATCAGTGATTTCAATCAATAGAATTTTTTTATTGGTCTTCAGTTAATGAGCTGTTTTCTATTGGCGAATTAGTGAAATGCAATGAGGTTTTACCGCCAGGCCAGTGCCATTGATTAGGAATTAATAGAAACCACTGTTCAATCAGTGAATACCGCACTCTCTGCATCAGTGAGAATTTCACTGTTTCAATCAGTTAACGATACCTGACTGATTCAACAGTCACTTCAGTGAATTTAACATATGAATTAGTGACAAATTCTAGTTTTCCTTCACTTATCGATTCACTGACAATTTTCACTGATTCATCAGTCATTTTATTCATTTTTTTCAGTGATTTGTTTTTTGACTGATGGATTAGTTAAACAACGCGTAAAAATGGTCGTCGGAAAACGTGTATCAAATGAAATAACAACGCATAAATTAATAAAACCAATACAAAAATGTTTTAAAATGTGAGTTTCATGTTTTATAACACCATTTTACAAAGTAACACGAACATTCAGTATTTAATTCCATTTTCACGCTTTCATTTCGTTTTCACGTGATCATCACAACTCTCGGTTTGAAGGTTTAAACTGCATTTAATGTGGTGAAGTGGGTGCACTTATGCATACTAAGGGGGCAGCGGTGGCGTAGTGTCCCGGGCGCTCGCCTCCCACCACGGTGATCCGGGTTCGATCCCTGGCGGGTTCACTCCCGGATTTTCGCATGTGGGAATCGTGCTGGACGATGCCGCTTGCCAGCGGGTTTTCTCGGGGTACTCCCATTTCCCCCGCCCTTGCATTCCAGCGCCGCTCCATTCTAGGGTCTCATTTCGTGTCATGCCCGGGGATGACGGTCACCTACGGGTCCCAGCTGGAAAGACCTTCACTCGGAGGGTGTTGCCTTGCCCTGGATGCACTCCCCACACGCCATTATTATATGCATACTATTTGAATTAACAATCCTAATATTATCAATTAAATTAAAAACTGAAATCAAGGGCATACAAATTAAAACTACACACTTTCGATGAGGCAATATAACACATATTTTCCTCTTCATTGCCAAGGATGAATTCTAGCTCTGCCCTCATAGTTCAGTGGCAGAGCGGCCCACTTGTAGTCGGAGGGCCGGGAGTTCGCGCCCCGGTTCCTTCGCGGCAGGTTTGCAGTTCGCATGTCGCGCACATATAAAATGAGAATTTTTCATCAGGTTGGTCCAACTTGAGCTCGTCAAACGCCACAAACACACGCTGTCAAACGTCACACACGCTATGTCCAACGGCAAATGTATCAGTCAATATGTCCACAAAGTCAACTTGAAAAAAATTGTAGCAGAGATGGTAAGTTAGCAATCTAAAGCGAAGTGGAGGTGGTTTGAGTTTAATCCCAACTACTCGCAAAATTCTTTTTACTTTCTTTAAATTTAGGTAAATTGCACAATCATAATTGTAACTATCGGAAATATGTTTATTTCTCGTAATTATTTGGCTGAATTTAATGAAAGCAATATTTAATTAACCGCACGCAGTTTGCCGGTCACTTATTGAATAAGTGAAATTGTTTCACGTCACTTATTCAATTATTGAAATTGTTTTCGCTAAAACAATCAGTTATCCACTGAATTTTTACTGATTCACGTAGTTTAACTTCACTGTGAATCAGAGGTTTTCCACTGATTTGAATTTAGAGTCCAGCAACTTAAATGATTAATAGAATTTTACTGATTAAAGTGGAGTCGTTTCAACATATCTACAGAAACATTTGCTGATTTTGAGAATGTTTAACTGTTTCGATTTTAGAGTGTACATTTATTTCATTCATAGCCACGAAGAAAGATCCAATTTCTTACGGTTTTCTGTAATTTTATTGGTCCAGAAGATGTTACAAATTCGTTCGTTCCTGATACATACACTGATTTAAAAAAAAAATTATCCTGGAGATGCCATCGCAGGACCACGTAAGTGGGTACAGTCACTGGACATAGTAGTAAGTATACCACAAAATATCAAAATATTGCACCACACCAAACATATATTGCAGTGAACCAACACTTACAGGATTCACTTAGCATGCATGGTGTTGGACCACCCGTGGCACGGAGACAGGCGGCGATGCGGTCGGGCATGGAGGCATACAGACGTCAGATGTTATCCTGAGGAAGACCACGCCACAACTTGTACCACATACCCTCTAAATCTGCCAAAGTTACCGTCCATTCTGATCCAAAAAGTTATCGACGGGCAAGAGGTCTGGGGACTTTGCTGGACAAGGAAGCGTGTTGGCATCTCGAAGGCAGGCCAGAGATGCCCGAGTTTTATGAGGCCGGGCATTATCCTGCTGATAAATGAGGTTATCAAGATATACCAAGAAGAGGACCACACATAGGGGTATCGCCACGCCGTCAGAGTTCCTTCAATCACCACCAGTGCGGTACGGGAATCGCAGGAAATGACAACCCACGCCATAACACCTTTTGTTGGAGCAGTGTGCCGCTCTACAATGAAGCGTGGATCACATCGCTGGCCAGGACGTCTCCAGACTCAAATTCGGCGGTCGTCTGTATCCTGACATAACCGTGATACGTCGCTAAACACCAATTGCCGCCATTCCGCAAGCCGCCACGCTACCCGTTCCCGGTAGAAGTTTACACGTGCTCGGCAATGCACAGGTCGAAATGGCAAATTCTGTAAGGTACCATGCCACGACAGATCCCGCTCTGCTAACTGCTTGTATATGGTTCTGATGGACACAGGTGTATTCTCAACTGCCGTGACATTTCCCTGGATGAAGCGCACTAACGCCCGTGGAGTGCTTACAGCCTGTCGCACTATTAAACGATCCTCCTTGCTGGTGGTTCACCGGGATCGAACTGAGCCTTCCCGACAGGTGTGTGTACCCTCCTATTCCCACTACATCTATCACCAATTCACAATGTTTGCAGAATGGTTCAAGTGGTGAGCAATGCGCTGATACACCCGACCTGTCTCTCTGAGGCCGACGATGAGGCCTTTCTCAAACTCAGCCAGCTGGGCAAAGGCTTGTCGAATGCGCCGTCGGGGCATGCTGTACTTTTCACTGAACTTGGCTCTGTGGCTCACACTGCTACTAAGGCCTTATTCGTAGTCTTGCAGCTATGAATGATGGAGGGACATATATGCCGCCTAGTGGCACACCCCCGCAATAAAACTGCATTAAACGCCAATGGGACACATGTCGGTCTGTAACGATAATGTGTGTCAACCTTCATTGTACTGACGCAATTCGATCATGATGATCAATTTTATTTGCAATTCAATACACAGAAAACCACTATCTATCATACAATAACTTCAATTTAGATTCTAACAGGAAGATTTACTGTCTGCGCCGCTATTAGTCAACAAGGTTAAGTTATTCAGATCATTTATAACATCAATAATTATATGTATGGGCACTATTAAAACAAAATGAAGCAAATCGCATTCACCTATGCGAACAACAGTGCTGAACCCTCGTGAGACATGGTAATAACTTTACGACTAGCTTGCAACACTCATACAGCGCTGTGACAAACCAACATAAAAAATTGTCCGTTATTACAGGACTCAGTAGTTCAACATGTTTTTCAGCTAAACACCATCCAAGACTCTGCCACCTTATNTCAACATGTTTTTCAGCTAAACACCATCCAAGACTCTGCCACCTTATGTTAACCTACTGGCGTAAAGTTGATGCGTTAATAGTCAACATTCAGAAAGATTGCCATTAAGTTTTAAAGTAATAATTATATGACTACAAATAATTTATACAATATAGTTGTATCATATTTTAATAACGTGTGTAATGAGAACTGATATTTTATTCCTGTCTGTTATTAAAAGAACTCAGCTGGGAGCTCTATGAAAAACATTTACCCAAGTTGTATATCCCAATAATTTATGTCAAAAATTCACTTTTTCTATACACACAAACATTGACGGCGATAACAAATTGCGATGTATTTGTATTTCTTGAGCATCTTTTGCATACTGATCTACGAGGCAGTAAAGTGCGAGAGAGCTCAATACACAGTAATCAACGCAGATAAATTTCTGAGAAAACTGATATCACCAAATTGTGAAATTGACCTTCGTTAATTCGCTATTATTTTGTAAGTGAACCACGCTATATTAACATTGAAGTCTTCATCCCTTACCGACGGTCATTAACTGTCTCGTATTCTAAGTAATTAAATACTTACAAATTAACAGTAATATGAATGACTTGTATTGCCTATTACGGATTAATTGAATGCAAGACTCAGTTGCAAATATATGTTGAGAAAACAAGTATGAAAATTAAGTATTTTATTTTACTTGCTACATTGAATTATTTAATATAAATGATATGACAACAAACATATTATTATACCACGAGCCATAAAATAACTTGCAAAAATGTTTATTTTTAACATAATTAGTTTGAAGGGTGTTGTTACCAGAAGTAAAATATGGGCACCCGCGGATATGAATAAAAGTTGTGCAACCTCCGAGAGATGATTTTATACACATCAATTACCTATCGCACATAAGAACTCGAGAGCCTCACAAAGATATTTTCTTTTTCAGGACCACGACACTGCCGCTAAATAGAAAAAATATTCTCAGTAGCACCTGTATAACCATGGCCCATTTCACACGCTTCCCAATTACGCCGGAAGCTGATCAGTTGCACGGATAATACTTCCTGCGTTTAGAAAAAAAAAACTCCGTGCCATGGGGAAAAAAGCGATTTTATTGCGAGAAAATTTATGAGGATAATTCCCCGAAAATTGTCCAATATTACTATAATTAATTAAATTAAAACAGGTAGTCTTCAGTAAAAAAACAAACGGATTGAAAATTAATTAAATCGCAATGGGTTATCTACAAATTATAAAATTTCACTTATAAGTAATATTAATAAAAAAGAGAGGAAACAGGTATATTGGTAATGCCTATTAAGAAATAGTTATTATGCAAAATATTTCTAATTTAAGTCTGCACGAATGTTGTGCATTATCCCTTTGGTATAATTCTCTGCACTTGGTTTAACCTTTGTTTGCATGAGGTGGAGGAAGATCCTGAAAGTAGAACTTTAGCAGGGCTATAGAAATGTTTGAAGTAGGTGAATAGACTATACTCGCCTGGCCGTGATAACGTCTCATGCATTTGCAAAATGGTGCTCCATTTCTGTGACTGTGTACATTCGCATTTCCAAATAACTCTCATAGCAGTACAACGGAAGTGAATCGGGAGTTTAAAAGCAGCGAACAAGTAGGCCAGGCAGCCGGTGCTAACCGCCCTTCCATAGACCCGGGTTTTTTGCGGAAAGGTGTTCCCTCGCAGGCAGGGTAAAGTGATGAGTAGCTACGTCATGCATAAACCACACCTCCAACCTCATCGGCCAGAGAAGGTCGACGAGCCTGCCAATTAAACAACGCTCTGTGAGTCACGGTACAGCTGGCCGGGTAAACCTCTCTGGCAGAAAAAGATAACCAACAAGTTGTTGAGTTGAGAGATTTGTGCCGCTCTTAACTACGAGGTCTTGAGAGGCGATGAGGGATGAAAAGAGTAGAGAATGGAGCAGCACCGGAATGCAAGGGCGAGGGAAACGGGAGTTCCCCGAGAAAACCCGATGGCGAGACTCTTGCTCCCGAAAGTGAACGTTTATTGGAGAATGTGCGTCCATGACTAGATTCTGTCTATGAACGTGAATTTTCTTCAGCCCACGGGAGATGTTTGTGTATGGTACGGACCGATGAAACCCACCTTCGTATGGCTTCAATATTGTTTCACTATCGAATAATGGTTGCTCATTCTGTAATAAGAACGTTTAACCGCTGTCATTTGAAAACGTCAACTAACAATCTGCATACAGGGTGAGGCCTAATTATGGGGAAAAGCTTCAGTAGGTGATTCCTAAAAGGCAAACGAACAAAAAATCCATATGTCCGGAAGTGTACAGAAACACTGTCATTAGAGCAACTGGACATGTGTTGAAAAGCAGCGCAAACAAGGGAGGCATGAAAGATGAGAAGCAAACCGGGAAGGGTGGAATCGTCAGAATGGAGATAGCACCACTAATCGCCCCACGGAACATCACCCGTAGCACAGCATGTTTATGCGTAGTCTTGGAGCAGCTTCGTTGGTGAGTAGATGTGTGAAGTGCGGCGCAGTTAACACGGTCCTAATCTGCGGATACTTTTAAATCGCGTCAATGAAGCCTTCGCCACTCTTCCGGTACAGGCGGGAACACGAACGGGTGCGGCAGTCCATGATGCGACGCGTGGGTGCGTGCATGGAGACGCATGGCGTGCACTTCAAACTTTTCCCTTGACGTTGCCAGAATGACTGTCAAGTCATAGGCATGAATTTTGAGGTTTTGCAACATTGATATTTTTATTTAGTTCATGACTGAAGTGGCAAAATACAATGCCTGAAGTGGCTTTGTGTGGCTAAACTACAATACTAGCCTGGCGCTGTGCACACTGAATGTTGCTCTGGAAGTTCTCTCCTGTAACACCGAATGGGATCAGGCACAGGAGGATTGACTGCCCACACGCTTTACGTAAGATTACAGATTACATGTATTTGGTATTGGCCCTGTGCGGCCGGGTTCTAGCTGGGCTGGTGGTTGAGCAACCAACCTGTCGTGGGTGTAGGGCGACAGGGAGTGCTGAAAGTTCACTTGGTAATAGCCGGTAGCAGATCCCGGTGTGTAGGGAGTGTACATATTCAGCACTCCATAGGACCTGGTTGGGTAGTCGTGACTACAGAAATGGCTATCCTAGTTCGGCCATCCCCCTGGTGCAGGCCCATATAGTGGTCACCGGCTAATGTGTAAGAGTGAATTGGCGTGGTGTAACCTTTTTCCGCAATGCGGCTTGGGTAACTGTGGGTTTCGGTGGGGGGCTCTTCACCACAGCTCACGAGCTCCAGTGGGGTCTTCTCATTGCAGATTGGGATTGCTCCTGCTGCTGCGTGGGCCGAGACACGCTCCCTGAAATGGGGTGGCAATGCGAATATATAGCCTAGCGCTGCTCAAGTCCATCTCCATCTCCTCGAAAGGCCAGGGCTGGAAACACGGTGGTAACACCGTGGCTGACGGAGTGAGGACGATAATGGGCTAGTGGCGGCCTCGCCAGTGAACTAGTGATCAGCCATGGCGAGATCATGTGTGGCTCTCCAGAGGCTGCATATGTTCCTCGCCTGCGGTGATGACCCGCGAGCTGAGTGCACACCTCCAACTGAGGCCTTCTGCTTGATCTCGGGGTGGCGGAGCTCCGCAGAAGGGACTGTCTGGCGTCCTGGAGGATTTGGGCTTCTCCTGGGTGAAAACTAAGTGTGCACGGAATAGTCGTGGGGACCCAGGGTGGTCAGTCTGAAGCCCCGGCCTTTGGCCGTGCTGATTGTGGGTTGGACTCTGGGTGACATTGGTTGAACCTCCCGCTGGGAGGAGACCTGGAGGCGGGTATTTGCCTGGAAGGCTGCACCGGCAGCCAGTGCGGCCACNGGGCATTGGCTCCCACAGACCCCGACTGGACACTGCTGTGCTGAGTTTGGTGATGGGCTCTGGTCACTCATTACCCCTTGGCGAATAAAATCGGTGTTTCGTTGGACCAGTTTCGAAGGGTTGATGCTCGCTAATCAAGGGATGCTGGTCTGGTCCACCTAGTCAGAGGACTCGTTTACGAAGTGCGTTCGTAGAGGTTGGATAGGCCTCGGCCCTGTCAAGGTGACACGTGGAGATTCAACTCTGTACGACGCTGTTGACAGGTTAAGTGGTGACCACGCCACCCACCACGATTGGAAGGAGCATAATCTCTTTATAATGGATTGCGTTCAACTGCAGCCAATTATTAGAGGACAGTGGACACTTTATTATTGTTGTCTGAAATCAGACAAAAGGGACCTGGGTGGTGTGCACAGCATATATTTAATGAACTAACTGAAGTGGCAAAATACAATGATTAAAGTGGCTCTGTATGGCTGAACTACAAAACTAGCCTGGGCGCTGTGCACACTGCATGTAACTCTGAAAGTTCTCTCCTTTTTAAACCCAAGCGGCTCAGTTGCGTGATGGGAGGACTGCCCACACAAGCTGTATGACGGTTACAGATAACATGTGTTTAGTTCTGTACTGTACCATATAATGTTTCTGAAAATTTTACAGTGTTTCTCTACATATCCGGGCATATGTTGATGTGGATTTTTCTTCGTTTCCCTTTCAAGAATCGCCTCCTGAATTTCTTCCCCATTGTTCGGCCTTCCCCCGTATTTGAATGCTCTACTTGAAGCTGTGTAATTTCGTATAGTTTGAGAAGTCCACTCAATCGCCAGGGAAACTAATGAANTTGAGAAGTCCACTCAATCGCCAGGGAAACTAATGAAACCCTGCTGAATAAGATTAAGTTTGGAAGAGACATGATACTGCATTTGGAAAATAGTTTTTAAATCTGCAGAAATAAAGGCTACGGCACGCGCATAGTCGTTGGAAGCCAGAAGCAATACTTTATAATTCACTCAAATTAGCATAACTTAGCCAAAAATTAATTAACCCAGAATTTAAGTGAACGTAATATTCAAAGATTAAATTATACATCTCATGGTACATGCAAAAATGTAAAAAGAAAATGACGGTGCTTAGTAATTACGAGTCGCGTAGGGGCTGAACTCCAGCCGACNTTACATGCAAAAATGTAAAAAGAAAATGACGGTGCTTAGTAATTACGAGTCGCGTAGGGGCTGAACTCCAGCCGACACGGGTTTGGCATCCGTGCCACTTGCGTCCGAGAACCAGTGTAAGCAGCTAGACGTGAGCACTTGTCTGGCTCCGCTCACCTGAAGGCGGTTAATTGGCCAATCATAGCAGCACCGTTCACAAGTAGACTGAAGATTTAAATCTCAGCAGTTGGTGCAGGTGCGTTACCAACTACTGGTGCAGACGAGGCTAGCGGCGGGAACAGTGAGTTTACAGTGGGCAGAACCTGCACCCAACACGCCAGCTGGGCGCCAGATACCAGCATCTCTTGATAGGCGGAACTTATGCTGCTTGGAAGGATAATGGTGTACAGGTCTCACTGTAAATAGGCTATAATCTGCTCCAATGTGCACAATCACTTCATTTTACGCATTCAGAATTCATGATCCGTCGCCTGGTCTGCCTACTCGCTAATTCTATACGCTGGATTGACTTCCGTTGTACTGTACTGAAGTATTTGCGAAATGTGAATGCACAGAAGTATGGAGCACCGTATTGCTAATAGATTACCTATGACTTCATCACAGCCAGGTAAGGAATTCTGATACGCGCCGATACAGTACATGATAATTGTGGCACAAGAAACATGTGGTTAATGTTATGAGTATCTGAAAAACACATTTACTTGGTTTTCTCTCGTACATCTCTGCAATAGCTGTCACATCGCATGAGGAAAAGAAACAACAGATTCCTTTCAGCTCAAAAATAACACACCGATTAGAAACTACATTCAGTTACAAACATGTAATATATTGCTTTTCTATTGCGCTCACTCTACTGTTATTGACAGTTTTGACGAATGCTAGGCAATAAAAATACATTTGCAGTTTGTTTCTGCCTCTGAGGCAAGATCAACATGCAACAGATGAAAGGGGAGTTGACGCTCAGTAAAATCGGCAGTCCTATCCGACGGAATCTGAAGAAAGTACGAAGTGCACTGTTTTTTTTTTNGAGTTGACGCTCAGTAAAATCGGCAGTCCTATCCGACGGAATCTGAAGAAAGTACGAAGTGCACTGTTTTTTTTTTGTACTTTTACAAGATAAATCCTTGGGAACCTAGTTTCCAAGAAAATCCTTTGTAGAAATACAGAGANTTTTTTTTTTGTACTTTTACAAGATAAATCCTTGGGAACCTAGTTTCCAAGAAAATCCTTTGTAGAAATACAGAGAACTTGTCAAATCTGCAAGACATATGTTTGTAATATTACAAATGATAGGCTTGTATTACAACTTTCATTATTGTGTAGAACTGGCAAGGTGCAGCAATTTTTTTTGTTAACTTTTTTTTTTGAATAATTTTCTTTCTATTCTCTGTTATTATATCATCACAATTGTTTTCTAGAAAAAAAAACCTCTACTTCTCTAAAATATTACTGACGTTATTCGGTTTTCAAGAACGCATATATTTCATTCTAAGAGTTTTATGTAGGTATGCAATATTTACATTAACAGTCAGTTAGTATTGGTGTCATGTGTTTTTAAAATTTCTGTCGTTTAATTATGGTTACTTAAGTTCTTTTAAGTTTTTTACGTTATTCAATATTGCAATACATTACGTTTTGCACGCAACTACACTCTACGTCACTTCTAGTTTATGCACAAACAACTAAATAAGGTTTTACGTTCTTGAGTATTCGCCATTTTGTTTGAGCTTGAGGATACGGATCATTATAGTAAAACCATTTCTTGAGGCCTATTACAAACACGGCTCTTGTAGTTTTACAAACGAGTAATTTTACAAGAGAAATGTGTGCACTGTTTAAAAATTTGTAAAATTACAAACAATTTCTCAGCAAAAAATAACAGTTATTTTGCAGTGAAAGATAACGCGTGGGTGTAGAAGCGACGGTAGTTGGGTAAACACGAGCTCCGTGAGAGAACCCGCCGGCCACCGGCATCGTCCGCCATGCTTCCCTAAATGCTGACGATGTGACTTGTAATCACCGGGAAAGCAAACCTGGGCGCGGTGGCAGAGAGCTAACTTACTAACAGCAGAACCACCAAGACAAATCGCTACACAAAAGAACCATGGAAATGCTACACGATTTGAGGAAAAAAATATTTTAAACCAAGAACAACCGAAAATAAAAATATTAGTAATAAACTTAGTGATGTTTGTTTCATGTTGAAAGTCACTAATACAATATCAGTTAATTGGTCTTTGTTTTAATTATCAGATATTTTTTAAGTTATTAGTTTCGAGCGCTAGGTACGGCTATTAGCAAGTTTCACCTACTTCTATGAAAACTTATGTGCTAACTTATGTGAAAACTTATGTGACTTCGTAAAACTGTAATAAACGCAAACATGACAATTATAAATTTTAACTAATTATCCTTAAAGAGGCAACAATTTCCTTCAGCCTCTTCTTAAAAATAACCTCTTAACGTAATTTTAATTTATTAAATGTGAATGTAACATAAATTATAATGAACTCCCTGCTTTGAAGAAATGCATTTTATTCTATCGACACTATTAACACCAAAATTTCCATCCGTTTAACCTTTACCCAGTTCACGTGTACAACCAGAAATTTGTTTTCCTTTCATATATGTATAATTATAACAAAAAGTAAAAGGTTACTCATAACTTAGTTTCTGAACACATCGTAACATTACAAATTTAAAATTATAAAAGTATACCAAGCGTGAAACTAAATATGACGTAGACTTTCACGATTTTTTTACTACCGAGCTAAACAAGTTTGTTAGCCTGTAAATCAAAGTGGTGCCGCCCACTCACTGGCGAATTTTCAGGTAAATGGCTTCCGTAATCTTAATGAAAATATCAAGAAACCATATTAAAAATGTTGAATGTTTTGAATACTATTAGGTAGGTAATATCTCTAGTTCTACCTCAAGTCACCGCAGCTTGGAATTCTGCTCCCACATTCCTGCTTAAATATTCAATTAGTTTAACAATTTCTTTGGGCTCAACAAAAGTGCGATATTAAAGCAAAACAGGCCCAAATCACCGTCAACCGAGACTTGTTAAGCCGTGTGACATGTGGACTTATGTCTGCTCAAAATTGTGGATCCATTTTTAATGTTATTCTGTGAGCTGATCAGACCCATCAATAAATATGGGAAACTTATAATCAAATAAATTGACGCGGATTTTAAATATGACCTTACTCCTAATGGAAAGGATTTAAAAAAAAAATTAACGTATTATGTGTAATAATTTTTAAACATTGTTTTATTATTATATTGTACACAGACGGTGATTACAAACTACGTCGCATTACATTTAAATTAACCTACTAGCTAATTAAAGCAAAATGAGAGAAAATTAAACAGCTAGTTCTAATTATGTTAGGTACTCCACAGCGCAATGAATGAGATTTATGCTTTAAATCCTAATAGTTTAATCACATGAAACACTAAAGGAGCACTTTAAAAGGGGTTTTTACAACAAAGGCAATAAGTAGAGACCTGCAAAATTCGCTTTATAATTTGGCGTCAGATAGAACTCAAAGTTACTGTGCATTTGATCGACAGTATGTGTGGCACGCCTCGTAGTAAAATTGAGTCAATAATGTAACTTCAGCGGCAGTGTGGCCAATATTCTTTAACGAAGTCAAACAGGTAGTTGACTCCACTTTAAGGATGGCGGCCAATAAAATCACTCTCTCTGCTCACGTACACTGTATATAAGGCAGTGGGATTTATCATGTCACCGAAAGATAACGCGAATTATGCAGGTCTCTAGCAATTAGTAAAGAAATTTAAGTGGATGATGATATGTATGTGCCTTTAGTGAAAGCAGGCTTTTGGTTTGAGTTACTGGAGCAGTTTACACTGCAAGTATGTGTGCAGGAAATGTCGACCNTTTAGTGAAAGCAGGCTTTTGGTTTGAGTTACTGGAGCAGTTTACACTGCAAGTATGTGTGCAGGAAATGTCGACCCACTTACTGTGTTTCACGCTCGCTACAGGCAAGTACCGTGCAGTGAGTTGGAGCAGTAATGTGGCCAGCATATTCCATCAGCTTCCGTACACAGCACGGCAACTTCTGCGGTGGAGCTTTTGACTTGACTATTACGTTGAACCAGAGGTTACGGGGGATCAATGCCTTCCCACCCAGCAGTTACCATTAACAGTGTACTAGTATGCCCTGCTCAGCCAGGCTCTCTTTAACCAATAAACATACTATAGACTATTCGTGGTTTTTTCACACTTTCTGAATAAAACTTTTGAAAAATCACCCCGTGTATTACATGTTCGGTTCTTTCCTAAATTTGTCATGTATCACAAGCATTTTATACCTATGTTAATATAATAGGAACTTACTGATTGAAATCACGGTCTTAATAACAGAATTGTTATTTTCTTTATAACGATAACGAACAAATCAACATATAGATCTTTCAACAATCTGAATAAGTAATATCATTAAATTGAAACACTGCCATTGTTAACGTTTTACTCGTACAAAAATAATTGCATGTTCTGCTGCACCACGGGAAGTGGGAAATTTTTTTTTTTGACACGTTAAGAAAATACGACGAGCACACGCTGTTGGCAAGCTTTCAGACTGGTTCATTCATCATCGCGTCGATATTTCATATCACGCGCTCCCTTAGGCGGCAAATAAGCCGGCAGCGAACAGGAAATTAGATCACGCCTCTTGCAACGACAGCGACAAGCAGCGTGCACAATGGCGGCAATCGCAGGACCGTTTCCGCCCGGGGTTCACGCCCCAGACACGGGGGGCGCTGGTGGCTTCAGCAGCGAAGGGGGAGGGATAGCAATCATTTTTGGTGTTATCAGTTTTTGAGCCTTAAAATATATTCAGCGTTGGTTATTGAAATTTTTTTTTTTGACAAGGCGTATTATATCCCTCAGATGGTTGAATAACTGTAATATCAACTGAGTACTTTTATTTGTTTACCATGTGAATGTGAATGTATTTTTAATTACATTCTAGCAATGACCACAGAAGCAATAGTAATAGAAGCAGTCAAACGCTTATCGTATNTTTAGTGAAAGCAGGCTTTTGGTTTGAGTTACTGGAGCAGTTTACACTGCAAGTATGTGTGCAGGAAATGTCGACCTACTAACTGTGTTTCACGCTCGCTACTGGCAAGTACCGTGCAGTGAGTTGGAGCAGTAATGTGGCCAGCATATTCCATCAGCTTCCGTACACAGCACAGCAACTTCTGCGGTGGAGCTTTTGACTTAACTATTACGTTGAACCAGAGGTTACGGGGGATCAATGCCTTCCCACCCAGCAGTCACCATTAGCAGTGTACTAGTATGCCCTGCTCAGCCAGGCTCTCTTTAACTAATAAACATACTATAGACTATTCGTGGTTTTTTCACACTTTCTGAATAAAACTTTTGAAAAATCACCCCGTGTATTACATGTTCGGTTCTTTCCTAAATTTGTCATGTATCACAAGCATTTTATACCTATGTTAATATAATAGGAACTTACTGATTGAAATCACGGTCTTAATAACAGAATTGTTATTTTCTTTATAACGATAACGAACAAATCAACATATAGATCTTTCAACAATCTGAATAAGTAATATCATTAAATTGAAACACTGCCATTGTTAACGTTTTACTCGTACAAAAATAATTGCATGTTCTGCTGCACCACGGGAAGTGGGAAATTTTTTTTTTTGACACGTTAAGAAAATACGACGAGCACACGCTGTTGGCAAGCTTTCAGACTGGTTCATTCATCATCGCGTCGATATTTCATATCACGCGCTCCCTTAGGCGGCAAATAAGCCGGCAGCGAACAGGAAATTAGATCACGCCTCTTGCAACGACAGCGACAAGCAGCGTGCACAATGGCGGCAATCGCAGGACCGTTTCCGCCCGGGGTTCACGCCCCAGACACGGGGGGCGCTGGTGGCTTCAGCAGCGAAGGGGGAGGGATAGGAATCATTTTTGGTGTTATCAGTTTTTGAGCCTTAAAATATATTCAGCGTTGGTTATTGAAATTTTTTTTTTTGACAAGGCGTATTATATCCCTCAGATGGTTGAATAACTGTAATATCAACTGAGTACTTTTATTTGTTTACCATGTGAATGGGAATGTATTTTTAATTACATTCTAGCAATGACCACAGAAGCAATAGTAATAGAAGCAGTCAAACGCTTATCGTATNGGAATGTATTTTTAATTACATTCTAGCAATGACCACAGAAGCAATAGTAATAGAAGCAGTCAAACGCTTATCGTATCTAAAATATAATTAAGCAATGTTCTAAGCTTTATAAAAATCACATTTTCAAAAATTAATCTCAAATGTAAGTAATGGCAAAAAGTAAGTAAATACAAAATGGCGGCTAACTTTCCTCCTTGGTACACGAAAGAAGTACATTTACCCAATTTTTTCGCAAGTTTTTTTCGTAATAATTATACAAAATTTTGGTACGACAAAATATAAATAATAATTTTCAACGTCTGCTTACATTGTTAGATATTGACTGCATTTATTATTCTCGGAGCAGTAATGGAAGATAAATGAGATATTCTTTCTTATCTTCTATCAGTGCTCTGAGAATAAACAAGACAGTGCCTATCTAACGATGTAAGTATCTATTCGAAACTATTAGTTACGGCTTATTGTGCGAAAAATTTTGAAAACTCTTCTGAGAAACAATTTGTGACAAAAATTAGGTAAATATATGGCTTTCGTGCACCAGTCCCTTTTAGGGGCTTACACAGTAAGAAATCTAGGCCGTGAGCATTATGGTAATGGCATCCTTGATATCTTATGTATATATATATATATATATATATATTAATACTTACTTTGTTACAATTCAAACATTATTACATGAATAACTATTATAAAGCCTTCCTAAAGCCAAAATGGAATAATTTCAGTCAGTATTTTCTCATGTGAAAATGAAAAATAACAAATAATGAGTTAATGTTTGTTACGTTTACAGAGAAAAACACAACTTAAAATATTGTGGACTTAAATATCTTGTAAGATATGTCGTATGCTCCGAGAGCCCTCGTTTTAAAATACTTAATCTTAAAAGCCAGTAACGATGAAAAAAATTAACATTGGTAGCTTTTAAATTGACTAACAATTCACTTTTTGACAGTTTATAAATCTAGCTAGGCGACATCTTGAACAACTGTGTGCCATATGTTTCTAAAACATGGGGACAAACTTCAGCAGGCAATTCCTTACGAAAATATAAGGCGAAAATATATCTACAATTTATCCCCTTAAGTGATTATTAAGGGAGCTATGCGCTCCAAAATAAGGGTTTAAAATTGTGTGCTGCATACCACGTAGGCAAACCGCAATACGGAGTAAAACAAATTAAATGAGGATTTCTTCAGGGGCGCACAGTTCCTCAACAATCTCTTGACGAGATAAGTGGTACTTAAATTTAAGTTTTATATTTTCGTCAGTAAGTTTGTCCCCATGTTTTAGAAACGCGTTGTATTTACCTTAGCGAAAACCCCAATGCGCCGAAGAGCAGTGTTGCAGGACTGAAACTCCTTTTGTCTGTGCAATTCACAAGACGGAATGGCTAATATAGTCCAGTCACGGTTTCTTCGGAAGTTTTGAAACGAACCTTCGAAAAATCACCCTAGGCGTAACATGTCAAACAGTTTTTTCAATAACTTGTATACCACAAGTATATAACAGTGTGATTAACATTAAAGTACTGTATTCTTGAATAAATGAAATTTTAACGTAGTGTCCTCTACAACTTGCAATATATTGTTCGTATTAAATACGAATTAAAAACAGTAAGAGCAGTAATAAATAGTTCACAGATAAATATTGTTTTAACCTAGTTGTTTGTATGCTATTTGTAAACTAAACGTTGCCTGTTGATATATTTACATTTTTAGGTAGCACTGAACGAAACATATTTGATTGTTACAGCTAAAAATATCAGCGCAAATTACCGTGCGTAGGTCCAGGTCACATGGTGTTTTTTTCTCCGTCCGAGGAAGAAAATTCAATAGGCAGAGCTTCTCTCTTTCTCTTTCTCTCTCTNGTCACATGGTGTTTTTTTCTCCGTCCGAGGAAGAAAATTCAATAGGCAGAGCTTCTCTCTTTCTCTTTCTCTCTCTTTGCCTCTCTTTGTCTCTCTTTGTCTCTCTTTGTCTCTCTTTCTCTCTCTTTCTCTCTCTTNTCTTTGTCTCTCTTTCTCTCTCTTTCTCTCTCTTTCTCTCTCTCTCTATCTCTCTCTCGGGAAGTTTCGCAGCGCGTGTAGTAGCAGGAAAATTATACATGTTTTAAATTTTAGCATATTTCATACTTATTACAACAAAAATAATGATTTTTTAATTTGTAATTTACAACTGAAACGAGATTTTATTGTTTTAATACTTATCATAATATGTTTAGATGTGATGGCGTGACGGTTACAAATCTGAATTTGGCAGAGGTGGCTACTGGTGACGCCGACATGACATGGCGTGTTTCTTTACGAAGCGTCAAGTTCGTACTCGTTGTGTGTTTTAAACTTTCCTAAGCAAGTTACGATGTTGTGATACATATGTTTTTCCACGGCAGGAATAAATATACTGTAAAGTGCGTCATGACCGCTGTGTGTGTGTGAAAGAGTATTGTTGCCCTTATGTTATGTTGGACCAGTGTGCGTGTGTGTGTATGTTGTGTGTGTGAGATTGCAAATATAGGACATGTGAAATTTATACGTTTTAACAGTGAACTGTTTTTAATACGAAATTAATTGTTTGAAAGTCACATCTGTTTATCACAACGTTGTTCCTTTCTCCAAGGTGTTTGAAACACAATTGTTAAAGGTGCTAACGTTTCTGTGATTTTAATTTTGGTCACAACCCCAACAAAATACTTAGCTCAGCCAGATAAATTTAAATAAATAATTTAATAAACCTAAAAAAAATTAAGTACCAATTCATATAAATATGAGCGGATAAAAGTTACGTAAGGTCTATTTGTGTGCAAGTTCACCACTATCTTTTAAGTGTGTCGTTGATACGTACAAAAAATAAACGACACGAATTGCGTGCTTGAATTTACTGTGTCTTTTCGTTGGACTGCCTTTCCCCCGCAGTTATAACAGCGTTAAACACAGTCGCGGCAAAATATTAACATGTATTATGTGTAATCTGCTATGTCGTGTATAGCAAATATGTTTACAATGTAAAATAATAACCGTAAAACTATTGTCAACTTAGACATTGTTAAAAATTCATAAAGCTGTCCTAGATATGGTTATAGGCCTAAATTGTAAACATTATTACGAAATGGTTTTTTCTTAATACACCGAAGAGCCAAAAAAAATGGCACACCTGCCAAATATCGTGTAGCCCAACCCCTCTCCCCCCTCGTCTACGAGCACGCAGAAGCGCCGCAAGACGACGTAGCATGGACTCGACTAATGTCGGAAGATATGCAGGAGGCATTTCACACCATGAATCCTGCAGGCCAGTCCACAAATCCAATCTGCGCCGATTTGAGAAAGGGTTGCACGTCTGTTACGTTTAATGATTCTCGTCAGTCGTCGTTTGTCCCGTTCTTTCACGGTCTTTTTCCTGCCGCAGCGATGTCGAAGATGTGATGTTTTACCGGATTCCCGATATTCACGGTACACTCGTGAAATGGTTGTACGCGAACATCCAAATGTTATCGCTACCTCGGAGATGCTATGGCCTATATCTCGTGCGCCGACTATAACACCACGTTCAAACTCACTTAAATCTTGATAACCCGCCATTGTAGCAGCAGTAAGTGATCTAGCTGCCGACCGCATCGCGTTACTCTGATTGGTTCCATACCTCTGTTATTTGCATACGCACGTTTATACCAGTTTTTTTTTTACTATTCAGTGTATTACTAAATACTTTGAACAGCTGAAAATAGTAAACAAGGATTTGACGGTTAAAACGTTGTCACATGGCAGTGTTTTTGGTTACATGTAGCGGAAGGATACGTAATCGGTAACAAAAAGTAGAACTTTAGCGGTAGTTTAGAAAAGTGTGAAGCAACCGTGAATGGTCTATACACGTCGGGATTGCTTTGTTAAATTTAATTCCGGAGATTGATACCTCACTAGGCAAATCATTAACTACGTACTGACTAACTAAAACTCGAGCGGCAACTTTCACAGTTCCGTCGCTATCACTTAATATTATTTCAGCAGAATTACGTAATAATAAAATTAATGAAAATACAATACATATCAAAAACAAATAGGGGCTTTTCAGCCATATACATAACACGTGGAAATTGCCCCTTACAATTATTAGAAGCCAATTAGAAATGAAAATTAAAATGAACAACATCCATTTCTGCCAAAACAACTATACTCGTATCTAAATGTGCATATTTTTCACACGTCTCTAAAAAGACGTTATTTGCCAATCCACAAAGTTCATTTACCGGACCCGGGTGAAACTCAATACCGGTAAAACGCACAAATGGAGCTAAAGTACAACTAGATGAGAAGTTAACTTAACACATGGAGATTGGCGCGTACTCCCCACATCATAACTGAAACAAGATTATCCATGTGATGCTTGGCATATTCACGTCCTTTTGACTATCGGCATGTTTGTAGGAAAATCAAAGCTTGGCCATTCTTTGCCACTTGCTGGTAGAGGAAAGTTTCACCAACACCGGCAATATTGAAAAGAGTGCCTACAGTTTCAGCTGCGTAACATAATCGAACACTCGGCCATAACTTGGTGGAACTCGGATGCCTTAGAAATGTGTACAGCGGTACAAGGAAATTAAAACCTATAATGAAAATATAATACTTTTTGTGAGATAAAATTATACTTAATAAACATTTGCATTGTGCTAAGGCATTAAGTTATTTCAGTTATTGTCAGAAAATCACAACACTTAACATATTCGGGAATAATTAAAGGTATTTATACAAATTATGTCAATTAATCCACCGATGTATTTGTCGTCTTCATTTGAAGAACTGCTTTCTAACAGTTCATTTAGGATTTCGTTCATCCCGCCTAAACTGAGTGAATACTGCACACAGGTCGTTTCACTCAATTCTGTTAGTACACTTATACCTAGTGGTGGGAGTATTCAAGTTTGGAACGTCAAAGAATTCGTTTCTTGGGAGTCCTCGAAATACAATCTCGAATGGTGGCCAAAGTAGGTTTTCGAATACTTTCATCAGAGTGCTCTAGCTGAGTCATTCACCAATACCAACTTCTAGCACACATTCTTTGTTTACGAGAGTTCTCATGCAAATTTTGCATCGTTCGGTCCACGCTTGTTGTTGAATGTTTGCAGACATGATTGTATTTTTAAATAGTCAATTTACTGAAACCTACGTCTTCTTATAAGTTTTGTGGTGCAATAAAATGTTATAATATTTTTATTTGACATCAGAGGCACTGTATCATGCCTTATTGCTGACTTCTTCACATTGTTTGAAATGTATTATTTTATTTATGAAAATGTATATTTCTCCTTTGTATAGTCGTCTGGAATCTGGACGGCCTGTATCTTCGGCAGCAATCGGCCGCCCCACGACCACTTTTTATCTTAATATCATCATGTTAATGGAAACAAATCTTTCAGGAAAAAAAACATTCGAACCACGTATTCGAATAGNAAAAAAAACATTCGAACCACGTATTCGAATAGACGGATACCATCACGGAACTTATCAGTAATCGAATTCAAGCTGCGAGTGAAAGTTCTCGATTCTTGAAAATATTCGATCCTGCCCGTTATCACCATTAGCAGAGAATTCTGGTGTATATTCTATTCGCGGCTTCTTCTCACTTTTTGACTCAAAACTTTGAAAAATCACTTATTTATAACGTGTTCGGTTGTTTCCCAAGTATGTTATGTATCACAAGCGTTTTACTCTTGTTAAGTATCTTATTTTTTCTTAAACTGCAATTTTACTTATATTTTATAGGTAAATTATAATATTTAATATATGATTAACATGAAAAATAGATATATTACTTGTATGTTGGTAATACCTAGTGAGAAATAGTTCTTATGAAAATATGTTTTAAGTAAGTGCGCACGAATGCGGTGCGTTGTCCCTTTGGTGTAATTGTCTAAACTCGGTTTAAGCTTTGTTTCCATTAGGTGGAAGAATATTTTAGAAGTATAAATTCAACAAGGCTTCAGAAAAGTTAGAAGTAATCGTGAACGGACTAAACTAGCACAGCACAACACTGCACTGTAGGAACGAGCGTAGAAAGAAACGAAGGTATTGTAGCGTTTTCGTTGGCCGTGCGGTCGTGTTGGANCTTTCCTAAGCAAGTTACGATGTTGTGATACATATGTTTTTCCACGGCAGGAATAAATATACTGTAAAGTGCGTCAAGACCGCTGTGTGTGTGTGAAAGAGTATTGTTGCCCTTATGTTATGTTGGACCAGTGTGCGTGTGTGTGTATGTTGTGTGTGTGAGATTGCAAATATAGGACATGTGAAATTTATACGTTTTAACAGTGAACTGTTTTTAATACGAAATGAATTTTTTGAAAGTCACATCTGTTTATCACAACGTTGTTACCTTTCTCCAAGGAGTTTGAAACACAATTGTGAAAGGTGCTTACGTTTCTGTGATTTTAACTTTGGTCACAACCACAACAAAATACTTAACTCAGCCAGATAAATTTAAATAAATAATTTAATAAACCTAAAAAAAAGTAAGTACCAATTCATATAAATATGAGCGGATAAAAGTTGCGTTAGGTCTATTTGTGTGCAAGTTCACCACTATCTTTTAAGTGTGTCGTTGATACGTACAAAAAATAAACGACACGAATTGCGTGTTTGAATTTACTGTGTCTTTTCGTTGGACTGGATTTCCCCCGCAGTTATAACAGCGTTAAAGACAGTCGCGGCAAAATATTAACATGTATTATGTGTAATCTGCTATGTCGTGTATACCAAATATGTTTACTATGTAAAATAATAACCGTAAAACTATTGTCAACATAGACATTGTTAAAAATTCATAAAGCTGTCCTATATATGGTTATAGGCCTAAATTGTAAACATTCTTACGAAAAATTTTTTTCTAAATACACCGAAGAGCCAAAAAAACTGGTACACCTGCCAAATATCGTGTAGCCCAACCCCCCTCCCCTCTTCTAAGAGCACGCAGAAGCGCCGCAAGACGACGTAGCATGGTCTCGACTAATGTCGGAAGATATGCAGAAGGCATTTCACACCATGAATCCTGCAGGACAGTCCACAAATCCAATCTGCGCCGATTTGAGAAAGGGTTGCACGTATGTTACGTTTAATGATTCTCGTCAGTCGTCGTTTGTCGCGTTCTTTCACGGTCTTTTTCCTGCCGCAGCGATGTCGAAGATGTGATGTTTTACCGGATTCCCGATATTCACGGTACACTCGTGAAATGGTCGTACGCGAACATCCAAATGTTATCGCTACCTCGGAGATGCTATGTCCTATCTCTCGTGCGCCGACTATAACACCACGTTCAAACTCACTTAAATCTTGATAACCCACCATTGTAGCAGCAGTAACCGATCTAGCTGCCGACCGCATCGCGTTACTCTGATTGGTTCCATACCTCTGTTATTTTCATACGCACGCCTATACCAGTTTTTTTGGCTATTCAGTGTATTACTAAATACTTTGAACAGCTGAAAATAGTAAACAAGGATTTGACGGTTAAAAAGTTGTCACATGGCAGTGTTTTTGGTTACATGTAGCGGAAGGATACGTAATCGGTAACAAAAAGTAGAACTTTAGCGGTGTTTTATAAAAGTGTGAAGCAACCGTGAATGGTCTATACACGTTGGGATTGCTTTGTTAAATTTAATTCCGGAGATTGGTACCTCACTAGGCAAATCATTAACTAGGTACTGATTAACTAAAACTCGAGCGGCAACTTTCACAGTTCCGTCGCTTTCACTTAATATTATTTCAGCAGAATTACGTAATAACAAAATTAATGAAAATACAATACATATCAAAAACAAATAGGGGCTTTTCAGCCATATGCATAACTCGTGGAAATTGCCCCTTACAATGATTAGAAGCCAATTAGAAATGAAAATTAAAATGAACAACATCCATTTCTGCCAAAACAACTATACTCGTATCTAAATGTGCATATTTTTCACACGTCTCTAAAAAGACGTTATTTGCCAATCCACAAAGTTCATTTACCGGACCCGGGTGAAACTCAATACCGGTAAAACGCACAAATGGAGCTAAAGTACAACTAGATGAGAAGTTAACTTAACACATGGAGATTGGCGCGTACTCCCCACATCATAACTGAAACAAGATTATCCACGTGATGCTTCTGTCGCAATCCGGCAATGCTTGGCATATTCACGTCCTTTTGACTATCGGAATGTTTGTAGGAAAACCAAAGCTTGGCCATTCTTTGCCACTTGCTGGTAGAGGAAAGTTTCACCAACACCGGCAGTATTGAAAAGAGTGCCTACAGTTTCAGCTGCGTAACATAATCGAACACTCGACCATAACTTGGTAGAACTCGGATGCCTTAGAAATGTGTACAGTGGTACAAGGAAATTAAAACCTATAACGAAAATATAATACTTTTTGTGAGATAAAATGTTACTAAATAAACATTTCGTATTGTGCTAGGTATTACGTTATTTCAGTTATTGCCAGAAAATCACAACACTTAACATATTCGAGAATAATTAAAGGCATTTATACAAATTATGTCAATTAATCCACCGAAGTATTTATCATCTTCACTTGAAGAACTGCTTTCTAACAGTTCATTTAGGACTTCGTTCATCCCACCTAAACTGGGTGAATACTGCACAGATGTCGTTTCACTCAATTCTGTTAGTACACTTATACCTAGTGCTGGGAGTATTCAAGTTTGGAACGTCAAAGAATTCGTTTCCTGGGAGTCCTGGAGATACAATCTCGAATGGTGGCCAAAGTAGGTTTTCGAATACTTTCATCAGAGTGCTCTAGCTGAGTCATTCACCAATACCAACTTCTAGCACACATTCTTTGTTTACGAGTACGCGAGTTCTCATGCAAATGTTGCATCGTTCAGTCCACGCTTGTTGTTGAATGTTTGCGGAAATAACTGTATTTTTAAATAGTTAATTTACTGAAACCTACGTCTTCTCATGAGTTTTGTGGTGCAATATAAAATGTTATAATATTTTTATTGGACATCAGAGACACTGTTTCATGCCTTATTGCTGACTTCTTCGACTTCGTTTGAAATTTATTATTTTATTTATGAAAATGTATATTTCTCCTTTGCATAGTCGTCTGGAATCTGGACGGCCTGTATCTTCGGCAGCAATCGGCCGCCCCACGACCACTTTTTAACTTAATATCATCATGTTAATGGAAACAAATCCTTCAGGAAAAAAAAACATTCGAACCACGTATTCGAATAGACGGATACCATCACGGAACTTATCAGTAATCGAATTCAAGCTGTTCCCAGTTTCCTGCGCGAGGCGCCTCTGCAGCCCCGCCTAGAGGAAGCGCCGTGAAACACACAACGCCGGCACGCACCCGGCCCGCCACTGCCACACGCTGAGCCACAAGCTCTTTCACACCCACAGAGAAATAATATTTCCAGCCACGGCCAGTTCTTCTGGGAGCGGCGACGTAACTACGGCAAGGCAGGCGATGCACCTGCGTCTAGACGCTTAGCCAAGATGGGCCCTGGCCCCTAGTGAAGGCGACTCTCCTGCCATGAAGTCGCGGAAAAAATTTTAAGTACAGAATCCGACACAAAAACATCCCACATTTCGAAGGGCAATAAGAAAAGTAATATGCATTGTAGGCAAACATGTATTACAAAATATAGATTGACACAGAATGCAGTTTATTTGCACAAGGTCTTGTAAAATATGTCGTCCAAATGATGGCCGCCATTCCTGATGCACATATTCAATCGTGTTCGGAAGCGTTCCGTGACGCGTGGGGTGATTACCGTCGTAATGTTGGCAACTTATTGACATATTGCAGCTTTCAGTTGGTCAGTGGTTTGTGGACAATAGCGGTAAACATTAGCCTTGAGGTGTCCTCGGAGAATGAATTAGCAAGGTTTCAGATCTGGCGACCGTGCGGTTCACACATCCGGGATGGGATGTTGCGCGAGTTGTAGTTCCAGAAATGTGCGTACCTTTTGTACGTACTGAACGGCAGTCACTGTAATTTTACGCTCTTCTTCCTCAAACAAATCATACCTGATATCACTGAAATTGCCAACGGCGCACCACACAGTAACATGGGTAGTGTGTAGATGTCTTTCATGAAGCTGGAGAGGATTGATTTCAGACCAATAACAGAATTTTCGCTTCTTAACGGTGCCGTTCAAGGGGTAGTGTGCTTCGTCGCTTGCAACCAGCGCGACACGTGCATGCTCATTTGCAATGGTGAGCTCACAACACGTGGTTCTGTTTCCCCAGTCCCGTTCAGTGTGTTTGTGTTCTTGAACATCCGTAAGTTTGTTCGGGTGAGATTCCACATCTTCGTGCAAGATTCTATGACACTTCGATCCGACATTCCAAATGCAGGTGCATGTTTAATGGCAGAACGTTTGGGTGATTACACAATGGATCATCTTAGTCGACGTCAAATGCGGGAGGTTCGCTTACTGTACCGTGAAATAAAAAACATCTTTGTGTATCATATTGTGTAACAAACCTGTTCCTATTTTTTATGGAGATTTTGTTATTGCCCTTTAAAATGTGGTAGGTTTTTATGCCGGATCCTGTATTTAAGTTAAAAAGTTTTACTTATTGATGTGCTTATTTTATAGTTGAGCTAGCCGCTTTAATATTTTGTATATATACCTTTCTGTTTTCAGAAGCATGCATTTTATTTATATAATTATTGTTTTCATGGCCTTGAAAGGGAGGAGGCGTGATGTCAATATTTGCATCCAGATCTTTGGTTTGTAGTTATGCCACTGCCCGAGAGTCCACGTGACTAAAGAGTGCTGGTAAGCGAAATATTTATTATTTTATATTTAAAAAAAAACTGTTCAATTTGTATACACTACATGAGAGGTATTTCTTACAAATACAAAATAATGCATTTTTTGGTAACCAACGCCCTTACAAGGCCATTCCAGTACTGTAGGNAGGCAGGCGATGCAGCTGCGTCCAGACGCTTAGCCAAAAGGGGCCCTGGCCCCTAGAGAAGGCGACATTCCTGCCATCAAGTCGCGGGAAAAAATTTAAATACAGGATTCGGCACAAAAACATCCCACATTTCGAAGGGCAATAAGAAAAGTAATATGCATTGTAGGCAAACATTTATTACAAAATATAGTTTGACACAGAATGCAGTTTATTTGCACAAGGTCTTGTAAACTATGTCGTACAAAGATGGCAGCCATTCCTGATGCACATATCCAATCGTGTTCGGAAGCGTTCCGTGATTATCGTCGTAATGTTGGCAACTTATTGGCGTATTGCAGCTTTCATTTGGTCAGTGGTTTGTGGACAATAGCGGTAAACATTAGCCTTGAGGTGTCTTCAGAGAGAGAAATAGCAAGGGTTCAGATCTGGCGAACGTGCGGGTCACACATCCGGGGTGGTATGTTGGGCGAGTTGTAGTTCCAGAAATGTGCGTACCTTTTGTACGTACCGAACGGCAGTCACTGTAATTTTACGCTCTTCTTCCTCAAACAAATCATACCTGATATCACTGAAATTGCCAACGGCGCACCACACAGTAACATGGGTAGTGTGTAGAGGTCTTTCATGAAGCTGGAGAGGATTGATTTCAGACCAATAACAGAATTTTCGCTTCTTAACGGTGCCGTTCAAGTGGTAGTGTGCTTCGTCGCTTGCAACCAGCACGACACGTGCATACACATTTGCAATGGTGAGCTCACAACACGTGGTTCTGTTTCCCCAGTCCCGTTCAGTGTACTTGTGTTCTTGAACATCCGTAAGTTTGTTCGGGTGAGATTCCACATTTTCGTGCAAGATTCTATGACACTTCGGTCCGATATTCCCAATGCAGATGCATGTTTAATGGCAGAACGTTTGGGTGATTACACAATGGATCATCTTAGTCGACGTCAAATGCGGGAGGTTCGCCTACTGTACCGTGCAATAAAAACACCTTTGTGCATCTAATTGTGTAACAAACCTGTTCCTATTATTTATGGAGATTTTTTTATTACCCATCAAAATGTGGTAGGTTTTTATGCCGGATCCTGTATTTAAGTTAAAAAGTTTTACTTATTGATGTGTTTATTTTATAGTTGAGCTAGTCGCTTTAATATTCTGTACATATACCTTCCTGTTTTCAGAAGCATGCATTTTATTTATATAATTATTGTTTTCATGGCCTTGAAAGGGAGGAGGCGTGATGTCAATATTTGCATCCAGATCTTTGGTTTGTAGTTATGCCACTGCCCGAGAGTCCACGTGACTAAAGAGTGCTGGTAAGCGAAATATTTATTATTTTATATTTTTATAAATACTGTTTAATTTGTATACACTACTTGAGCGGTATTTCTTACAAATACAAAATAATGCATTTTTTGGTAACCAACGCCCTTACAAGGCCATTCCAGTACTGTAGGNCGGTATTTCTTACAAATACAAAATAATGCATTTTTTGGTAACCAACGCCCTTACAAGGCCATTCCAGTACTGTAGGATCATTGCGCTGGCCGCAATAACTCCATTTATTTCAATGTTAATTTTGTCATGGTTCTTTCTATAGACGAAACAAAAAGTCAGAATTTATCCTTAAATTATGTTAAAGACCTTGTTAAGGTTATAAAGAGTTACACTCATTTGCAAAAAAATTACCACCATGAACGAATTGCGTGAGTAAAACGAAGGTTGTCACACAGTATCGTCATAGCCTGATATGTGTTCCATTTGCGTATAATGCGGCTTGCCTGCTCGGATGTGCCACTAGGGGGCATACGTGCACTTCCATAATTCATTGCTGCAAGACACTGGACAAGGCCTAAGTAGCAGTGTGAGCCACAGAGCCAAGCTCAGTGAACACGCAGCATGCCCCGACGGTGCATTCGACAAGCCTTTGCCCAGTATCAGTTTGAGAGAGGCCGCATCGTCGGCCTCCGAGAAGCAGGTTGGACGTCTCTCCGCATTGCTCGCCACTTGAACCGTTCTGCCTACACGGCGCGGCGAGTTGGTGTTGGACGCTGTGTAAACAAGGGGAAGGGGGGTACACTCACCCGTTGAGAAGGTTCGGGTGGACCCCGGAGGACCACCAGCAGGAAGGGTTGTTTAATCGTGCGACAGGATGTAAGCACTCCACGGGCGTCGCTGCGCACCATCCAGGGNGAGGCCGCATCGTCGGCCTCCGAGAAGCAGGTTGGACGTCTCTCCGCATTGCTCGCCACTTGAACCGTTCTGCCTACACGGCGCGGCGAGTTGGTGTTGGACGCTGTGTAAACAAGGGGAAGGGGGGTACACTCACCCGTTGAGAAGGTTCGGGTGGACCCCGGAGGACCACCAGCAGGAAGGGTTGTTTAATCGTGCGACAGGATGTAAGCACTCCACGGGCGTCGCTGCGCACCATCCAGGGGCATGCCACAGCAGATGGAGACGCGCCTGTGTCCACCAGTACCATGTCAAGGTGGCTAGCAGAGCGGGATCTGTCGTCGCGGTGTCCCTTACGACATCTACCATTACAACCTTATCATCGCCGAAGACGAGTGACGTTATGCTGGGAACAGGCAGCATGGCAGCTTGCGGATTGGCGACGAGTTCTGCTCGGCGATAATTCACGCTTCTGTCTGNCCACCAGCAGGAAGGGTTGTTTAATCGTGCGACAGGATGTAAGCACTCCACGGGCGTCGCTGCGCACCATCCAGGGACATGCCACAGCAGATGGAGACGCGCCTGTGTCCACCAGTACCATGTCAAGGTGGCTAGCAGAGCGGGATCTGTCGTCGCGGTGTCCCTTACGACATCTACCATTACAACCTTATCATCGCCGAAGACGAGTGACGTTCTGCTGGGAACAGGCAGCATGGCAGCTTGCGGATTGGCGACGAGTTCTGCTCGGCGATAATTCACGCTTCTGTCTGGATATAGACGACCGCCGAATTCGAGTCTGGGATGTCCTGGCCAGCACTCTAATCCACGCTTCGTTGTAGGTTGGCACACCGCCCTCCAACGAGAGGCGTCATGGTGTGCGGTGTCATTTTATACCGTTTCCATGTGTACCATGTGTACACATGGTGAAGTTTGACAACCCTGGTGAAGATTGACAACTCCATTTGAGAGTAGGGTAATGCCCGGCCTCGCACAGCACGGGTATCTCTGGCCTGATGTTAACACGATTCCTTGGCAAGCAATGTTCCCAGACCTCTTACCCATCGAGAACGATTGGGATCAGATTGGACGGCAACTTCGGCGTATTTGGAGGGTCAGTTTCCTCAGCTGTGGCAGGATATTCATCAGAACATCCTACGTCTGTATGTCTCCATGCCCAACCGTATCGCCACCTGTCTCCATGCTACGGTTGGTCCAACCTATACAAGTGCATCCTACAAGTGTTTGTCCTCTGCAATACATGTTTGGTGTGGTACAATATTTTGTTGTTTTCTACTACTATGTCCTGTGCCGGTACCCATTTACGTGCCCCTGCGATGGCACCGTCAGGGTGATAACTATTTTGCAAATTAGTGTATTTCATCCTAATGTTTCTAACTGCTCGTATTCCTCACGTTTGTAACGAAACCACAATAATTGATTATTTCCGTGAATGCATTTCATATTGAAGCGAGTGCAGGTTCAATAAAATTAAATAGAATTTCTAATAACGCAGAATTTTTGTACCTAAAGAATAACAATTTGAACTAAATGGTGTTTATTGCGGTTTGCATAGTGCCCCTGAAAAACTGAATAGGTCTCTCGTGAGTGTGTAAGACGTTAATTAACTCTGTAAAACGTAACCACATTTTAAAATTTAATGGAAACTAGTACACAAAACCCAATAAATTGCAATCCTACATAACGTTTTTCATAAATTAAGAGGGCAAATGTTTACCATAGTAAAGTTTTTCTGCCGATATATGTCAAACGCCGTTAATTGGGAAGCGAGATATAATGCAAAATAAATGTAACACCTTCAAAAAATATTTTCACAAATAAGTTCGCAGAAACATTTATATAGACTCGCCCTTCTTATATTTTTTAATGATGGTTTTCAAATATTTTTGCACTTTAAGTAACGTAGTTGGAGGTAATTTATGTACCACGCGCTATTAACTTTCTTAACTTTGAAACAGTAGTTAAACTTACGCATCAAAACTTAGCTAAAAGAATAGGCTACCATTTAACATTTGTTCTAAAATGTGGTAACTCAGCGTAGTTAATTTTGTGATAGTAATTTTAAATATTTTTTATTTTCCTCAAAGCCATTGTAATTTACCAATGAAACAGCTTATGAGCCTACATTGCAATTTAAAACAGTCTTTGCTCTAACGAGAATATACGCAACGACAGTTGCCTATAAGAATTTAATGGTGGCAACTGTACTCTCTTGTTTCTTAGGGATATCAACGTATTGTAAAAAATGTATGAAATCTTAATTAACAATCTTACTTGTTTTGATGATTTGACGAGCAGTTACCGTCTAAGAGAATGCTGCAGAAGATGTTTTCAATGCTAAGAATTCTTCTGGCAGCTGCTGGCAACTCAACTTTGCTTATCTGTACTTTATTTATCTTCACGTTTTTGTGCCATTTTGGTGTAAAATAGTTGTGTTCCTGATGAACAAACCTTAAAAGAAGAACATATATGTTTTCTGTTACTGTACTAGAAAAACGCAATGCTAAATGAATTGACGTATAATTAATTGAACTTTTAAAATATACCAAGAGAAATTAAATCAACACTAATGTGTAGCAGCAAAGCATTATTCTTTTAAAACCTGGCATCTCTACCTTTGTCTCAATATCGAAGTGTCGGTAGTTTTTAAATTTTTACATTTGTGGTTTGACAGTGTCTAGGAGCTACTAAATGTGTCGTCTTGTCCATATGTAAATAAAATATAAAAAATTAATCTAATATTCTTCTTTCTATGGGTATCTCTTGACTGCGGAAATGTATGTAGTACAAGTAAGGGTTAATTATGAATTCATCTGCTACCACTCTTTTGACCAGCCACATCCCCCACCTCTCTCCAGACCAATTTAACCATGTAATCTTTTCTGCCTTTGGCAAAAAAAATGATTAAAATTTACTTTAGACCTTTTTTCTATTTCAATTAAATAAATATCATTCAAGCTGTTACCATCGTGCCTAAAAATATTTAAAGCGTGTTCGTAAATTAATCTCTCTTGAAGAGTCTGTGACTTCACGCAAGTGAATATATCAAACAAATACAGGCTACTTTTGTGAAATTTGTGCAGAAAGATAATTACCTGCGTTATGTTTAACGTAAATACTGACAGTGCATGAACCCTCATTTCATTCACAACTGGCGGTAACTGTTGGCGAAAAAGTAGATTATTAGCAGTGCCATGAAATACGGCCGCATTTTCTCTTTGATATATTTTAAACATGAACATCTAAAGCGATTTAATTAAATGTATATATATATTATTTACAGTTATACTGAAATGTGTAAGAAACGATATCGTATATCATAAAGGCATTCTAAATCATGTTACCAGGATGGAAGAACTTAAATTAACATTCCCTTTTGTCATAACGAACACGCTAATCTTCCGACATACAAGCTGTGCGTGAATTTATGTATATAACTTTGTTAAATAAGCGTTAAATATGGGTCAAGATTTCCTTTATTATATGTTAGAAATCTTGTTTTGTAATTGGTAAATTAACAAACGTTTGTTTCAAAAGTCTACTGCAAATAATTATGACTTGCAAACAAAGCGTATTATTTTAGCCATTTTGAATTATAAGGAAATGTAGGTGATTTTTCATTCAATGGACGGTTGTATCAACTATAATTTGAGAAATTAGATCAAAACTATACACTATAAGTTTTACCACTGAACTGAAGAAAAAAATGGGTTCAGTGTGCCAGCCTCCCAGGAAACGTTTTCCTATTTCAAGGGCAATAGCAAGATAGTTTTGAAACTGACAACGTCACGGGTATGCACGCACTGAATTTATATGATAACCCATATTTACAGCGCTGGATACTGTGCAGCATAGTTCAGCGAAGTTGCAAATATAAGTCTCCCCTATATTCAGTCAGTATGTTTCCGAACTGAAAATTCCATATCTTGACGCGTTTGCCTAGTATGGGAACTGCCGAGTAAAAGGGTAGATTTCTTTAGTCTATTTGCAATCCCTTCACACTTTTTAATCAAACTTTTGAAAAAAACACTGCATGTATTACGCGATTGTTTGTTTCCTAATTATATAATGTACCATAACCTTTTTATACACATATAAACATAAAAGTTCCTTACTTTTTAATAAATCGAACTCTGACTTGCACTTTACCTATAAATAAAATTTTTAATTTAAATTTAATATGTGTAAAACAGGGATAAAAGAGACGTGTTGGTCTAGTAAGAAATAGTTCTCATGAAAAATATTATTACACTGAGTGCGCACGAATGCGGTGCGTTGTCCCATTGGTGCAATTTTCTAGACTCGTTTAAACTTTTTTGCATGAGGAGGAAGAATATCCTGGAAGTAGAACTTTATCAGAGCTTCAGAAAAGTTGGAAGTAACCGTTAGTGAACGATATACGACAAACATTTCAAGCCCGCATTAATTTATGTTTTAAAGTGTTTCAACCGCATAATATTTTGGTTCGTTCTTTACTTACCCTGGTTCAACACTTGCTTCATTAGCGCAACCAATGTATACGTCCTTGGTTCTTGTCAGACGTCGGGAAAACCACTCACAAACAAGAACTGCAGAAAGGTCCACAAATCACATTGCCCACAGAGAAGAAACTGACTGCTTTGGGTAATTATCCTAGCTGTGTACAGCTCTGGAGATATATATATATATATATATATATATCCTTCTTCTACAACACATCCATTGTAGTAAACACTGGGACTTGGACGGTTAAATGACTTTAGGGCGTGTCTTGGCCACCTTTCACGATATCGTTTTCATAGGAAAAAAAACAATTTGGCCATCTTTTCTTTTCTACATATTTCTTATAAAATTTTCAATACCCTGAGAATAGCGAGAAAATTAATGGTTATAGACTCAACAAAATCTCAACCTCTTATTTAACCTTGCTTACTCTCTTGTAGCATGGTCCTTCTCTTCAAAGAGCACCAAGTTTTTTTTTTTGTTTCAAAGCGATATTCTGAAAGGTAGGTGAGACACGTCTAAAATAATTTGACGTGTAAAATTATTTTTTTATGTTCGGCTCCGAATTAATATTTTCGACAGGAAAAGTTCTCGAATATTTTAATCACAAGTTTTGTGGAATATCAGTGTTTCTATAAAACAAAACTAGCATTACGCGCTACCGTTTCTTTTAAAAATCCGGACTGCGAAATATTTCTAAGTAGCTTGCGTGCTAGGCAATCAGGACCCGTAAAATTAAATGCTATGGTTCATACGTAGGTGAGGAAGAAACGACTGTCGAAATTTAGTTTGCGATAACCAGTTATTGATGACTTAAATATAGGTATATCCGTTTAAAAAACAATATGNGACTGTCGAAATTTAGTTTGCGATAACCAGTTATTGATGACTTAAATATAGGTATATCCGTTTAAAAAACAATATGTACACGTACTCTTATATTCATGGTCAATTAATAAAGCCCGGTTTTTGGAAAGTGAGGAGTAAGTAAGTATGTGCATTACTGTTCCCAGCTTAAAAATATTTGCTAGTTAGAATCGAGATATTTTTCATATGTTTTTTATTATTTCTGTCACGCTTATGGAACTATTGCTGTTGGCGTCATTGCAAATTTGCACAGATAATACAAGATCTGTTCTCCATTTACAGTCCAATAAATTTCAATAGGAAACAACACTTCACAAAATATCCGTCTAACACGCTCATTAACGTAGCAAATTTTTCTAAATTTCTTTCAACGTATGGGTGAAGAGTATTTGTTTGATTTTCTCAATAACGAGGTGCTCTGTAGAATAAAATTTCTTTTAAGACTTGTTTCGTTTTTTAACAGGTGGGTTATAACATGGTTATTTCGAAAATAGAACAATTAGGATTCCTACAGATTTGTTCCTGACCTGGACTGTAGTCGAACTGAAACAGGTTGCGAGTTCTGCCGAATGCCTATCCCGCTTAAAACTGTTAATAAACATTTTACTATTATATATACTTATTATGTATACGTACATATTGGTACATGTTTGAAANTTATATATACTTATTATGTATACGTACATATTGGTACATGTTTGAAACCCACATATTACAACAAAACGTGAGAATAATTATGAATAGGACAAAGTAAACAAGAAACGAAGAACACAATGTATGGATCAGAAACACAAATGAAATAAAAATATGATTGTACGAATAAACACATATATGGAACAAGAGACAACGATCCAGTTAGACAACGAGGGACACAAAACTGTGAGCTGATTTGTATTATCACATTTTTATTGTATTTGTGTTTCTCATCCATACATTATGTTCTTCGTTTNGACTGTCGAAATTTAGTTTGCGATAACCAGTTATTGATGACTTAAATATAGGTATATCCGTTTAAAAAACAATATGGACACGTACTCTTATATTCATGGCCAATTAATAAAGCCCGGTTTTTGGAAAGTGAGAAGTAAGTAAGTATGTGCATTACTTTTCCCAGCTTAAAAATATTTGCTAGTTAGAATCGAGATATTTTTCATACGTTTTTTATTATTTCTGTCACGCTTATGGAACTATTGCTGTTGGCGTCATTGTAAATTTGCACAGATAATACAAGATCTGTTCTCCATTTACAGTCCAATAAATTTTAGTAGGAGACAACACTTCACAAAATATCCGTCTAACACGCTCATTAACGTAGCAAATTTTTCTAAATTTCTTTCAACGTATGGGTGAAGAGTATTTGTTTGATTTTCTCAATAACGAGGTGCTCTGTAGAATAAAATTTATTTTAAGACTTGTTTCGTTCTTTAACAGGTGGGTTATAACATGGTTATTTCGAAAATAGAACAATTAGGATTCCTACAGATTTGTTTCTGACCTGGACTGTAGTCGAACTGAAACAGGTTGCGAGTTCTGCCGAATGCCTATCCCGCTTAAAACTGTTAATAAACATTTTACTATAATATATACTTATTATGTATACGTACGTGTTGGTACATGTTTGAAACCCACATATTACAACAAAACGTGAGAATAATTATGAATAGGACAAAGTAAACAAGAAATGAAGAACACAATGTATGGATGAGAAACACAAATGAAATAAAAATGTGATTGTACGAATAAGCACATATATGGAACAAGAGACAACGATCCAGTTAGACAACGAGGGACACGAAACTGTGAGCTGATTTGTATTATCACATTTTTATTGTATTTGTGTTTCTCATCCATACATTATGTTCTTCGTTTATTTGTAACATTTTTTCCTAGTCACTGTAGGCAATGGCGATCCAAACAAAATTCGAATTCAGCTCCTCACACCATTGCCACTACACGTCAGAAACAACGTGAAAATTATAAGTTTAGCACTGGAGAAGCAGGACTAACAGATCGTTCACTGAGAGCTTTCAAGGGTGGAAAATATAGCACACTCTGTATACAAGTGTCCAGAAAACTTTACTGGGCGCTAGATGTAAGAGTGTATGTTATTACTGGAATGATCTAGATACATAATACTCTCGAAACTGGCTCCACTTCAGCAGTGAAATGCGAGGCGTTTATTAATGTACGTGTGCTTAAACAAGCTGTCAGAGATTGAGGGAAACAGTAGTAGAACACACAACAATTATAGTACGTTTCATATTTTCGAGAATAAATAGGAGCGACTGATAATAGTATATATGTTTATATTACGTATTTTTATATGTTATGTTACTATATGTTCGATTTATATAGACGTTTTATTTAAAATTATGTTATCCTAGATCTAATAATAAATAGATGTCTGCTGGGCTCTTAGTGGAATTAAGTGTTTTCAGAGGACATCATATTTCTTGAGGCAGGGGTCAATAAGTTTCAAACACTGTCAATTGTGGCGGTGCGGACCGGAGAGCATAGTTGAAGTGGTCAGTGATACAGCCATCACAACTTAATGATGACTGAATAAGAAATCACAGCACTGTTGCTAAGTATACCATTCATCAAATCAAAAGAATATAGCTTGGTTAAAAAAAAAACTTCAAATAGTTCACATCTTGTAGCTGTGCGGAATAGCGGTCCTTGCACATTCGCTGCAGACAAAGGAAAACTTAGGTGCCTGGCGTGCGGAAATCACGGGAGTTATATCATGTGGTCGAAAAAAAAAAAAAACCAGGCCAGTCTATGTTTATGTGAACTGAAGTTTCGTGCAGAGACTTTTTGTCGAAAGGTGTGAAGCGTTTAAGGTTGGACCATTAAACTAGGCGCAAACGAGCATCTGAAAGGTGGCGTGGGAAAGAGGAGGACGAGGTAAAATTAGCATTAGAATGAAAGCAATCAAGGTGGTGAAGCAACACGCCAAGTATTATCCTCACATGTAGAAATTTTGGAGAAAGGCAAAGAGATCATAAAAATGGTTGGAATAAGGGAAGAAGAGGCAGGAATATCACAGAATGGGAGTCACTATGGGTTGTACATGTGCCGCATTAAGCTCAAACGGTTCGCAGATATCAAAATGGAATAATAAAGTATGTTTGTGAAAGGAGAAAGAGTATATAGTTATCATGCAAACCAAAATGGTCAAGTTGGTTGGGGTAGATGCAATGAATACCATAGTTTAAAAAGTTTTGGAATGGCAAAGCTAAGCCTATAAGGGGAGGACTTATGGCGGAAGGTATTATGGGTAAAGAAATGCTGGAGATGTATCCATCAGAGAAAGGTAAGTATCCAAGAAATGTAGAGAACCTATAAAATCCCTAAAAACGCTTAAGATGTAGTTAAAGTGGTTTTAAATAGCAAGTAGGGTAAACAGGGGCGGACAAAGTGAAAATAAGGAGGGGAATTAGTAGTGTGTTGCAAATATACAGAATCCATAGATTATTAAAAATTTCTTTTTATTTGCATTTTTTTAAAGGAAATTTAGAATAAAACGCCTTGTGGTGAAAATTTATTAGCTTATAATGCAATAATTTCACATCATTCGCGAAAAACTGATAACAGGAAAAACTACCAAAGAGAAAAGTATTTAGAGGAATGTGGCGGGGGTACATATGGATGGTGAAATACCACCATAAAAGTGTACCGATCGGAAGTATTGGACTGTGTAAAGGAATTGTGCCGGATACGGCAGCTGTATCTTCAGCAAATAGAGTTTTGGGTGATGCAAAATGTGTTTGATACCAAATGTAATGTATATTCTGCTAGAAAATTAGAAAAATAATCCAGAACATGCATGGGACCTACTGGATGAAAAATTGAAGTAAAACACCGTAGAACCAACAGTATTAGATATAATGATGAAAAGAAGGAACAAAAATGTTGTGCCGATTCCATATAAGTTCAATATTTTCTTGAGATATTTTGTACAACTTTTAAAAGTATAGCTCAAACGATTGAGAAATGGTGACCGCTAAAAACATACAATTCCCCGTAATTTTGTAGACTCTTGGTGCTTTAGAGAGAGAGGAAGTTGTAAATAGTACGAGGTACAAGATAAAATCATTGGCCAGCATGAACTTCAAAAACTTCGCAAACTATTTAATTCTCAGTGCTGTAATTCAAGAACGGTTTCCTGAAGACCGCTTCAAGAAGCACTTGGCATATGAATGACAAACACTCGGACGTGATACATCCATTTGAAAACAGTGTTACGGAACTTTGTGGTCACATTTACAAATTTTAGTCTGGTTGAGCCCATGGGAAAGACACTTTAATTTGCGGTGATTTATTACCCTAGTAACGTTAGTATTGCAAGATTTTAACGTTATAACATGTCTTGACACAAGTTTCTCTTAATTTCAATTACTGCTAAAAGTAATTTTGCGGATAAGTGTTACCAGTTTATACTGCTGTGTATGACTTCAATTAGATAAAAATTTTAGCTAATTCAGAAAACGTGGCGACCTTAAATATACGCGTTTGTTTAATGCTTCTTAATGAGCAAGAAATTCACTAACAAAATCCCTTAAACAAATTGGTTCTTTAAGTGTAATATATTTACATATACAGCGTGAATCGCCTAAAACTAGCAGTGAAAATATTTCGGAAATGAAAGGTGCTATAAATGTGCTAGTTTCTCATATTTAAAGTTTAGACAAAGGCTTATAATTAAAGCCCAAAAACATATTTTGATATGTTTTATTATGTGTACTTCTTGAATAAAGTGACATTTACAAATGGCGCAATGCCTATACACATAAAAAAAATAAAACTAGAGAAAATTAGAATGTCAATAGTATTTTTTGAAGGGTTCTAATGCAAGTAGTTTATGTGCTATCATATTATGACTATTTTAAATACCTACAGTGGTCTCCTCCATTTAACAATTTTCTTACTAGGCTGCAATGTTCGTATGTTTGTATATATTCTGTTTCCTTTACACTGATTGCATTGGGACATACTTAGCAGTACCATGTGATGGTTCATACTTAGCAGACGTAGAACGTGCTGGAAGATGGTATTTACTAATGCTGAAAAAGCAGACACCCTCATGGTGTATGGGAAATGTATGAATAATGATGTTCGTTCTTGTAATGTGTACGCTGAACGATATCCCAATAGACGTCAACCGTCTCGATAATTATTTCCGAAACTTTTTAACATATTGGAAGTGTAACGCCTTAAAACGTAACAGAAGCAAACGAATGGCCTGACAATAGTGTGAAATTAATGTTCTAGCTGCTGTTGCTGTGAATATGTATGTAAGCTCCCTTGCAACAGCAGGAGGGAGTGGCATGAGTCAGACAAGTGTACTCCGCATTCTGCACCGTCATAAGTTCCATCCGTATTATGTATATCTCCATCAAGAGCTACACGGAAACGATTTTGAGAATCGTGTTAACTTTTGTACATGTGCATTAATACATGATACACCAGATTTGTCATGTATCTTGTTTAGTGATGAAACATTTACAAAACATGGCCAAGACAACCTCAGAAACATTCACCATTGGTCGGTAAAAAAACCCCATTGGCTTCGTAAAGTGCAACGTCAGCGTCCATAGAGTGTAAATGTGTGGTGTGGGATAGTGAACTATAACCTCGCAGCCCCTTTTTCATAGAAGGAACACTGGATTCCCAAAAGTATGTCAATCTCCTAACAGACGGTCTTCCACGGATGTAAGAAGACATTCCACTGCAGACTAGCAGTATACTACGGTATCAACACGATGGTTGCCCAGCGCAGAGTGCATGAGATACTACAGCTTGTCTTCGCCAATTGTTTCGAAATCGTTGGATTGGACGTAGGGGACCTGTAGGTTGGCCTGCCGTTCACCAGACCTGGCTCCTTCANAATTGTTTCGAAATCGTTGGATTGGACGTAGGGGACCTGTAGGTTGGCCTGCCGTTCACCAGACCTGGCTCCTTCAGATTTTTTCTGTGGGGAACACTAAATGACACTGCCTACAAGGACACGCCGACTACACCAGAAGTTATCGAACAACGTATTACAGCTGACTGTCGTGAAATTTTTGCTGGAATACACGTGCAGCAATCTTTACTGGAAGCTTGTATGATAGCCGGTGGTCTTCATCCTCAACACAATCTGTGACGGACTGTTTTCTCTTTCTTATTCAGAATTCTCAGAATTTGTTTATTCGCTTTTGTATTTATTAGGAGAGTTGTGATGTATGGTAGAGTAGAACCTCATAAATGTACAAGATGAACACTTCTTTTATTGTATATTCAGAAAAAAAAACAGAAACACTAAAACAGAAAAGTAAGAATACGAACATCAAAGCCTAGTACATAAGGAGTAAAATGTTTTACATATTACGATAGCGGTTAACTACTTGCACTAGAATCCTGCAAGAACAACTATTGACATCCTCAATGCCTTTAGTTTTATTCCCTTGATGTGAATATAGGCATTTTTCCACTAGAAAAAAATGTAAATGTGTTTAATAAATACACATTCTAATAAATATTAACACCTGTGCCTGGGCTGCAATTTTACGAGCCCTTGTCTAATCTTCTATTCTGTGAAACCAGCATATCAATAGCACCTTTCATTTCAGCAATATTTACGGTGCAAGTTTCAGGTGATTCGCCCGGTATATTTACATACTTTTGACACGGTGGCAAAAACTGGCTCTTTATAAAACATATATTTCGAAATTTCTGCTATAAAGCAAAGTTTTCCAAATGTGAGAACTGAGTATATCTATACCGTTGTTGTAAACTTCCGCATCACTCGTAGACCAAATTAAAAAATAAATTAAGGCCTTAAAGTACTGAATGGGTGAGAGAGTTCTATGTAGGATAAATTTTGTTTGAGGGGCCTTTTTGAGCGAATAATTGTACATATTAAAGCGAGNGGTGAGAGAGTTCTATGTAGGATAAATTTTGTTTGAGGGGCCTTTTTGAGCGAATAATTGTACATATTAAAGCGAGCGATATTATATAATTTATTTAACTTCCAAAACATTTTGTGTGAGTGTAAAGAGTGTCTTGTATCTTGGAAGTGGTGCGTAAAAACTTTGTTTAGAGTAGTAACAAGTTTAAAAATATTTAAGGGCTCTAAAATTGATAATGTAAACTCGCGTGATTGTGAAACAGCAGTAAATCTGAATTAAAAACCTGCTTAATAAAAATATTTCTATTACACTGTAATAAGAAAGTTATTCATTGCTATTTATAAAGTATACGACGGTGTGACTGATGTCTTTCGCACCTTACTTCTTATCGCTTTTTATAACAGGATTTTTGCGTGTACTTCCTCAGTACGTGTGCTAATGTGCTGCAAACTTTCATAAGAGCGGCGCATATCGATTTTGTAATTAAAGGTTAATGGCTCCGCCAGCGAATTGTAGGGAGTGTGAGAGAGCGTAAAGGCAATAAAGCAGGGCATTTGTAAATAACCCACACGCATTCGTCTTTAATGTCCTATTTTACGACAACTTAACGACGGTGAGATAAAGCTGTACAAGTAAGACTATTTCAATGCTTTTAAGTTTCTTCTTAAGTGGACCAAACCAGCATGTACCTCCATCAAGACTAAGAATAAAATGCTAATTATAACTTGAAAACCATGCATCTTCTTAAAGCCATTTGCATACAGCCAACATGTTATAGGATATATGCTGTTCACAGTAAACTGAGCACTTTTGAAAGCACTGCTCAAGGTGTACTTGTATGCACGTTGTGTATTATTACAGCATATCTAAAATTACTACTGCCATGGGCCTCGTCACTTTATTCATGAGTTGGTCAAGTGAAACTATGAAATTATTAGTAAAATTGATATTATACAAATCAGTAANGGTGAGAGAGTTCTATGTAGGATAAATTTTGTTTGAGGGGCCTTTTTGAGCGAATAATTGTACATATTAAAGCGAGTGATATTATATAATTTATTTAACTTCCAAAACATTTTGTGTGAGTGTAAAGAGTGTCTTGTATCTTGGAAGTGGTGCGTAAAAACTTTGTTTAGAGTAGTAACAAGTTAAAAAATATTTAAGGGCTCTAAAATTGATAATGTAAACTCGCGTGATTGTGAAACAGCAGTAAATCTGAATTAAAAACCTGCTTGATAAAAATATTTCTATTACACTGTAATAAGAAAGTTATTCATTGCTATTTATAAAGTATACGACAGTGTGACTGATGTCTTTCGCACCTTACTTCTTATCGCTTTTGATAACAGGATTTTTGCGTGTACTTCCTCAGTGCGTGTGCTAATGTGCTGCAAACTTTCATAAGAGCGGCGCATATCGATTTTGTAATTAAAGGTTAATGGCTCCGCCAGCGAATTGTAGGGAGTGTGAGAGAGCGTAAAGGCAATAAAGCAGGGCATTTGTAAATAACCCACACGCATTCGTCTTTAATGTCCTATTTTACGACAATTTAACGACGGTGAGATAAAGCTGTACAACTAAGACTATTTCAATGCTTTTAAGTTTCTTCTTAAGTGCACCAAACCAGCATGTACTTCCATCAAGACTAAGAATAAAATGCTAATTATAACTTGAAAACCATGCATCTTCTTAAAGCCATTTGCATACAGCCAACATGTTATAGGATATATGCTGTTCACAGTAAACTGAGCACTTTTGAAAGCACTGCTCAAGGTCTACTTGTATGCACGTTGTGTATTATTACAGCATATCTAAAATTAATACTGCCATGGGCTNACTACTGCCATGGGCCTCGTCACTTTATTCATGAGTTGGTCAAGTGAAACTATGAAATTATTAGTAAAATTGATATTATACAAATCAGTAAAGGGATTATGGGATCTTTGGTACATCAGGACCTGGGACCGGAGCGTCGGAGCTGTTCGTGCTCTATCATTCCCGTCGACTGGCGGCCATTTTGGATCCATGTGATCTGGACCTTGACATTTAAGCTTTAACTGTTGACCCCAAAATAATAATAATAATAATAATAAAACCTATAAAAATATCTGAAATTATTTAAAATTTTATTAAAATATTTATTTTAAAAAAACTTAAATTTTCGGAGGTACACCACACCCCCCTCCACCAATACTCATTGCACCATCTTGGTAGGTGCAGTCCACCATCTTGGTAGGCATCAAAGCCACCATCCGCCATTTTTTATCGTTTGTCATTTGTTTATACATTAATGGAGTTTGTCTCTCACCTTCGTTCAACCGCCATATTGGTTTTTTTGTACGTCATTTGTTTTACATTACTGATGCTGTCCTGAGCACCGTGCCCAGCAGACGACTTAGCCCCTCCACTACGTTCGAATATATTTAATTGTCCAATTGCCCCATCCCTGATTCAGATTTTCTAATTGAACCCCCCTCCAATATATTTCATTGTTCCATCAATATTTTTCATTCGCTAATTACTCGGGTGTTTTCTGAAACTTCGTTCGACCAATCGGTGGCCTACTTTAATCGCGAAGGCGGACTATTCTTTTCCCTTAACAATTCTTTACAAGACGCACCCTGAGACCCCTCACGGACTATTAGAAATGGTTACTTCCCGATGTTCGCTTTTTTCCCTTACTACTTTATGGTTCACGTTCACCAGGATGAAGTTAATGTCAGATATCATCCAACGTGGCTGCCACAGTTATCAACAAGGCTTGCGTCCAAGTGGAATTATAGATAATAAATACCTGGTGGACTCAGTCCTCACTGTATTATGCTATCCCAGAAGCTTCCAAATAATACTTCTTAAAATAAAATTTACTTGAGAACTACAAATATTGCCCACTCACAAAAAAAAAATTTTGTCAGTCAATATACATATCCGCACATTTTGAAGAAATGGACAGTTCGAAGGGTAACGGTGATGGAAAGAGCGTTGCAGCCTAGGAGTTTAGGTAATATTCTGCTGTGGCGGATTTATTTAATTGTCTTCCGCAGTATGGAGGTGAACCAGATCCAGAAACTACTCGCCAAATTTCAACAACCAGTATATTGTAAATATACCACGAATTACTTAGAACCAACAATACTACTCACACGGGGGTGATCACTCAGTAATATATTAGAGTAAATATCTTCGTTATCTGCACACTTTCCATCATCCAGGACTTGAGCTCAGGTACTTGACCTTTTCGTAGTAAATCGCCATTCTGAACGGAACATCTCTGATTCCGACAATACGAATAAGTTGCGTTTTTTTTTAAGTTTTGTGCATCATTAAAATACACATTCCCACAAACAAGGATAGCTACTCCTCGTGAAGAACAAAACAAAATCGAATAATTGAGGTTTTTCGCTATGCGACCGGAATTCGCATTCTTTAAATATATGTACTAGCACTCGTGATGGAATGAGTTTATTTTGTACCCTGTGGTCTGACTCACTGGCGGCCATGCTAATGTTAGTGCTCCTTTAATATTGAATCATTGGTTTTATCAATGCGTAGTGGTTACTTTGGTTGTTCTGTCAAATTTGTATCCACTCCTCGCCATAAGTGAGTGAAGTGAGTGAAGAGATGTGGGCGACTCTTAACAGCGAGGTCTTGAGAGCCGATAAGGGTAATTGAGGTGAGAACGGAGTGGCGCCGGAATGGAGGGGTGAGGGAAACGGGAGATACCCGAGAAAACCCGTCCACCAGCGGCATCGTCCGGCACGATTCCCAATTCCGAAAATCCGAAGTGACCCGGTCGAGGATTGAACCCGGTTCGCCTTGGTGTGTGGCGAGCATTCTAACCTCTCAGCCACCACGGCCCCTCCTCGCAATAAGGTTTGACCGTAAATTTTGTAGTCAGGACACCAGATCGGTGATTAAAATGTGTAAATTTTCGTTATCACTTAGGTCGAGTTCGGGGACGGGATTTTACGTTGTTCTTCCACATTATTACTACGGAGCAAATTAGTAAATCATGAGTGAATAGTGAAAACCTCTCTTCCGGCTTGACACTCGTCCTATACACTCATCGTAGTTATTATTAGCATCATCACCATTGTTGTCTTGACGATTTTACTTATTTAAAACATATTTGATAAACACATTTCTTCAATAGCGTGTGTAAGAAATGCAACGCTGTACTATCAACGATAAAGGCAATCTAATGTTGTCACGTACTGTCATAATCCTTGCTAGAATTATTTTAACTGACTCTACATGCATATTTATTATAAAATGCATTGCTTATAACCGCGTGAGTACAAATCCTTCATCGGACAGCCCTTTTCATGAGTTTTCTACCCTTTTACATGCGCTACAAATTTTAATAACTGAAAGCTAAAAATTTTCTAACTTTTTTTGCGGTTGTGTGTTAAATTGGGTGTTTCAAATTAGCAACATCACACAAGCGGCCATCAGAGGCGAGCTTCGAACGACCACCGGGGTATCCCGAACAAATAATTATTAATATTCCACATACCAGAGATAATCTGCGTGTTCTTTTCGTGAATCAAAGTTAATATTGCTATTTTTATCTGTTTAGTAAAAAAATTGAACCACCAGTTTAACTCAAAACAGTAATTTTTTTTTTTTTGCATTCTTGTATCCCTAGTATATTAATTAGAAACGCGTACAACATCGCAGAACTGCAAATAAAAATTACATTTTTATGAGTAGCCACTGATTTCTCAGCAAATAGAGGAAAACATTTTTACCAAACATAAGAAAAGTAATTTTGTTAGGAAATTTTCAGTGTGGAAACACTGAAACTGGACGTTGGAAGTTGTTGGCCCGACTACATCTCAACACAACTCCGATTGTGTATATGCCACAAGAGATTGATCACACAGACAAACCTTATGAAGTCAGCTTATGACTCCTGGAGTGGTCAGCAGATGATCTGATGATAGCATTTTCCCGCTTAAATGTTTTTTCGGTAAAAATGTCAATGCCTGCGGGTGAAAAAGAAAAACAAACGAAACCAGAAAAATTTTGTGTCGGATAATTTCCATATCACAAAGCAGCGTTTACCTAATGTTGGTTTAGCAGAGGAAATGTAAATGCGAATGTCACAGCTTTAGGGCACCGCCAACATCCATGGAGTGAGGCACGCGCTAAACGCAGCACGTGGCCGTGCCTCTCTGATAGGTAGGCCTGTATGTTCTTATACACTTGACAGCTTGATTTTGTATGTTGCAGCGTGCGACATGGAACAAGGGCTGTGGAAAAGGGTGGAATGAAAACCATTAAAGGAACATGAAAACCCAAATTAAAATCACAGTTAAAAAAAAAATTAATCACTGTATGTTAGCGTGTAAGGGTTAATAGTTCATCCGGCATGATGAAAGGCCTTCCATAAATAGTTCAACGTACTTTCTTTTGTAAGGAACGGCTAATGAAATTACAGTCCTGTCTCTTGTAGCTCACGCATATGTGTGTTTTTGTATGCCTGTTTGCTAGCGCGTGCGTGTTTCTCCTAAAATTCTATTCACATTGAACACCTGGTTCCAATGAATAACGTATTTACTAATTTTTCTATATCTTGTCAATAAATAGGTTTTCTCAATCAAAATTGACGAATATGTTCCTCAAAAACTTCGAAAATGTTCTCCGAACAAAATACTGAGACTAAAATAATTTTTTTCTTTAGATTATCATCAAGTAATTACAAATATAATTGATTTAATATTTATTAAAATAATTCGCTTGAACACCATTAATTGACAGATTTTCAAATGTAAGATATTTTAAGTAATCTATATGTTAGTACTGGTTACACAAACCTAAGTTTCACTTCGACCCAAGATGATGTGATTGGCAAAATCACCGAAAATGTATATTGCATAAAATACTTCAAAAATGCGATTCTAAACTAACATTTTATAATTCACTTTATAGGATTTTATTACTAGCACTATAACAATGACTTGACCTACGCCCGAATACGTGTAAATAACTTAAACAAGAAGTTACTTATATAACTAATGAGCCTACTTTCCTCATATTGGATGCAATTAAATTTGTAATAAGTTCACAGGAGCTGAGTTGGTACGTAGGAGTTAACTTCTTTTTGAAAGAAATAGCATTAGAAAAGAATCCAGAAACTTATGGAACAGTATGGAGACAATTACAAATACACACGTGCCTTACCCGAGACTTCAACCCAGAAAATCTCGTACAATAAGCTAGCGTGCAATCCACTGTATTACGGATGTCAGATTTGGAGCATCAACTTCAGATTTTAAACAGTCCAATGTTTAGAATAACAAATTTTTCTAACCTAAAATAATTACACAGCCATAATTTTAATAATAAGTGACTGCCTCATTTTTAATATGTAAGTTTAAATGGCCTACGATAGTGCTACTTGTGTGAAAAATTTGGTGGAAATTGGTTGTTTGGTCCTTTAGATATGGCATAAAAACTTTATTTTCTTATTTAATGATATCGTACAAAATTTAAAAAAAAGAGGTTATACACGATACTTAGATATATGTTTTGTCTATATATCAATTTAGGTTAAATTTCGATAAATTGTTTAATATATGTGGCAAACTTACCTTAATTATTTATGAAGCCGCTATTTTAAACATTGTTGTCTGACTCATTCAAATAATTAAAGTTCACATATTTTTCTATAGCATTTATGGTGTTCACAATTTGGTACAAATAAGGTGAAATGTTCCAATGTAATTTTTGGGGGGAATCGGTTGATTGGTTCTCGAGATATGCCATATAACCTCAGTAATCTTCATGTGGCGATATTCATAAATGGGGGACAAAAAATGTGATTAATAGCACATTAGATTATTGCATACTGCCAATATACAAAAAACTGAAATGATTATATTGCCGCTATGTTTTAATATAAATGTGTCACAATTGAAAATACAAATATTAATATGGTCTACCACAGTAAAATATCTTCGCCAAATTTCGTATGAATGGATTGATTTTTTCCCGTTTATGAGATTAAAAATTTACTTTTTAATATAGAGGCTATCTTGCCAAATTGCAGAAAAATGAGGCTCTACATAGACAAATATAACGGTTGTAATAGGTATTGCTATCATAAAAATATATGCTGGAATTTGTTTCGTTAATAAGATATACTGAGCTAAAAAATATATTTAGCCACTATTTTAAAATAAGTGCCTGGCCCACTTAAAACATGACAGTTTACACCGCCTGCTGCAGTACTATTTGTTTGCCAAATTTGGTAGGAATTTGTCAATTGTTTCCCGAGATATAAATATTTTTTTTCGCATGGTACTTTCTTACAAAATGGAGTACAAAATATGCTTTGTGTAGATACAGTTGATAGTTGTAATAACTACTGTCAACATACAAAGTTAAGTTGGAATTGATTTAATGGTTTCAACGATAGAGCTTTCTAAACTAAAATTAGCTGTTTTGCCGCAATTTTGAAAATAAGCGTCTGACATGCTTAAAACATACCACTTAACACTATCTGCGTTAGCAGTACCTGATTGTCCAATTTAATAGGAATCATTTAATTGTTTTCTAAAATATGACATAAAAATGTTATTTATTCTCATGGGGCTATCTTAAAAAATGGCAGACAAAAGATTATCTGTGTAGACACAGTTGATAGTTGTGATATCTACCTGCCAGCATATAAAAGTAATTTGGAAATTATAACATGGTTTCGACGATACAGCATTAAAGATAAAATAGTTAAATGTCTACCAATTTGAAAATAAGATTATGATGTACTTAAACATGCAGTTTTACATAATCTGCAGCATTACTACTTGTTTGCCAAATTGGTCAATTATTTTCCGAGATATGACATAAAAAATTATTTATTCGCACTGAGCTTACCTTAAAAAATGGCGGACAATAGATGTTCCGTGTTGATGCAGTTGATATGTGAAATATCTACTGCCAGCATACAAAATTATGTTTAAATTGATTACTTAGTTTAGACGATAGTGAATTCTAAGCTAAAATAGCTTCATGGCCGCCATTTGGAAAAAAGTGTCTGACATTCTTAAAACGTATCACTTAACATTATCTGTATCATTGTTATATATTTGCCAAATTTGGCAGTAAACAGTTTTTTTAACCGACAAATGTCATAACTTTATTTATTCGTATGGTGCAATCTTCCAAAATGGTCTACAGAAGGGGTTATGTGTTGGTGTATATGATGATAGTAACAAATATTTTCAGTATACAAAATTTGGTCGAAAGTGGTTAAATGTATGGTAGATATACGAAATAAACGTAAAATATGTGTATAACCGCCACTTTGAAAATACGTACCGAATAAAGTTTAATGACTTACTTTTACTCGGTCTATAATAGTACTACTTATCTGCCCAATTGGGTGATAATTGGTTTAATAATTTCGAGTTATGATATAAATTATTTTATTTATTCATTTGGTGTTATATTCCAAAATGGTAGACAAACAACAATTTCCGAGATATGACACATCATCCCACATTTTTACATGGCCGTCATTTTGAAAGTAAGTGCCCGATGTGGTCTAAAACTGTAAAAGCCAAGGGGGACCCGCGCGCATAGACACACAGATACACGCATACACGCACTGACACACAGACAGTAAAATGATCTCATAAGCCTTTCTTTCCTTCAGAAAATAGGCTAAAAACATGCTAAAGTTCATAATTTTATTTTTCAAAGTGAATTTTTCTAATGTATAGGACACTACAATAAAATGTTTTCCCTTGATTACAGCTGCTAAGTTAATCTTAAACAAATTCTTATTACATACTTGGTTTTTGTAGTTCGACGTTTATAAGTTTTTAAAATATTTGTAAATAAAATTAATTTTGGTAAAACGTTTTTACAATCTACTTGTCTGAGCTGTTCGAACATTTGCGAAAAACTTGAATATTTAAGTGTTTTTATTCAAACTATTTTTATCAAATAAAGGATTTTCAGAAAAAATTATCCTGTATCTGGAAATGTGAATGTGGGCTAAAATTAGTAATACGATAACATTGCTTAACTGAGTATAAAATGGAATAACCCTTTTTTTCCTTCAAAATTTATGTGTTATTAAGTAAGCACGAATGAGTTTGGCAGTCAGAAAGGCTTAACTGAACTACATTTGTGAGCGTTTGAACCCCATGCCATGTGTGGCCTTTTATCCAGTAAGTCAAATAAAATTATTGAAATGTGTCATAAATATGAAAATACAGGAAGCTATCTTGCTAAATGGAAGTGATTAAGAGTCGTGAATAATACAAAGGAAAACTAGCACGAAAATCAAACTTTTGTGGACAGTTTATATTTAATTAATAATAAACTAAGTAAACGTACATGCAAAAAAATTTATAATTACCCAAATTAAGAATTTGCTTTTCATTGTAACTTCTGTAATTATAACAAGAACTTGATGCTGACATTTATATTGGCAAGCCGCTTAACATATGTTTGCATTGTACTGGCGTGTCTATTTCACTTTCATACGTATGGAATTTTATAATGAGAATACTATTGTTTTGACGCAAGGAAATTTAAAACTTTTTTGGTTGTTCAAAGTACGTTTTGCTGTCTTAATTTTCTGTAATTATGTTTCAAAATTATTTACTATTGCTGAATCAATATCAGAAAGGAAACATTATAACTATTAAATATATAATTTTGAATAACGTGTGACTAGGAACTCGTCCCGTGATACGCCGTCTTTGAAAAAGATATAGTTTAAACATTTCTGTTTTAAGAAACTTTCGACGAAACCGAGAAACCATGTTACTTTTTCGAGATATACGACCATCTGGACAAGGTCGTCTTTATTTGGAATTTAAGTGTCCATATATGCGAGTCCCGAGTTGAAAACCCAGTCGCCTATGGGCGAAGAGTGCGCGGAACATTATCTGCAATAATGGAAGAGGACCGGGTCGAGCTATTCCGTGTTTTTTAAACATTAAATTAGACAGTGCAACTGCGAGAGAGAATGTGGTGCCAAAACTTTAGAAGGCACGCATAGGCATATGTCGCCAATTGATATGGAATTTTTAAGACTAAGATTGCCGCATCCACTTAAATCATAGTTTATTCTGTTAGAGAAGAAGAATATTCTGCCTTTTACCTGAACGAAATGAATATATGCAAAGTAAACAAGTTTTCACATAATTTCATGTAAGGAGAGTAAATGTTAACTTCTATTTTTTTTTCGTGTATATTGTTGAAAAATCTTCCAATTTACTTTTAGTGTATTATTATTCTTTTTGAAACAATTTTCGTTGAATGAACACAGTTTTTGCAAGTTATTTTCAAGTTCAGGTTTTATTTGCTAATTATTCATTTTCTTGATAATTAAAGCCCACTATTTTCTCCTCTGCCATCTTTCATTTCTAGTAGCTACTGAGTACTTTCATGTTTATTTATTGACTATGTGTCATTTACAGGCAGTAATCGTGGTGAATAGTTTTGTGCAAATTTAAGGGTTTGTCTTTGTGTAGTGTTTTATTTGTGTACTAACCGGGAAAGCTTTCACACACTATTTCTTATATCTTATTCGGCTAGAAAATCATACTTTGCTTAAGCCTAAAATCTCTATAATAGTATTGGACTGATAAATATCGTTCCTTGATATTATAAATTTTGAGATATCAGGAAACAATCAAGATAGCATTGTGGTATATAAGAAGAGCGTAGAAATTACAGAAAGTAATTTTATGTCAGTATATTGTATGAAAACCTTGTGATTTAATTTGAGAAGTTCTCTACGCATTCCCTTCAGAAGTACGATACCTGTGTAAAATAATAGTGAGGTTGGCACGCGTAAAATAGCGAATTCTTTCTGTCGAGATATGTTCGTTAATGTAGCAGGCACAGATGCCTATAGTACTCATCTCAAAATTTTGTAGGTTTCATTTTTCGATTGACCTCGCCAGGAATAGAACCTGGTTCGCCTTGGTAAGCGAGCAGTCTGACTACACCACCGCGGCCCGCTGGTGATAAAAATTTGGACGCATTTCGCGAACTTTTAAAGGTTGATTTCTCGACTCTCTTTACTCCTCGCACACACGCCCCTTTCCAGATGAAACATGAAGGCGTCTAAAGATTTTTTTGAGTCAGTTATAAAAAATTCAACTACATATTTTTTAATAAACTGTTAGCAAAACGAAGTTAAAATACCAGGTCTTTAATAACCAGTTTTAATATCTACGTGAACAGCTATTGAACACTCGTCGAAAGATACGAAGTAGATTTCTGAAGTGAAAAGTGGAGTATTCCAATACGAACAGTCCCCCCACCCCCTCGTCAAGCGACAGGACATCAGGGAGCTCTTACAATGTCACCGGACTCTGCCGGCTGTGATGGACACGTGTATGCTGTCAGTCCATTACCGTCTTAATTATTCAGTTAGAGCGGCTAGGGACTTGTCTCCATTCGACCAATTGCCGCAGATATCCACAGCAGGGTATTATAGGCCCCGACTAAAGGCTAAGTTCATTAAACATATTTAAACTAAATTTAGGGCTAGATTTACCACGAATCACGGTATGAAAAATATTATGTAAAAATATTTCTGATAGGAGATATATTTTAAATAAATTGATGATAGAAGTGCGTTACTAAAGAAATCTTTATGTTTTTTTTTCGTTCATACAGGAATGAAAAAATTTAATCTCCTCTTTACGTGTGAATTAGAATAATAAATAATAATATAAATTCAACACAGTAAAGAATGTCGTTGACATTCGTTATCCACTTTAATATGCTTTTCATGGGTGCTGCCAAATATATTCAATTTAGTTCTATCTCCCAAAATTTAATTTTTACGTGTGCTAACAGTTGTTGACACTTATTGGATGAGTATAGAGGAAATTTTTTTTATTAGTTGTCCATTTTTTATACGTGGTTTCTTGCAGTTCGCCTATATTCTTCAGGTTTTCTAACCAGCAAATTCCGCTTTCTATTATCATACAAATTCAACCAGAGCACTTGTATAGATTAACAAATGATACTTGTAGTCCAAATTGCAGCCAGATATATATTTGTAATTCTGTCCTCTTTTAATTTCTTAGAGGTCTTACTTAAAAAACCTTTAAATGTTTGAAATTAACTGTTGTCTCTCCTAGTCAAGATCGCGCTGAAATTTGTACAGAGAGACAAGTTAGTAGTTATAAATAGTCGGTTCGAACACAGGTTCGTGACAGGGTGCCGGGGTGCCATGCCGCAAAAACCTCATGCTCTTGCATTCCATCGCAATTTTTCCCGTTTTTCCTACGAAATGTCCCTTTTTTCCTTGTTGTCGACGATGCCAATGTTATGAATTTGACCAGTATATCTTAAGCTGTTCGAGAATTACGTCCAACTATGCTTATAAGTTCGCATAGGGCTTAAATGACCATTTGTTAATTTTCCTTGTCTGTGTCGATGCCTATGATATGAATTTGACGGCTACATCTTAAACGGTTCGGGAATTACGGCCTACTATGCTTATAAGATCGCTTAGGGCTGTAATGGCATGTGTAGTTATATCGTATTTGGGAAGACCCCTCAGCCCCTCAGCTCCTCATTGCCCAAAAATGAGTCATTCCTCCACATTGTGGGATCGTTGAAAAAATTTATAAAAATAATATTTTTAAATTTTTTTTAGAAAATTAGGAAACTTTTTAGGGAAATTTGAGACATTTCGAGGGGGAAAAGGGACATTTCAAGGAAAAACGGGATATTTCGAGGGAAAAACGGGAAAAATTGCTGTGGAATGTACGAGCATGAGGTTTCTGCGGCATGGCCCCCCGGCACCCTGTCACGAACCTGTGTTCGAACCGACTATTTATAATTACTCAGGTTGGAGACGGATTTTATTTGAAGCCATATTTGTTCCGTAACAGAGAGTCGTACTTATGTAAAGTTGTCAAATTGGATACTAGATGTTTGTGGTTGCTAGTAGTCTATTGTTTATTTGTTCAGTCCTGTCTTGTAATTAGTTTAGTCGTTATTTCTTTGACCTGTGGGCAAACTTTCGGTGGTATAACCTTTTTTTCACGTTTACTTTATTTCGTTACTAAATTTTTTTCTGGCCAGTTGGAAATCAACTATTTTAATTTCACGTAGAAATTCCTTTGATATTAAAAATTTGCACTGGTTTATACAGCACGGAAAATTGAGTTTTAATAAACAGTTTGATATAGAGACATAAAACCGCTTTTAAAAAAATACAAAATTAAGATAGGGAGTCTTTACTTAAGTAAACTTAAAAACTATTATGCAAATTTTTCCTGTCAAACGATATTTAGTTTCTACCATATGCTGTCTCAAATAAGAGAGGTCGAAATTCAGACTTCAAAATAATTAGAGAAGGTATTGTTTAAGCTCATGTTTTCCCGTTACGTTTGTGTTACCTCAGCTTCGTGCTAATTTGTAATTACAAAGTTTAACTCAATAATGNGCTCATGTTTTCCCGTTACGTTTGTGTTACCTCAGCTTCGTGCTAATTTGTAATTACAAAGTTTAACTCAATAATGGGTAATTGTGGACAAATTTATAATTGTATACTGTCGTGTAGTATTTAACTTAGTATCGCTTGAAGTGAAAATATTGTTGCTTAAAATTAGGTGCTTACTTGACATTATGCACTGCCGGAAAAACGTTCCAATGCCCTAAAGAGTACTGTCCAGTGAACGTGGTTACAAGAGTTGCATGCTGGAAGAGTGTAGTTAAACTGGCAAACGTTTCAGGGACATCNACTGTCCAGTGAACGTGGTTACAAGAGTTGCATGCTGGAAGAGTGTAGTTAAACTGGCAAACGTTTCAGGGACATCGGTACGCAAATGGCGTTGTACCATTAACTTCGTTACGCTGTTTACCAGAACGTACCAGACGGTATCGCGTGCGCCTAGAAGTTTGGAAATTGGATATGTTTGTAGCAATTAATACGTGTGAAGCACTTACAGCCGATTGAGAGAGGCCGCACCGTGGGATTAGGCGAGGTTTGGTGAACATATCAACGGATAACTTCTCATGCTGGTCGTGATGCATCCGTAGTGTGGCGATGTTGTCAACGATGGCCAGATGTCCATATCCAAACCCATCGACCAGGCTCGAGGAGGCTGCGTAGTACACATGCACGTCAAGATTGACGCATTGTCAGGGCAGCACTGGCAGACCGTACCTCATCCGGAGCAGAGATCAGAACCAATGTGGCACCAGATGTGTCCACACGTGCCACTGGGAACCATCTACTTGCAGCTAGACTACGAGCATGCGTGCCTTCAGCCAGGCTTCCTGTTCTGCCACAACGTCGTGCTCGTCTCCTATGGTTTCATGAAAGGAACGCCTGGGGGATGGAATGGCGCTCTCTTGGTTTTGGCGATGAAAACATATTCTGCTACATGCAAGTGTCNAAAGGAACGCCTGGGGGATGGAATGGCGCTCTCTTGGTTTTGGCGATGAAAACATATTCTGCTACATGCAAGTGTCCGCCGTTTCCGTGTCCAACGATGGCCTGGTGAGTGTCATCTGCCAGAGTGTATTCGCCCCCTATATACGGGCCCAACTCCTGGCATCATAGTGTTGGGTGCCTACAGATTCCGTTTATCACTGGTGTTTGTAACGTGTCCGTTAAACCGTGCCCGCTACATTCAGAACATTATTCGACCCGTTTACCTGGAATTCCTTCAGCAGGAAGGNCGTGTCCGTTAAACCGTGCCCGCTACATTCAGAACATTATTCGACCCGTTTACCTGGAATTCCTTCAGCAGGAAGGTGAGGTACTGTTCCAGGAGGAAAGTGCTTGTCCACATACTGCTCCTACAACTCCACGTTCTCTTCGTGGTGTTCGACAACTTCTCTGGCCAGCACGATACTCAGATATCTTCACCATTGAATATTTTTCGGATATGATGGGACGACTTCTGACCCAGTCTGTAACGGTCAGCTATTAATTTTTCACAATTGCGACAACAGGTGCAAGAAGCTCGGAACACTATACCACAGGATTATATTCGTCACGTGTACGATTTTCTACACGCGAGAACACACGCCTTTGTTGTTGCCCGAGGGGAGCATATAAATTGATGTAGCACTAATCACATTATATACTTGGCTTTTCTAGCTTGGTTTGTTCTGTATTGTTAATCATGTAATGTCATCAACTTACATTAAATGTAGAGAAAAAATCGTAACACTATGACGGTATACGTCACTATATTCATGGTTCAACCTAGAGGTAATATAGCTTGATGATATAACATGATCAACAATACAGACCAAACAAAGCAATAGAAGCCAAGAACTGAATTTGCTTGGTGCCACATCTATATACAAAATACCCCCCTCCCCCTTCATTAATCAACACAGACATACATATATACCTACATATATCGTATATACGATGCGATTCTTAATTAGACTGACAAACTTCGTGAGGAGATTCCTTATCAAAACGTAAACAGAAAGGAAAATATATGGGACACTTTATACCTTAACTAAATGCTAAGGGAGGTGTGTCCGTAAAAATCGAGTTTTGAAACTGTATTTTCAAAAATTATTGAAAACGAAGTGACTTTAAATAGCAACATTCCGAACATAATTTTGTATTATCGAGATCCTTAACCTCACAGCAAATACTGATTAATACCTTCAACCATATTGAAGATAACAGGGGTGGCCACCCTCTTGTTACACACAACATTTGTATAGCCGGGATATACGGACGTTTGTTGCCGGTTCAGTGAGTAGTATGACTTACGTAACAAGAATGGCCCTCTTGTTGCAACTGCCCGGCCAACAAGGAAACTTACGCAGTATGCAGGAGACAATGAGATTCAGGTAACGGGTACGCCCACGACTAAAGAACCACCACGCCATTTCTTCTCTCTGTACTTATATATAGTCTATTCACGGTTTCTTCACACTTTTGAAACAAACCTTTAAAAAATCACACCATGCATGACGTACTTGTCTGTTTCCTATGTATCACAACCATTTTATACTTGCGTTAAATGAAAAGTANTGAATATGTCATGTATCACAACCATTTTATACTTGCGTTAAATGAAAAGTACCTTATTGTTGAATAGATTGAAATTTTACTTATATTTAATTTATAAATTATAATATATGATTTATAATTAAAACAAAGAAAATCAGGGAAACATGGGTGTGTTGGCAATGCGTAATAATAAATAGTTGTTATGCAGTATATTATTAAACTGAGTTTGGACTAATGCGGTGCGCTGTCTCATTGGTGTAATTTCTAGACACGGTTAAGCTTTGTTTTCATAAGGCGGAGGAATATCCTGGAAATAGATCTTTATCGGGGCTTCAGAAAAGTGGTAAGTAACCGTGAATAGCTTGTACACATGTGTCGAAGACAGGGAACATGAGGGCTTGGTCGAGCCTGCGCAGTGTAACCTTGCTGCGTGATACCGTCCGTGCGGCCGTGGAACTCCGCTGCAGTAACTCGCAAAGAGCAGGCGACGTGATAACCTCCCGTAACATCGCCAGGAATTTCCGATACCGGAACCCAGGAATTACGGCACCTTCCATGCATCCCTCGTCCATTATGGGCAAAACTGCAGGTCCTCCTTGTTGAAAGGGTGCTTTATCGCTTTTTGACGTCCCTATACTAACGGCGGGGCGTACAATGAAATTAATGGCTTACACTTTGAACGTATCTTNTGTTGAAAGGGTGCTTTATCGCTTTTTGACGTCCCTATACTAACGGCGGGGCGTACAATGAAATTAATGGCTTACACTTTGAACGTATCTTAACTACAAAGTAGGCTAATGTTGCTCAACATGACAGTAACTTCTAGAAAAAAATGGCATAAGGTGGCGGGAAGGAGAAAAAAAAAGAAAGAAAATACCTCACTGTGTTCTGATACTGTTGAGAAACTAAGTGAATCAGTTGGGGTTCTGTTAGACATAATTAAATAACGCCGTTCCATTACGACAGAAAATTGCTGGATACAGTTCATATCAGTTTAAAAACCTGCCTTTTAATTGTCTACGACGTCCAACAAACTCAACGGACCTGATTCCCGGTGACTAGCACATGTCTAAGCCAACTGAAGTGGAAATGAGAAGAAGGAAACTCACTTCTGATGAGTGTTATATGTGCGTACTGGTTTATTTGTATGACTCATATTATTATGTGGAGTTAACAACCCCATTACCACGTATGTATTTTCGTGAAGATCAGTGTTTGTTAACTACAATTTTAAACTATTTCAAATTAAAGTGTTTTATGGTTAGCTTAATAATTTTTACCAGTATCAAATTATAACACATGAAATACAGTATACGTTGCGTACGGTATTAAACACTTTTGTTATAAACGTTTGAAGAATGTTACTGACACTGCCTGCATTTTAGGTGCACACTCATTGGCATGCAGCCAGAAAAGTTAGTAACGACGCAGTGAAAGTGTTGGCAGACATTTTTAAATGCTCAAATTATTTGTTTTGGTTTCAATTTTTTAATGCATGTAAGTATTTGAATGAGAAAATTAAAAAAAATACTTTCTTTTCAAATTAGTTTATATTTTCAATTGACCGATGCATGAATAAAGTTATCAGGTTCATGGCAATGTTATTTCACATATGGTGGAATAATACAATATGTGCTTTACAGTGCATCTTAAATAGAGCTTTCAAAAGTACTCAGTTTACCGTGAAAAATATATAATTAGTTAAATTTAAACACAATACTACAGCTACGGATGAAAGCCATATATTACATTAAAATATCCTTATTGTATTCTTTGGTATAATAATTTATAATATATCTGACAAATTGAAACCCTGTTATATTTTGTATGTATAAGCAAATATCTATAAGGGGTTAGACGTATTTAAATATAGTTATCAAATAAACACAAAGGATATTTATCGTTTCCCAGTTTGTCCACAGGATACACTGTTTACTATACAATATTCATAGATATTAGTTAATTTTACATTTAATTATCTACGTGTTTTCTAGGTCGGCTGTTCTCACCATAGACGTCATATTTCTCCGGCAGTGGGCTCATTGTGTTTTGAGGTTTCTTTGCTAAGCTATCACGACAAATTTCAGATTGAGCACCCTCTTTCCGCACTGCGTTCGTTAGGTTCCACAAGTTTACATTTTCCTCTTCTCCACTGCAACTCGGCGAAGGGTGTGAAATATTTCACTCGTAGTAATGAACCCCGGCCCTTTCGTTTCAGAACCTGCAACTTGCTCCAGCAATCACTGGAAATTGTACAACACTTTGAAAGTGTATTATTCAGTCACCCGAGAGAGACACGTGTCGTTGAAAAAATGTTGACACAGTTTTCTTAGCTACGTNTGAAAGTGTATTATTCAGTCACCCGAGAGAGACACGTGTCGTTGAAAAAATGTTGACACAGTTTTCTTAGCTACGTTTACGTGTATCTTTGCTACACTATCCTTCAGACAGTTCAGTATCACGTCAGTTTGTCTTGTTAATGCAATGATTTCTAGGTATCTTGTTTCTCTCTTATTTTTATACACACCCCATACAGTAAGCTATATTCAAGAAATATAAAAACACAATGCATTAGCACAAAGTAATAAATAATACAGAGGTGAAATAGCCGCCTATACCGCGAACTCCAGCCACACGCACTGGCAAAATAGCGTCTCTGACCAGCAAAATGTTGTAACGCCGTTTACCAAACAGCACCTTGTAACCTACAAGCCAATCGGCAGTCCAGCCAATAGGAAACGTTATACAGCATAAAGTAGTCACAAGGACCATTCCCAGAGCCTTGCGCAGCCAATCAGAGAATGGGTTCGCCTACATCAAAGAAACCACCACGTCATTTCGTATTTTTGAACTATAAGACCGCAGTTTCAATTACATACGTACATCATCACAAAAAGTTATTACAGAATGCAGGTAGGGTTAATGTGTAGATTTCGAAATATTAGTATGAGACACAGTTATTATAGACATGTACTACAATGCATACAGTGATTTCGCAGATGTTTATAAGTTATTAAAACACATATATAAGTGTTGGAGAGTATATGTACGTACGTTTTGTAGTTTTTCACGGGTTAGTGTAATAAATATTAATTCCAGAGCTCAGACAAAAGCTTTGTGGTTTTAGGAAAAAATTGTCGAATGAGTTCGTTCATATAATTTGACGTTTGAGGGGGAGAAATGTAAACGTTTTGGTTTTACGTATCACGGCTGTGTACAAAACTGTAAAATACATCGTGATTACACTGAGTTACTAATCTCTTGCTTATACGGCTCTCGTAAGTTGATTCGTGCTAGGGTTGGACACGAACAATATCCTCTCCGGTCTCCTTGCTAGACGAGTGTAACGCTTTAGTAAGCACGGAGACAGGAGGACCCCCCCCCCNATTGAATTAATCATTAACAAAATACAAAATAACTTCGTAACTAAGTAAAATATGTATAATTTATTATTCACGAAACTGAAATATTAATTGAAAATTTCCTATTGGAACGCCGCGCAACTAGCGGCGGAAATTTTCCCTAAGTCAAAGTCACCCATAAGAAATCTCGTTATGTTCCTAACCTGAGTAGAATAAACCTAACTCTGGGCGTGAAGTTGTACCTCTGGAAAACAGTAACCTGAATCATAAGACCGGGCTGAATATGAACTGAAAAATACATATGATACATACACTGAAGGGCCAAAAAAAAAACTGGTACACCTGCTTGATATCGTGTAGAGCCCCCACGAGTACACAGAAGTGACGCAAGACGACGTGGNATTGAATTAATCATTAACAAAATACAAAATAACTTCGTAACTAAGTAAAATATGTATAATTTATTATTCACGAAACGGAAATATTAATTGAAAATTTCCTATTGGAACGCCGCGCAACTAGCGGCGGAAATTTTTCCTAAGTCAAAGTCACCCATAAGAAATCTCGTTATGTTCCTAACCTGAGTAGAATAAACCTAACTCTGGGCGTGAAGTTGTACCTCTGGAAAACAGTAACCTGAATCATAAGACCGGGCTGAATATGAACTGAAAAATACATATAATACATACACTGAAGGGCCAAAAAAAACTGGTACACCTGCTTGATATCGTGTAGAGCCCCCACGAGTACACAGAAGTGACGCAAGACGACGTGGCATGGACTCGCTAATGTCTGACGGTATGCAGGAGGCAATTCACACCATGAAACCTGCAGGGCAGTCNGCATGGACTCGCTAATGTCTGACGGTATGCAGGAGGCAATTCACACCATGAAACCTGCAGGGCAGTCCACAAATCCATAGGAGTGCGAGGCGGTGGACATCTCTTCTGGATAGCATGTTGCAAGGCATCCCAGATATGCTCAATAATGTTCATGTCTGGTGATTTAGATGGCCAATGGGAGTGTCTCAAGTCAGAAGAGTGTTCCTGGAGCCACTCGGTAGCAACTATCGACGTGTGGGGGGTCGCATTGTCCTTCTGGAATTGTCTACGTCCGTCGGAATGCACAATGGACATGAATAGGTGCAGGTGATCGGATAGGATGCTTACGTATCTGTCACCTGTCAGAGTCGTATCTAGACATATCAGGCTAGACATATCAGGGGTCCCATTTCACGCCAACTGTACACGCCCCATACCATGACAGAGCCTCCACCAGCTTGAATAGTCCCCTTTTGACATGTAGGGTCCATGGATTCATAAGGATTCTCCATACNATGACAGAGCCTCCACCAGCTTGAATAGTCCCCTTTTGACATGTAGGGTCCATGGATTCATAAGGATTCTCCATACCCGTACACGTCGATCCGTCCGACATAATTGGAAACGAGACTCGGCAGACAAGGCAACGTGTTTCCAGTCATCAGCATTCCAATGGCGGTGTTGGCGAGCCCAGACGAGGCGTAAAGTTTTGTGTCGTGCAGTCAACAACAGTACACGAGTGGGCCTTCGGCTTCGAAAGCCCTTATCAATGATGGTTTGTTGAATAGTTCACACGCTGGCACTTGTTGATGCCCCAGCATTGAAATCTGCGCCAATTTNATGACAGAGCCTCCACCAGCTTGAATAGTCCCCTTTTGACATGTAGGGTCCATGGATTCATAAGGATTCTCCATACACGTACACGTCGATCCGTCCGACACAATTGGAAACGAGACTCGTCAGACAAGGCAACGTGTTTCCAGTCATCAGCATTCCAATGGCGGTGTTGGCGGGCCCAGACGAGGCGTAAAGTTTTGTGTCGTGCAGTCAACAACAGTACACGAGTGGGCCTTCGGCTTCGAAAGCCCTTATCAATGATGGTTTGTTGAATAGTTCACACGCTGGCACTTGTTGATACCCCAGCATTGAAATATGCGCCAATTTGAGAAAGGGTTGCACGTCTGTCACGTGTAATGATCCTCGTCAGTCGTCGTTTGTCCCGTTCGTTCACGTTTTTTTTTTCGGCCACAGCGATGTCAAAGATTTGATATTTTACCGGATTCCCAATATTTACGGTACACTCGTGAAATAGTCGTACGAGAAAATTCAAATTTTACCGCTACCTCAGAGATGCTATGTCCAATCTCTCGTGCGCCGACTATAAAACCACGTTCAAACTCCCTTAAACCTTGATAACCTGCCATTGCAGCAGCAATAACCGATCTAGCAACTTTTCCAGACGCTTGTTGTCTTATATAGGCGCTGCCGATCGCATCGCGTTACTCTGATTGATTCCATACCTCTGTTATTTGTACACGCACGCCTATACCAGTTTTTTTTGGCTCTCCAGTGTATGTATAGTGAACAAACATTATTTTATTGGCGATCACAAAATTCTTTTGCCAGTATAGACATCACAAAATATTGTGACCCCAACATTTTGTCGCAGCAATGAGTATTTGCAACCGCAAATTAACTTATATGGTTACCAATTATTTAGATGTGTCGTTACGCAATAACCTGTCAGCGCAGCAGAAATGTTACGTAGTTGCAGCAATATTGGTTTTAGTACATTCAAGGCTACTTCCAACTTTTCTAAAAACCTGCTAAATTTTCTAACTTCAGGCTATTCCTCCACCTCACGCAAACAAAGCTTAACTAAGTCTAGAAATTTCCACGAAAGGGACATCCCACCGCCTTCGTGCGCACTCACTTAAGTAACATTGTTCATGAGAACTATTTCTTACTAGGCATTTTCAACACATAAATTTCTCCCTGTTTTTATTTATATTATTAATAAATATAATATTGCAACTTATAGATAAGATACATTCAAAAGTTCAATTTAACCGAAAATAAGACATTTTTATATTAATATAAGGATAAAACGCTTGCTATACGCGGCATATTTAAGAAACAACCAAACACGTCATACATGGGGTAATTTTGCTAAGTTTTTATTCAAAAAGTGTGAATATACTATAATAGACTATAACGAGGCTCACAAAAGTGATTCGCGTCCTTTGGTGNTCGGCGTGAGCCTGAAAGTACCACTGATCTAAAAATAGTGAACACCCCAAGGCTTAAACACGTCACCTGAAGGAAGTTTTATTTTCTAGAATTATTTATGTACAACATTTACATATATTAGAATGAAGAGATCATGATATCGACACCCCATTTATCAATAATTTCATTCGTGAATTCATTGACAGTGATGCAAGTAGACGAATACGGAAATATAAAGCGTCGAAGTCAACCGTAAGTCAAAGCAGCAAATTTGACCGTGCATGCTCAGACAACTGGCTGTAGTTTTTTATCCATCGCGAAATATTTTCGTTAGTGGTGTGAGTGCTATTGCCACCACCTAAATACTTAGGTACTAATGCAAAATGTATTTATAACATTACAAAAGTATCTATAAACATCTTGGCAATAAACGAACTTTTAAATTATAAATAAATGGCTTAGTACGTGTGGGCGCATACCGTAATCTGTTTACCAGCGGCCAAAAAAATTTCGCCTTTGGAAGTGTAACGTATGATAACCTTGCATTTATGCTTACTTATTATTTTCTTTAATTTATTTTCACTGCAAATGTATTATTTATAATTCTTTTTTGCATTACAATTCTATTAGCAGCCATCTTTGTTATTTATTTACTCTATATGCGTATTAAGATTTATTAATTTTTGTTTATTTTATGGTTTACATATTTAATTGAATTTTTAGAGCTAAGTATGACCACCGGTTAAAATATTTTAATGCAGCTTTTTGAGATGGTATTATTAAACAGATTGCAAAAGGAATCTATTTCAATGTAAACATTGATCGATAGTTGGCAGCATACTACAATATGTAATATTTTGCAAGGGAAATTTTGAAAATGATTCGCCTATTCTTCTAAAGGCAAATTCAAGCTGGACTATGTTGAATAATTATCTCTCAATCTCATCCAAAATGTATCGAAAAATGGTTATTTATTGTTGATCCTATAGCCGAAATTGATTCAGGACATTATGTTATGCCACCGGTGAGCGAGTGGCGTAAAATAAGAATGCCCAGATAGTCAAGTTGCTGTAAAGGGCAATCTGAATTGATGCATGTCCTGCCTGATAGCAATCACATTGTTATCGTGAACCACAACAACTTCTTGCTCTAGAAGAATTACAACTACAGATAAGTAATAACTGAAATAATTTGCAGATGGCAGTAGCCCGATATAATATGATTTCTCTAATTTAGTCTTCAAGAATTCTGCACATCCCTTTCTCTTAAGCTTTCCTTAAAAAATTGGCCCACACGTACTTCAGAAATTGAGATCTAATTTATCTACCTAAATATTTTACATATCTGAGTAGTCGAGGCAAGAAAATTTATTTACTGATTAATGGAGTAGAACCAAGTGATATTTTTAATTGGACATTGAATAATATCTTCCATAGTTTAAAAAGGACTACCTTAGGCCCCACCGAATGTCAACTGTAATTATAATTATGTTCTGAGTTGAGCATTTGAATTTGAGCTGCATGTATTTTATCCCTGTTTTTATTCATATTAATTACAAATAATTAATTACAAATAATTAATTAAAACTTATTACATTTAATCTAAAGTTCAATTTAATAAAGATAAGACACTTTTGTGCTCACATAAGTAAAAAACGCTTGTAATACACGACGCATTCAGGAAACAACCAAATAAGATATACAAGAGACGATTTCTTAAATGTTTGATTCAAAAAGTGTGAAGGTATTTCGAATAGACTTTAAAAGGGGTTACTTAATTTAATGTGTTGTTTACAGNAAAGGGTTGCACGTCTGTCACGTGTAATGATCCTCGTCAGTCGTCGTTTGTCCCGTTCGTTCACGTTTTTTTTTTCCGGCCACAGCGATGTCAAAGATTTGATATTTTACCGGATTCCCAATATTTACGGTACACTCGTGAAATAGTCGTACGAGAAAATTCAAATTTTACCGCTACCTCAGAGATGCTATGTCCAATCTCTCGTGCGCCGACTATAAAACCGCGTTCAAACTCACTTAAACCTTGATAACCTGCCCTTGCAGCAGCAGTAACCGATCTAGCAACTTTTCCCGACGCTTGTTGTCTTATATAGGCGCTGCCGATCGCATCGCGTTACTCTGATTGGTTCCATACCTCTGTTATTTGTACACGCACGCCTATACCAGTTTTTTTTGGCTCTCCAGTGTATGTATAGTGAACAAACATTATTTTATTGGCGATCACAAAATTCTTTTGCCAGTATAGACATCACAAAATATTGTGACCCCAACATTTTGTCGCAGCAATGAGTATTTGCAACCGCAAATTAACTTATATGGTTACCAATTATTTAGATGTGTCGTTACGCAATAACCTGTCAGCGCAGCAGAAATGTTACGTAGTTGCAGCAATATTGGTTTTAGTACATTCAAGGCTACTTCCAACTTTTCTAAAAACCTGCTAAATTTTCTAACTTCAGGCTATTCCTCCACCTCACGCAAACAAAGCTTAACTAAGTCTAGAAATTTCCACGAATGGGACATCCCACCGCCTTCGTGCGCACTCACTTAAGTAACATTGTTCATGAGAACTATTTCTTACTAGGCATTTTCAACACATAAATTTCTCCCTGTTTTTATTTATATTTTTAATAAATATAATATTGCAACTTATAGATAAGATACATTCAAAAGTTCAATTTAACCGAAAATAAGACATTTTTATATTAATATAAGGATAAAACGCTTGCTATACGCGGCATATTTAAGAAACAACCAAACACGTCATACATGGGGTAATTTTGCTAAGTTTTTATTCAAAAAGTGTGAATATACTATAATAGACTATAACGAGGCTCACAAAAGTGATTCGCGTCCTTTGGTGTGAGCCTGCAAGTACCACTGATCTAAAAATAGTAAACACCCCAAGGCTTAAACACGTCACCTGAAGGAAGTTTTATTTTCTAGAATTATTTATGTACAACATTTACATANAAACACCCCAAGGCTTAAACACGTCACCTGAAGGAAGTTTTATTTTCTAGAATTATTTATGTACAACATTTACATATATTAGAATGAAGAGATCATGATATCGACACCCCATTTATCAATAATTTCATTCGTGAATTCATTGACAGTGATGCAAGTAGACGAATACGGAAATATAAAGCGTCGAAGTCAACCGTAAGTCAAAGCAGCAAATTTGACCGTGCATGCTCAGACAACTGGCTGTAGTTTTTTATCCATCGCGAAATATTTTCGTTAGTGGTGTGAGTGCTATTGCCACCACCTAAATACTTAGGTACTAATGCAAAATNATCCATCGCGAAATATTTTCGTTAGTGGTGTGAGTGCTATTGCCACCACCTAAATACTTAGGTACTAATGCAAAATGTATTTATAACATTACAAAAGTATCTATAAATATCTTGGCAATAAACGAACTTTTAAATTATAAATAAATGGCTTAGTACGTGTGGGCGCATACCGTAATCTGTTTACCAGCGGCAAAAAAATTTCGCCTTTGGAAGTGTAACGTATGATAACCTTGCATTTATGCTTACTTATTATTTTCTTTAATTTATTTTCACTGCAAATGTATTATTTATAATTCTTTTTTGCATTACAATTCTATTAGCAGCAATATTTGTTATTTATTTACTCTATATGCGTATTAAGTTTTATTAATTTTTGTTTATTTTATGGTTTACATATTTAATTGAATTTTTAGAGCTAAGTATGACCACCGGTTAAAATATTTTAATGCAGCTTTTTGAGATGGTATTATTAAACAGATTGCAAAAGGAATCTATTTCAATGTAAACATTGATCGATAGTTGGCAGCATACTACAATATGTAATATTTTGCAAGGGAAATTTTGAAAATGATTCGCCTATTCTGCTAAAGGCAAATTCAAGCTGGACTATGTTGAATAATTATCTCTCAATCTCATCCAAAATGTATCGAAAAATGGTTATTTATTGTTGATCCTATAGCCGAAATTGATTCAGGACATTATTTAATGCCACCGGTGAGCGAGTGGTGTAAAATAAGAATGCCCAGATAGTCAAGTTGCTGTAAAGGGCAATCTGAATTGATGCATGTCCTGCCTGATAGCAATCACATTGTTATCGTGAACCACAACAACTTCTTGCTCTAGAAGAATTAGAACTACAGATAAGTAATAACTGAAATAATTTGCAGATGGCAGTAGCTCGATATAATATGATTTCTCTAATTTAGTCTTCAAGAATTCTGCACATCCCTTTCTCTTAAGCTTTCCTTAAAAAATTGGCCCACACGTACTTCAGAAATTGAGATCTAATTTATCTACCTAAATATTTTACATATCTGAGTAGTCGAGGCAAGAAAATGTATTTACTGATTAATGGAGTAGAACCAAGTGATAGTTTTTAATTGGACATTGAATAATATCTTCCATAGTTTAAAAAGGACTACCTTAGGCCCCACCGAATGTCAACTGTAATTATAATTATGTTCTGAGTTGAGCATTTGAATTTGAGCTGCATGTATTTTATTCCTGTTTTTATTCATATTAATTACAAATAATTAATTACAAATAATTAATTAAAACTTATTATATTTAATCTAAAGTTCAATTTAATAAAGATAAGACACTTTTGTGCTCACATAAGTAAAAAACGCTTGTAATACACGACGCATTCAGGAAACAACCAAATAAGATATACAAGAGACGATTTCTTAAATGTTTGATTCAAAAAGTGTGAAGGTATTTCGAATAGACTTTAAAAGGGGTTACTTAATTTAATGTGTTGTTTACAGTAATTTCGCGATTTTTCGCGGGACATAATTTTTGTATTTTCCTATGAAATTCGCACGAATTTTTGCATCTCCTAGTAATAAGTGTCTGTGCAGTTGTGAATGTCACAGAGTTGTCAACTGCTTTCTGAACTGTCAGCGTTGCAAGTTAGAAAAATGAAGACAGGCACAGCAAATAAATCCCCCCTCCCCCCTCGTCATCTATTCTCCTTTTTTGGCATCCAATCGCCACCACTGGGATTAAATGTAAGTCTCTAAAGAGAACAATAACGATTTGTTTAGTCTCACGCTAAATGCCATCAAACAGTATCGAACAAGGCTATTGCCAACTGCATTATACAGTATCTTCTGTTGTCAAGAACAAATACGACCGATAGCCGACAAAGAACATTAGACATTTAAAGCAGTTGGCTTAAACTCGACAAATGTTACTGAGAGGTAAACCCACTTGCTCAGTGTAGACAGCTAAGAAAACCGTGCAAAGTTATCAAATTAAATAAATACACCAAGTTGCTACTTGATAGCGCGTGAAATTGAGGTGAAGCGTCTCTGTGTGCCTTTGAGACGACTTTGTCTCCTTCTAGATTATCCCTTCAACGATGTATAGGATGAGTAATCCTCATGTTATACCCATCAAGGATTATTTAAAGATGAAAGACGATATAATCGTATTAACGGAAGGTAAAGAGGGAACATCACTACACCACCAACGCTGAATGTGCACAATGCGTTATCTCAATACATGCTGAATGTATACTAGAGCTTTGAAACTGATCTAATGCTCATTAAATTTAGCAGGCAGTCATACTTTTACAATGGGTATTTCACCATACTGTATCAAATCAGTACTGAAATGTTTTAATAATTTGAAATAATTATCCTGTATCTACGGAAGTGTGTCTTATTCNAGATTATCCCTTCAACGATGTATAGGATGAGTAATCCTCATGTTATACCCATCAAGGATTATTTAAAGATGAAAGAGGATATAATCGTATTAACGGAAGGTAAAGAGGGAACATCACTACACCACCAACGCTGAATGTGCACAATGCGTTATCTCAACACATGCTGAATGTATACTAGAGCTTTGAAACTGATCAAATGCTCATTAAATTTAGCAGGCAGTCATACTTTTGCAATGGGTATTTCACCATGCTGTATCAAATCAGTACTGAAATGTTTTAATAATTTGAAATAATTATCCTGTATCTACGGAAGTGTGTCTTATTCTGCATATTTCTAAATTCAAAGTCACTGTTCGTTAAGTTAATATAATATCAATGGAACTCATACAACCGGTGCGTCTTTACTAAAAGCAAAGAAAAAAATGCTTAACATTCGTACTCTTCTGTGCCTTATACTTGTATAAAATTGTAACAACCTGCTCACATATCAACTGATACATTTATTTAAAATTGACTGATGTGAGCAGCTCACTGACTAAATGAAAATATGGGGCAATTTTGGACATACAGACATTTGGGGTTTTTCGGAATCACTCATAACTGAATAAATTGAATACTATGGAGCAGTAGAATAGCTGGGTCGAAAACAGATAAAATTGGGATTTCAATAAGTATAACTTTTCCAGTGGGAATGCAAGATCATTACAAGTAATTCTTGTCAAATCCAAGTGTGAACTACAGCCAATATAGAAAGTCCTCACAAAAATTATTTCAGGTGTAGAGAAAAACCAAAAATGTTATTCAAAATTAACTTTTGTTTAATAAGATAGTTAGTTTTATACAAATTAAAGTGATAAGGTAGACTGTTCGTCCATTACCAATCATAAATTATTTTAGTTTATAAGGTTTAATGCTATAATAAAAAAATGCTCACACAATTTTGATGAAAAATATTTTTTGAAATAATAAACAGTATTCTTACTTAAATCTAACTCGTCACTTAAAAAAAGTATGGTAAATATTACATTGAAATACCTTCTTTCCAAAAAAAATTGTTATTTTTCTCACTTCCAATAACAGTAAACACATTTTCACATGCTTTCGAAAACATTTATTAATTTCATGATCTTTACTACATATGACAAAACACTTTTCAAATTGTTGTATTCTTGTGTGTACAAAAAATCTCCTTCCCTCTGTAGGTAAGTATTATGTTAAATGGCAAATAGCGTTTATCGCACTCCACAGTTAGTGTATCGTTTACTACATGCAACATTTTAAAGCAGTTAAACACTTGTTTAAGCTTAAGGTTGCAGTGTTGTAATGGCCAAACTATACATCTCCTGCTACGGCAAATCGGATTCAGCTATTGGCTACGTAATATCCGGGGTTTGGTGCGTGGGAAACATTAGGGGAATTTGCAGTTGGTAGGCCTACTACCTTAAGGTACTACCGTTTTCGAATTACATTCCCCCACTCGCTCTCGTGGGGAAATGTAATTCACGTGTTCTGCTTCACAGTGCCAGCAAAACAGCAGGTCAAAATTATTATACTGGCAGCACTGTATTTATTAAGTACTGCTCACAAAATTATATTCTGTATGTCCCGTGATGTTTCCATAAAATTTGTTTATTTTAAACGAATAATATTTAATCCTTTTAAAAAGAATTAATCGAAAATATGGTGACTGTTAATGGGCCTACTTCCAGGTTTTCTCAAAAAGCCAAACATAATCTAGCCATTAGGTAAAGTATTGGCAAAGTTAAAATGCATTTTAATTTTTATTTTTGCTGTATTTACTACATATCATGTACTGAAATACAGAACACATTATATCTTCATTAGTATTCGATTTTAATTACGTGACACATTAAGTTTACTCTCAATGCCATGCAAAGAGCGGTAAACAAATAAGTAAATAATTACTTTTATCATAACTAAGGTAGGTTACTCCAGTTTTAGATTCAAACAAGAAACAGCGCACAACCGATAAAGCTTTAGGAGCCCCCTTACCTGACGTTTGAACTGTGTCGCAACGTATTTGAAAAACGGGATTTTTTTGAAATTATTACATGTGTCCTCAGTACGTTTAACTACGAAAAGAAAAAACACCCCAGGCAAGAACCGAGTGGTACTTTCAGGATAACGTGCATACCGTCAACATTATTCTGGAGCCCTCCAGCATCGTAAAAACTGCTTTGTCAATCTGCCGTAACTTGAAACATATTAGCAACACGAGCTAAACTACGATATAGGCTGTTCATGGTAAACTGAGCACTTTTGAAAGACCTGTTTAAGATCTACTTGTACGCACATTGTGTGTTCTTCCACCATATGGAAAATTAACACTGCCATGGATCTGATTACTTTATTCACGCGTGGGTCAAGTAAAACTGTGAAATTGTAATAAAAATATAAATTGTACAAATGTACTTGTGCTTACTCTTAAATGCGTTAAAAAAATACAAAGCAAGTGAATTATTTCAGTATTAGCAGATGTTTATATAACACTTGTAATGCAGTGTTCACACGTGGAACAACTACTTTCCCACCGTTGTTACCAACTTTACTGAGCGCATGCCACTCAGTGAACCCGTTAAAATATATGCGGGCAGGAGCAGGGGCATTTTTCAAAGGTTGATTTTAAAAATTCTTAAATTACCGTGAACAGCCCATAGGAACCTGTATTGAACTTTGCCACATACATTACAGCAATAAAATGATAGCATCACCACATACATTCTCATTAGTACACGAAACACGGGAACACTGCCAGCCAGTTCAAGGCCTTGTGCGTAGCGGTGATGGTATACTTAATACGCGAGGCAGCGTAGCCCTTATCGCTCCCTTCGTTTTAAGCCTCAAAGGCGAAAAAAGCTCCAGGTAGGTGACCGACCGACTTAAGGCTGTTCAAGAGTCAAGTTGTTTTTCCTAAATGTTGAGTTTGTTTAATATTTTCGTGACACTATATCGATAATAATTTAATTAAAATATTAAAATATATTAAAATAAAATGTATTGTTTTTTTTAGCATAAATATAAGGATTTTAATATAAAATTTTAATATGTCCAAATTTATGAAAGTTATTTTAACATAAATTTTTGTTTCAGTTGAACTGTTTCTTGAAGTCAAAGGAATGCCACGTTGAAATTTTTTTTTCATCCCACTAAGTTCATTTGCGATAGGAGTTTATAGTCCATCCACGGTTTCTTCAGAAGTTTTGAAACAATACTTTAAAAAATTACCTCACGTATAACATATTTAGTTATTACCTAAATATGCTATCTATCAAGTGTTTTATACCTCTTTTAACATTAAAGTAACGTAGTTGTTGTTAAATTTAAGTTGTACCTATCTTTTATTTATACATCATAATATTTCATTTATAATAAACACGAATATGAACAGTGGAAAAAAATCTGTGTTGGTAGTGCCTTGTAAGAAATAGTTCTCGTGGAAATATTATTACAACTGAGTGCTCACGAATTCCGTGCGTTGTCTTTTGATATAATTTTCTAGACTTAGTTAAGCTTAGTTTTTACTAGGCGGAGGAATATCCTAGAAGTAGAACTTTAGTAGGGCTTCAGAAAAGTGTGAATTAACAGTGAATTAATTATGTAATATATTTAGATGTGATGGAGGGGCGATTATAAATAAAAAAAATTCGCAGAAGCGGCGACTGGCAACATGACATGGCGTGTTGCTTCTTACTGAACGAAGTGTTAATTTTTCTTCCTGCGAAAAATACTTACAATTGCCACATCAAGTGTCTACACGTTGTGTTTTATAAACGTACCTAGGCAAGTAACGATGTTGTGACAAATCTGTGTTTCCACNTGCCTAGGCAAGTAACGATGTTGTGACAAATCCGTGTTTCCACGGCAGGAATAAATATACTGTAATGTGTGTCGTGGCCGCTGCGCGTGAAAGAGTATCGTTACCTTTACATTATGTGTGTGATTGCAAGTATTGGGCATGTGAAATGTATGCATTTTAACCATTAATTCGTTTTTATTACAGAATTAATTATTTTAATGTTATGTTTATTTTATTTATCACAACTTTGTAACTTTGCCCTGGGTNAGTGTTAATTTTTCTTCCTGCGAAAAATACTTACAATTGCCACATCAAGTGTCTACACGTTGTGTTTTATAAACGTACCTAGGCAAGTAACGATGTTGTGACAAATCTGTGTTTCCACGGCAGGAATAAATATACTGTAATGTGTGTCGTGGCCGCTGCGAGTGAAAGAGTATCGTCACCTTTACATTATGTGTGTGATTGCAAGTATTGGGCGTGTGAAATGTATGCATTTTAACCATTAATTCGTTTTTATTACAGAATTAATTATTTTAATGTTATGTTTTTTTATTTATCACAACTTTGTAACTTTGCCCTGGGTGTTTGAAGCACAATAAATTGTGTAGCCTGTACGTTTCTGTGATTTGAATGTTAGCAACAATCCCAACAAAATACTAAGCCCAGCCTGAAAATTTTAAATAAATAATAAAATTAACCTAGTAAAAACTAAGTACCAATGCAAATAAATATGAGCGGAATAAAAGTTACAGTAACCCAATTTGTGTGCATGTTCACTACTATATTTTGAGTTGGTTGCTCGTACATACAAAAAATAAGCAACATGAGTTGCGTGCTTGAATTTACTGTCTTTTCGTTGAACTGTTTGCTCCTTCGTTTCAATATCTATTCCAACTGAGACCGTCCATTTAATGAAATAACCCAAAACATATCAATAACGAGAGGTTAAATACTACAGTTCTTTTCCCCGCAGTTGTAACAGCGTTAAACACAGTCGCGGCAAAATATTAACGTGTATTACGTTAAATGTGCTATGTCGTGTGTAACAAATATGTTAACAATGTAAAATAATAACCGTAAGAACTATCGTTAATGCAGACATTATTAAAAAGTCATAAAACTTACCTTAATATGGTTATAGGCCTAAATTGTGAACATTCGTACGAAAAGGTTTTTAAAATATGACAGAATTCTAAGAAAAACAAAAAAAAATTGTGAACAAAATATTTGACTGTTAAAACGTNAAGGTTTTTAAAATATGACAGAATTCTAAGAAAAACAAAAAAAAATTGTGAACAAAATATTTGACTGTTAAAACGTAGAAGTCACATAGCCGCGTTTATGTTTACATGCAGCGGAAAGATAAGTAATCGGTTACCAAATGTATAACTTAAGCAGGGCTTCAGAAAAGTGTGAAGTAACCGTAAATGGCCTATAGTTATAGCTATTTGTACTTTTAAATATTCATCTCGTAAGTTAAAATTCCAAGGCGAACAAACAGCAAATAATTTGAAATAAATATGCTTATTCACATTAAAAATAACAGAAAAAAATTATTTTANCAAGGCGAACAAACAGCAAATAATTTGAAATAAATATGCTTATTCACATTAAAAATAACAGAAAAAAATTATTTTAAGCTGTACAATAACACATTGACTGTGTTAAATTTTAGAGATTTAAATTCTTACATCTCGTTTCAACTATTTTTAAACCGTGATTTTCTTTCATAGTCAAACTTTTTGTGTACTCTCATTACGCGTCACAAACCCAAAACATGCACTATGATAAAAATGTATAAAATAATGCCATACTTTTGAAAGACCGTAACTAAAATTTCCGGATGTTTAATTGATGATGGTAGCTGGCGACCGATTGCCAGGCGTCCCGGGCGGTTTGATAGTTGCCTGAGTGGTGTGTCCAGAAAGCCGGCTGGGTCATACTGTTAATGAGCTGCGGGGGGTGGAAGATGTGAGGAGTGTGCCCGCGCCCAGACTGCGCCCCCTCGTTATCTGGAGGACCAGGGTGTTCCGCGCCCACCGTAGACCCACCCCTCGTGGCGTCTTGCCTGGCGCCGACATCCGTCATCGCCTGCGGCTTGCGTGCCAGCTCATTACCAGGGCTTCATTTTCCCTACCACACTTTCACCCCTCCTCCACCGATCTTCTTGGGTGCCGCGGTTGTGTAGTGGTCAGACTGCTCTTCTCCCACCAAGGCGTACTGGGTTCGATTCCCGACGGGGCCGCCCTCGGATTTCCTTCTTTTATTCATTCAATTCAATATATGACAACTATAACATATTTCAGATGACATTTCTCATGGAATGACGAGTAAAGCCGACGCGCACAAATTCACAGCCATGTCTTGCCTTACCCGGGGGTCGAACGCCGTAAGTCGGTGAACAACCAGCAGCACTACGGAGGTCAGCCCGAGTGAGCCAACCGCTGGTATCTTTATTTTAACAGCGTTTCCAGTAATAATAACGTTTTTGCAGAGAAAAATAAACAAAGAAAATGAAAATTTTGAAATACAGATTAATGGAAAAAAAAAATCTTCTCTTAACATCTGGGCATAAATAAAACCACACACATTTATCACCGAAACTGTAGAATAAATAAATTGGTACAGCCGCCGTTTTTAATCACTGCCGAAACTCAGAGCAGGGCCCCATGAGGGGCCCTTTACCATCCAAACGGGGTCTCATCTAGCCTACAGGGAGATTAGGAAGAAGCAAGGTTGGCCCCCTCCCAACTCCCTGCATCATCCCAATCTGTAGTTAAGGAGGTTGCCCTCCTTCGCTAATATTTAGGAGCTCTCTGAGTTTCCCCAGCAAGCCCGGTACAATTGGTACAGTTGACGTTTAAATATGTATATAAGCTGTTCACGGTTATTTGAGGATTTCTGAAGTAGTTTGAAAATGTACACTGCACGTTCCTGCATATGCCTATTTTAACGGACACACTAACTTGCAAGCGCAAAGTGAAGTTGGTAACGACCGAAGGAAAGTAGTTTCGTGTCTTAAGGTGGCAGCCTGTTTGAAAGAATTTTGCACATCTGAGACCTAAAAGCGTGGGAGTGCTAGGGGCGACCGAGACATGCGCATCAACACTCTCATCGCCTCTACGCACAAAGCACTGAACTGGCGTGCAGTCTTGCCGTNGGCGACCGAGACATGCGCATCAACACTCTCATCGCCTCTACGCACAAAGCACTGAACTGGCGTGCAGTCTTGCCGTTGATAACGCGCCTCTTTGAGACTTTCAGCTGGTACCCTACCATTTTATAACGTAATAATGAAAATTAAGGTTTTATGCATATCCCTATTCTTTTTGTAATGTTTTGTANGACCCTACCATTTTATAACGTAATAATGAAAATTAAGGTTTTATGCATATCCCTATTCTTTTTGTAATGTTTTGTACCGGAATGTTTATACCTAAAAATGACCGTGAAAACACCCGTTTGAGGCATGTTCACTATCACAAAAATAGGCTTTAGAGAGAAGTGGAGGAACTGAAAAACGTATACAGATGCGTAACGTTTCTTAAATGCTATACGTAAGCAGACCTCACCCAGACACGTTGGAGGGTTTTTTAATAAAACGTTTTGTGCCGGAGCTCTGCACATCGTCCTGCGGCCTACCCAGGCGGAAGCCTTAACAACTAATTGAAATTGTTAGATAAACATTTGTAAATATCGAAGTGATTTCTTTCGTTTTCTCTTTTTATTGCACATAAGAATTGAAAACGTTGTTAAATATTTACTTAACTTATAATTCCAAAGCTTCTCTTGACCGACGCATGGATGAAAATACCAGGTCCATGGCAATGTTAATTTTACATATGGTGGAAGAATAAACAATGGTTACACAAGAAAATCTTTAGCAAAGCTTTCAAAAGTGCACAGTTGACCATGAACAGCCTATAGCATAACTAACTGTTCATAACATAACGAGTTCACTCGTTAATCTATCGTACCATTAACCCTTTTCNAACAGCCTATAGCATAACTAACTGTTCATAACATAACGAGTTCACTCGTTAATCTATCGTACCATTAACCCTTTTCGCTCACATTTGAACACTGTTTTAACACCACGAGATGACTAACACAGCTACCCAAAAAATAAAATATCTCAAAAATTTGTTAAAGAATTCTTGTTTTAACTCGTTCAGTCCCGAATTAATGTTCAACCTCATGTGTGTTGAGCGCTGTATATGTGTCAAGTGTGCNCTTGTTTTAACTCGTTCAGTCCCGAATTAATGTTCAACCTCATGTGTGTTGAGCGCTGTATATGTGTCAAGTGTGCTTTTCGCAACTAGTGAACATGGTGCTGCCTGTAATTTGATGCCATCATTAACCATTCACAGATGAGAGGTGTAAAACTTCAACTAATCATATTTCTTACAAGGAGGACGCTCAAAACACCGGCCATTGATTCCTTGTGATGTACAGTCCGACCATAAATATCTTTCAAGTGCAACGTCTCCTCGATAATGGACACGGGGATTGAACGGGTAAACGCATCTACTCAACAAAGAAACGATTTTTTTTTTAGTTATACTTCTTTGAGCGCGTTGAGGGTAAAAGTTTAGTGTGCAACAGAAGCTGCGCGCGCACAGTGTAACGAAATTTGACAGTGAATGTGGTAGGGGTATGACCCAACGCGCATGCGCATATAGTTGCGCGCACACATTGTAACGAAATTCGACAGTGAACGTGGTCGAGGTATGACCCAACGTGCATGCGCGTATCGTCTAGCTATATACAAACGAAAGGTACACAACATAGCACGTGGCTATATTTAAAACCGACAGAAAATCAGTTCACGTAATAAGCAAATTGAAAAACATTTAACTTATATAGTTCGAATTCAATTATGATATGGGACAAGATCTGAATGAATATAAGCGTAAAATGGTAACATACGTAATAAAATTTTATTTTAGTGACGCCAAAGAAGTATAACTTCTAACGCGCGTACATAAGTACACGTGCCCATTTTTTTACTATTGCATGTAAATTTCCATTTTAACTGCTTCATATATATCTTGACTCGGATATAGGCTACTATTAACGCAAGATATGACACTCTTGCGCGTTTCATTCCTCACGTAACTTGCTCGTATTTGTAGGAATTTGCGTGATAATCGAAGTCCCGTTTGTTTGAAGACGAGCTCTTCGTGTGGCGTAAAGCCGTTAGTTTTAAGTGAGGGAACCCCCGTGCAAGTGACGGGTATGGTTGGCGTATTTTTATCTCAGAAGTTTGGAGATGCCAGATAGAAACTCAACTGCTGAGTCAACCAGTCCGCACCTCGTACGGGCGGGTACTTAATTTGCATTAATATTGACTTCCAATTGCAATAACTCCCTTTTTTCTTTAGATACGGATGACTCACAGATTGGGATTGTTTATATGTACTGAATCCACCCAGGCTTTAAATTTCACGTGCAAAGTTATATTTTCTGAATCTTATGCTCTAAAAAACTGTGTTGAAATCCTTTATAATTAAAATGTGGGGTTTTTAAGCCGTTTAAATTTTAGCTCACTCCATATTTATTCAGTGTTACATCAAAAATTCGACAAGGTAGCCGACTATGTTGTCTAGGTTGACAACAAAATATGGTAAGGAATACCAAGGTGAAAGAAAATTTCGTCGCAGAACAGCAGAATACCAATGCTCACAAAATCTCAATAAAAATTATACAACCCATTTATTTAAAATAAAAAATTGTTGATATGACTTTGCCAGTAGTCGAATATAAACAGCGAGAGAAATAACTGAATACTGCCAAGAAAAAGTAAATAAAAAAAATCAACTCCAAAGAACAAATTCCTGGTATCCAGCGCATATACTAAACATAAAATTCGCTATTGCCGGAACACGGAAACACTACAAAAAGCACTTGTTCAATCAGAGACGTGCCGTTGATCTACGTTTAGTTCCTACAATAAACATATGGTTTTACCCGAAACATACAAAATTACGCATATATAACATATGCATTACAATTCGGCCAGAAGAAATCTCCTAACATTTTAAACACTCGCTTTTGTAAAGCTGGACTCACAACCACCCGTCGCATCCGTCAGTCGCCCGTCCGGGATCTTCAACCAATCGCAGGGCAACTTTTTTTCTATCCATCCATCTATCAAATATTTCACAAACTTTAACTTTCGACGGACAGACGAATGAGCCACCGCCTTCTAGAGATATTCCGTAGACGTGAATACGCAATTTGAAATAAAATGCAAAGCTGTGGATCTGTGTTTATTTATCTTTATTAATAAATGCAGGAATTTTAAATGTATAAATATTCAGTATAAATTCTTATCACGTGAAAAAATTATTTCCCCAATTATTATTTTCTTGAAAATCTATTACCAGCCAAAATATATCTCCAACTAAAGAAAGATCACTATTTTAAGTTGTTACACTGAAATTTTTCGGAACCAAATTATTGACGGACGACGGATTGTTGTGAATCCACCTTAAGAATTATGCTAACCTTAGTTGAAACTACGTGGTTTTGACTGGTCTATTAGAAAAAACGAGAGTTCATGTTTGCGGCAGAAAGGTGGCACTGCGCAGCTGCCATGTACACCCTACTAACATCTACTCTGGAGATCAACGCGGATCAATAGCACTAATATACGTGAAAAATTGTCCACACTACAACAGTGAACAAGAAACACGTGGTTACAATTATAAGGACCAAACTTAGGTAGGTAGCTTACCGTCTCGTCAACAGCGAGGTCGTTAGAGACGGAACAAGTTGCTCAGAGAAGGAGGAACGGGGAAGGAGTCGACCATGGCCTGTATGAAGGAACTATCCTGGCATTCGCCTAGAGTAATTTTTAAAAACCATGAAAATCCCATATTAGGATGGCCGGATGGGAAATAGAATCCGTGTTCTCCCGAATGCTAGTACAGTGTGACAAGAACCAAAGGAATTAAGTTAAGGTAATCAACGTAAAAATAAAAGACAAAAACGAAAAACACAAAGGCAAAATCAAACGAAAATTAATAACGGAAATGTTTTATAAACGCGATGAATTCAAGTATTAAGTCACGGTTTTTAGGGAACTGTAGTCTGTTTTCTGCTTCAGACAAGAATATTTCCGCAGTTATAAGATCCTTGTTAGATTGATAAAAATGAATATTTACACCAATACTTGAAATTTTCATAGTGATTGGTAGTCGTGTTTGCATTTTGTTGGTGTGATTATGGAGTAGAAATTTCTGCAGTCAAAGGCGGCAAAGAATCCAATAGACATTGCACACTTCTGTATTATGTGATTAAAATAATGTTGATTACAATGGTTACAAACTGGTGTATGAGGATAATTTCTCCCCTGTACCTTTTCCAAAGGCGGGATGTTTAAAAAACAATGCCCGATATCAGAACGTATGATCAGTCAGGTGGTAGCCATTGTCAAACACAGTGGTTGAACTTGGCTCACTTTACCATTAAATTCGGAATCAGTCGACTGAAAGTTCAATTACCTGCAATAAGTTCATGACTTCGAATTGAACGGGATGTAGGGCCTATGAGGAGTATGGTGCCGAAGTGAGACGAACGCCCATTTGACTATGCCTTCAAAGTAAGTAAAACTATAACAGCTACACGTAGTGCTGACCAGAAGCACGGATGACGTAAGANATTGACTATGCCTTCAAAGTAAGTAAAACTATAACAGCTACACGTAGTGCTGACCAGAAGCACGGATGACGTAAGAAGAGACTGACCCGCGGAGATCGGTGTATTACCAGAAGCACAGAATTTTTCTTCCCGGCAGACCTGACCTGAAGAGAGGGCAAATGGAAATGCTTATGGAGTGGACAGTAACGCAGTGAAGGCTAGGTGAGATACAGTAGTGCTCCGAGAAAACCCCGCCACATGGTACTGCCTTCCATGACAACCATAGAATTAAAAATTTCCCACCCGCCGGCGCCTGGAATTGAGCCAAAAAACCATACAGCGGCTTTTACATTGATGCCTGTTTGTGCGAGCATGATCACATCACATGCTCATGCGTACTCCGAGATGATGTCCATCTTCTCACGATCAGAACTTTTCCACTGCGCGTCAAAATAAGCATAACTCGCCAGCGCGATAAAGCTCGTGGTCGTAGTGAATGAACGTCTTTGTCGCGTACCATTGTCCGAACTACCTTGCAGGAATGCCCAACCTTCCTTTGAAATTATTTTCCTCCCCACCTGCTGGGCAGCTGTTTCCACTATCCGTCACTTCGCACTCCGAACGCCGGTTGCTGGGTCGGCATCTTTGATCTTCATACATCGGCGAGGAGGATCGCCTTAAGAACGGTAACCCCGGGCGTGCCTGACAGACACCAAACTAAGCTTTCCCACAGGTCGCTGTTCGACAGACACTTCAACTGCTTGCTGAACACGACAGTACACGAAGTGGAAAGGCCCATTTACAATTCGCAGCTGAACCAGTGACTGCCAACTTTGAACTGGTACTCACAGAAAATTCCAGAAGTCAGGTGCTGTTGCGAAGGTATTCCTGACGTTGAAGCTACGGTTCCCTGCGCGAAGGATTTCTCTGACAAGTACTTGCGAATACCTGACCAAAACACACAGTGTTACGTGTGCACGAAGTTTTCTGCTGATCCATTGCACTGGCAGCAGGTTAGTGCATTATAAAATTCTTGTGCGTCAGCGGCGTCCAATAGTTTTATAAAAATAAAAGCTTCAGCTTTAGATGAGGTGGATTATGACCACGCAAAACAGCGACTATAATTTAATTAATTCTGCAGTATATGCNAGCTTCAGCTTTAGATGAGGTGGATTATGACCACGCAAAACAGCGACTATAATTTAATTAATTCTGCAGTATATGCACATTGCACAGCCTGTAAAAAAAACTTCGGATTGTAACACCGGGATTGCGTAGAGAAGTCAAATCTTGAAGAAGAAAATACACTGGCCATTTTGTATTTTGGCCAACCGTTTGGTCACAGTGAACCCAAAATTCTAGCGTATGATCGCTGGGTTCACCACTACCACTACACAAAGAAGCCGTTGAACAGAAATGTTTTGTCCACTTCTGGGTATATGTATGGAGGCTGTGGTGACTGAGGCACTTGAGTGGACACGTTGAAAATCTTATGTTGATCCCTTCCGCTTAATAAAGTGTTGGNGGCTGTGGTGACTGAGGCACTTGAGTGGACACGTTGAAAATCTTATGTTGATCCCTTCCGCTTAATAAAGTGTTGGAAACCCCTTTTCTGGGCCGATAGTTCGGCTGTTATGCTTGTACCGTAGAGTGGCATGTATAAATGTGTGCTGTCATTACATGATATGTCACGTGTGAAACTATACCATGCATAATTTAGCGTCTTCATGACGACGCTGCTGTGGAGATTCCCAAGCAAATCGAATCAAATTTGCACGTAAATTGTTACAATAGCCAAGTATAGACTTTTTATGTTGATTTTACCCAAGTTTGGCTTTATAATTTTAGATCTCGATGAATTTTAATCATGCATATTGGCATATTTAAAATCAATTGCTCCGACCCCTTGGCGGTGTGGTTCTTTTATGACAAGATCTAGGTAAATTTAATTGTAATTAATGCGATACACAAAATTGTAAAAATTGGCTAGATAACGTTACATCCCGGAGGGCCTGGAGGCTAAAAGGGAACTGAACATCTAGCTATATATGTGGAGATGGTGCGGTGCCCCACACACGATCGTACACTAGATTCATGGAACCGATGTGACCAATCGGTTGGTTATAGTAAAATATAAGCCGTATATTTTCTTCACAGTTTTCACTTCTCTGTGCAACCCCGGTGTTACAATCTGCCGTTTTTTTAAACGGCATATAAGCTACCGTAATTGGTTTGTTAAGTTGCTGACGACAGGTGAGTAAGTATCTTGTATTTGAAATCAGTGTAGAGGACAGTGAGATCAAGTGTAAATCCAAGCAAATGTAAACCCTCGCGATATTCTCACTTTTGAGCAGGGTTGCCTGTGAACAAATGTGGCTATATCCGCTGCGTTACGCGCTCGTGAATACGACACACTTATTCGCCTACTTCCGCATTAAACTAATACTTACTGCAGATTAGTTTAGGTAAGTTCGAAATGTAAAACCACGTATTTGCCTTTGTCCTGGGTTGGTTTATGTATTCTTATTATGTTGATGTTGTATGTTTACAAATGATTGGTGGAATGGTGCATGCACGGTAATGATGGACGGCCACGAACGCATGCATAGTAACCTCGCCAGAGTGGTCCACGCTCTCTCGTGAGAGACAGACCTGTTATTCCGGCCAGCCAGAAGAACGAATGAGATGTAGGTGGATCGGCACCGGAATGAAGACAGGAGGAGGAAACAGTCGGAGCACCCCGATAAAACCTCTACTGCACGGAAATGTCCACCGCCAACGTGGTAATCCCATCGTTGGGAGGTCAGATTGTAAACCACTAAGCCAAACGTTGGTTCGCTGACAGTCGATATGAATTCCAATTACGTTAGCGATCATTAATTATCATCTTCATTTCCGTTAATTATACAAGATTAACCAGGGTATTAATACGCTGGTGGAGGGGCTGGGAGGGTCAATGGTAACGTACACCATCATTATTCATCTGGAATTAGGGTGGTAAACAACGTGGGGAATTCATCCCTNGGAGGGTCAATGGTAACGTACACCATCATTATTCATCTGGAATTAGGGTGGTAAACAACGTGGGGAATTCATCCCTAGTGAAAACGGTCGGGCTCTAACCCACGACCTCCCTAATAAGATTGAAACATGCAAACGCTTGACCGAACACGCTCGGTGATTCGGAGAAATTCAGTCACATACCTAAGTGATTCAGAGAAATTCAGTGGTAACATCAATTTAGGCGGATGTAAAAAGATCTTTTACGTTTACTATGTGCAAGATAAAATTGATCGTGTATGTAAATGAATACATTAGCTCTCATAANCAAAAAGATCTTTTACGTTTACTATGTGCAAGATAAAATTGATCGTGTATGTAAATGAATACATTAGCTCTCATAAATATTCTTAGGCATTGCTATACGTTACACTGCCCACTCACGTATAGACTGTTCACGTTAACTGAGCTCTTTTGAAAACCGTGCTTGGGCTCTACTTTCCGTCTCATATATCATTTTCACACATCTAAAAATAACATTACAATAGGCCAATCACTTCATGCATGTGCTACCCAAACAAAACCGTGGAGTGGTTAAGATTGTAAATATGTTACTAACATGCAAATTAGTTATCTTATGTGTGTAAAACAAGATACATTATCTTCAGTGGCCATATATATATGTATATATATATGTACATATCAACCTCGTAACGACAACACAAAAAATACAACAATATATCTTGAAAACAATTTTTTTTAATTTGCTACCAACTTTATTGGGAGCTTGGATGCCAGTGTGTGCATCTGTGCAGAAATGTGCAGTTTTTTTTTTTTCAAAACTTTGTTACAAAAGTGCTCAATGTACCGTGAGCTGTCTTCATCAGCACAACGCGCGCGTGACGCTACGTCGATGCCACTCTAAACGGTCGGTTTTCAATCTGGCGCAGCTCTGAAGGGAATGTTACCTTTAAAAATTGTTCGACCCGACGCCCAGCTGTCGCGCCGAGCTAGCCTGTTGATGATGAAATCGTCATTGAATGCAAATATACATGAATAACTGGTCACATTGAAGAGGCCTCTCAGCTACCCGATGAAAATTTCCATTTCCTTATAACAGATGTCCGCAAAAATATAGGCGATATATATGTGTGTGTATCGTAAATAGCATAANAAATTTCCATTTCCTTATAACAGATGTCCGCAAAAATATAGGCGATATATATGTGTGTGTATCGTAAATAGCATAACAGTCTTCGTGAGTATCGTGCACAAGCTTAAAAGTGGAAATCGTAAGAAAGATTAATTGTAAACAGCACGGGAGGTNCAGTCTTCGTGAGTATCGTGCACAAGCTTAAAAGTGGAAATCGTAAGAAAGATTAATTGTAAACAGCACGGGAGGTAAGTTGCTTATTAAAACTCTAGGTGTATGCCTAGTCGTCCATGAAGGAACACACATCTTCAGAAAATAATGTCTTTGTCATAAATGTAGATCATGGAAGTAATGAGAACTGCTACCTTGTTGTTTGAAATTTTGCCATGCGAAGTGACGATCCAATATTTATTATGAGTAATAAATAAACATAAACTTTATAAGAAAGTAAAGACACGTTATGTTAATATGCCATAATGTAGCATTTTCATNGAGTAATAAATAAACATAAACTTTATAAGAAAGTAAAGACACGTTATGTTAATATGCCATAATGTAGCATTTTCATGACATTAATACATAATATTTAGGTGTTTTTCTAAAACTCAAATGTAACACATTTAAAAAATACTTTGAGGCTCATATTATCCGGTTTTCATAAATTGCCAAACAGTGAATAATTTATGCAATTGGGCAATTTTCATTATTGACGTAATTACGCATAAAAAACTCAGTTTTTGGTTTGTATTTGTAGGGTAGTGTNGAGTAATAAATAAACATAAACTTTATAAGAAAGTAAAGACACGTTATGTTAATATGCCATAATGTAGCATTTTCATTAAATTAATACATAATATTTAGGTGTTTTTCTAAAACTCAAATGTAACACATTTAAAAAATACTTTGAGGATCATATTATCCGGTTTTCATAAATTGCCAAACAGTGAATAATTTATGTAATTGGGCAATTTTCATTATTGACGTAATTACGCATAAAAAACTCAGTTTTTGGTTTGTATTTGTAGGGTAGTGTAAACAGCTGTCTTGGGTATTGAAATAAAAGTTGATTTTCTCAAAAACCTCAAAAAGCATATATTATTGTAAGAAGTACCAGGATTCAGATTGATACGATCTCTAAACGGGGAAATATTAAATTAAAACGAATTTGTACCCTTGAAATGTCATTGTGGTGCAATGCTTTCAAGCATATTTTCACAATTTACTTGCAGCTCATAACGTCCCTGCTGTTTGGACTTCCGGCTAACCGATTAGACAGTGAGGGGGAAGGGTAGCTTACGTGTTAAAAAAAACTTACACACGAAAATTGCACACACAGTCTTGACTTATCGAGATTCAAACACGATATATCGTCATGCAAAGGTAATGCATTAGGAACATTTTAATTTTTCTTTTAAAAATATTTATTAATTGGCGAGATATACATATTGCCAATGGGCCATATATATATATATATCTCCTATATAAGAAAAACTGCGACTGCCTTGTATGTTTTTCTTGTTTACTTTTCAAGTTTTTTTCAAGTGTACACTGAGACTCCACAGACACACAATTCATGCTAGATTGATTCTGAGGGAGGCGTCATAAACAACCGGGGCATCCTAACGAAACATTTAGCTTGACCAGGAACTTAACTTAAGGCAATGAATATTATTTTCTGCAAAAGCGCTTTAACCAATTGAGCTACCGAAATAAGTANAAATTCAGCTTGGCCAGGAACTTAACTTAAGGCAATGAATATTATTTTCTGCAAAAGCGCTTTAACCAATTGAGCTACCGAAATAAGTATTATACCTCTGTCACCTATGTAGCCATTTAATTAAAGAGCGAGAAATAGAAATAGTAACATAGAGGTGATATCAGTTTCNTATTATGCCTCTGTCACCTATGTAGCCATTTAATTAAAGAGCGAGAAATAGAAATAGTAACATAGAGGTGATATCAGTTTCTGAGCCCAAAATTTGTTCAGAATTTATTATTGAAATTTCTTTTTCAACAAGGCATATAATATAACTCAGGTGATAAAATGAACGCAATATCGATGGAGTGCCATTATTTGTTTGCCACGTGGAATAAATGAGAATTAATAATTAAGTTACTTTGAGCATGACTACAGAAGTGGTAGTATTACAATTATTCGAATGACAATCTTCTATAAAATAAAATTAAATCGTGTTATATGTTGTAACAAAATCACTTTTATAATAAATATTAAAAACTAATTAATTGCATATATATTATAGCTCCCAACTCCTCCCTTAATACACATNTCACTTTTATAATAAATATTAAAAACTAATTAATTGCATATATATTATAGCTCCCAACTCCTCCCTTAATACACATTGATATTTAGCATGTAATCGTCAATAAGTAAACTTTCTGCCATAGGGTGTTGTCGGAAAATATAAGTCAGGAAACCTACTGCTATGCACATATGCGCCGTTTATTTCATTAAGATATTTCCTAACGACATAAACCAAAAAGTGCGATGGTATTAATTGAAATAAATGTAAAATTTATATATAACTTCTTGTAATAGTAAAATGATTGTTTATTCGCTTACGTTTCTTTTTGGAGGAAATAACGGAATATTTATGAACTGCAATATTAAACATGCACATCTGCATAATAAACCAACACGGGGCACAGTAGGAAGCCCTAAACGTTGACCCTGCGTGATGTCAAAGTCTGTAATTTGTTCACCTGTGAGATGCAATCAACTGTTGATCATGTCAAATGTCCCTGTTGCACAAACTGCAGCGACGCAGCATCGACTGCCTCTTTCGTTCGGAATTCAGGAAAGTGGCAAATAGTGCCCCTCAGGCAACGAGAATCCAGGCCTTCAGTCCTTTTCCTGTTCCCAATTGGATCTCACGTGCCATCCGCTGCCGATATCCCCAAACCAAGATGTCACTTTTTTTGTCAAGCCTAGGGATCGTGACGGCCATGTTGTGCTTATTTGTTGGTCATCAGTGATGATAGTAGAGTTACGAGACGACACATGAAGTGATTTATTTTTGCTGGTCTTTTTACAACTGCGCATTTTCAAATACATTCCACATTTTCACATTTCTCAATGTTCCAACTGTGTCATCGATATTACGTTTGTGTGCATAAATACTAACCTCCTCGTAATCATCAGCAATTAAAACGCATACTAACCAAATTCGCAGACTTAAATAGTACGATATTGCACTGGTTATTGCTGTGTGCTAGTAACATAGGTATGATAATTCTGTTTTCTGTAATATGTCCAAATAATTTACAAGATAGTATTTAGTCGTGTCCTCTATCATCCAAATGGCTTATAAAATATTTAATAAAACGTTTTTTGACAAGAAGTTACTGATAACTAATGAGCTTACTTTCTTCTATGAGGGTGCTAATAAATTGTATTGAAGTTTTTGAAAGCTTAGATAACATACGGAACAGTACAAAGACGACTAAAATAAGCGAGTAACTTACCCGGGATGCGAATTCAGAAAAACCCGTAAAATTAAGCTGACTTGCAATCAACTGCATCACGAAGGTACAATTAGAAGCATCAACTTCTAATGTAATCAGGGTAATGTTTTGAATAATAAGGTTCACTAACCTGAAATATTTACTCTGTTGTCATTTTGAAAATAAGTGCCTCAACCACTTAAACACACAAGTTTACATGGTCTACCATAACGCTACTTGTATGAAAAATTTTATGGAACTCGGTTGATTGGTCTCCTAGATATGGCATAGAAACCTTATTTTCTTAAATGGGGTGCACAATTGCTTAAAAAGAGACTCTGTACACTATGTTTGTAAGAGATAATGTCGGCATAAAATGTTTGATAGAAATTGTTGAATTGTTAAATAGATATACCAAAAATATGAAAATATTTATATCGCCGCCATTTTTTAAATCATTGCCTGGCCTCATTTAAATCATGAAACTTTACATGGACTTCTGTAGGTGTGCAGACTTTTGTGTAAATTAGTTGAATTACTCCGCAAATACGACAAAATATTCAGTTTACTCACCTGACATTACTTTGAAAAAAAAATCCGACAAATGAGGTTTTCTGTATGCACATCATTTGATTGGTCTTCGAGATAAAGCATAAAACCTCCATTGATCATGTGACGTTTCTCATAAATTGTCGGCAAAAGTTTATGTATTATCACATTCGATTATTGTCATACATACAATATACAAAGTTAAATTTAAATATTTTATATGGTTTCGTAGATATGGCATACTAAGCTAGAATGCTTGTTTGCCCGTCATTAAAAAAATAATAGACTAGCATATATAAAACATATAAATGAATATACCCTACAACAGTACAACTTCTTCGCCAAATTTGAGACATATCTATTGATTGTTTCTGAAATACGGCATAAAAACTATATTATTCCATGTCGGGTTATCTTACAAAATGGCGGAGAAATANGTTGATTGTTTCTGAAATACGGCATAAAAACTATATTATTCCATGTCGGGTTATCTTACAAAATGGCGGAGAAATATGACTTTGCATAGGCATTTTTATTGAATATAACTGACACTATCAGCATACAAAGTTAAGTCAAAATTTGTTTTGCAGTTTCATAGATCTGATCTAAAATGTTTAAATGGTTGCCATTTTGAAAATATGTGTGTCTGGCCATCTCAAAATTTATTAGTTTACATAAACTTCCATAATGCTAACTGTTTGTAGAAATCGGTTGTTTTTTTCGGATGTCACATAATTTTAATTTGTCAAGTGATAATATTCTATAAAAAAGCGGACAGAAGAATTTTTTTGTGTACACATTTGATTGTTGTAATAGATACACGGTTTTATTTCAATTTATTACATGGTTTCTACGNCTATAAAAAGGCGGACAGAAGAATTTTTTTGTGTACACATTTGATTGTTGTAATAGATACACGGTTTTATTTCAATTAATTACATGGTTTCTACGATATAACATACAAAACTAAAATAGATATATGACCGCCATTTTTAAAATAAGTTTCTGGCATACCTAAAACATATCAGTTAACATTAAGTACTGCAGTACTAATTGTTTGCCATATTTGGTAGGAATCTGCCAATTGTTTCCCGAGAGATTACATAAAAACGTTATTAATTCATGTAGCGCCATCTTACAAAATAGCTTACAAAAGTTTTTGTTTTTCTCTTGTTTGACGCTTGTAAGAAATACTATCAGCGTACAAAATTTGGTTGAAATTGGTGAAATGATAGGGTAGTTATACCAAGGAAACTTAATTTATTTGCATGGCCGCCATTTTGGTAATAAGTGCTTAGTAAAGATTAATTACCTTTATTTACCTGACCTAACATATTAATACTTACGTGCCAAGTTTGGCGAAAATTGGTTGTGTAGCTTTCGTGATATAATGTTAAAGATTTATTTTTACATGTGGCACTATCTTTCAAAATGGCTTACAAAGGTGGTTGTTGTTTAGCTTTATATGATGCTTGTAATACAAACCGTTAGAGTACAAAATTTGGTTGGAATTGCACNTAATACAAACCGTTAGAGTACAAAATTTGGTTAGAATTGCAAAAATGGAATCGTAGTTATACCTAATAAACTTAAAATCTTTGTAGGACGCCATTTAAATATAAGTTTCTTAATTAAGTTGAATTACTTACATTTACCTTGCCAATCATAGTATTACTTACCTGCCAAATTTGGTGAAAATAGGTTGAGTAGTTTTCGTGATATAATGTAAAAGCCTTATTTTTCATGTGGTCCTATCTACCAAAATGGCAAACCAACAAAAGCATTCGCCTCTTAATTTAATGCTTACAGCTTTCGCTGTCAGCATAAAAAATTTGGTTGAAATCGGTTCAATTTTTTCCGAAATATAACATTTCGCCTTAAATTTTACAATGGTCACCATTTTGAAAGTAAGTGCCTTTCGTGTTGAAATCTGTAAAAGTTAGGTGTCCATATGTAGTACTATATGTGTACCGAGTTTGGTAAAATTCGGTTAACGCATTGAAAAAAAAAAAGTGTGGGACATACACTCGCTCAGCCACATACACACACACTCCACACACACACACAGTCACACATACATGAAAGTGATCTCATCTGCCTTTCTTTCCTTCGGAAAGTAGGGTAAAAACCGCGAACATGCTGTTTTCATGTATATTATATAGCCAGTAAATACATTTAGAAATTGCGTCTTCTATTAATTTTAGCTCAGTTATTTAACTGCCGATAGTAATAATTTTGCCCTGCGACAAATTTACGCGAGGCTGACCTCACTCCTAAATTTTCTTCCACCAAATAAATTTTCTTACGATTACTGCTACGTCTTAGTTCAAAGTGAGTGTGGAAATTGGACCATTTTCCAGTCCATCTCTGCGGCATCAAGGAGAAAAGTGCCAGTGTACTTAACTAGATGTCCTTCGCGGAACGAAAAAGACCTCTCTCCGGCTTTTTTTATTTTCTCCCGTTGTCATTTCTCTTTCCTCGCTCCCTGGTGCCATCAAGTTCCGCTAGTCCATCAGTGGGAGTATGTTATGCTTCCATTTGTCTTGCCAGCTGCTTCGAGCTACCACAGGACAGAATAATAACAATGCCAGCCACGTGGTTCCATTCAACGAAAGACTATTGTCTGCTTAAACAGTTCCGCCTCTATAGTCTCTTTACTGCCATATTTAGTGTCCCAGTATAGAATACGTATTCTCAAGGACTGCTAATGGCTGCGAAAAATGAATAATTAATGAATGGTATTTCATTTCCTTAGTGCAAACTGAAATCTAACTATCGTATATTGGGCATTACTAACTCTCATACTTATCGATTTTATTAAATTATTTTCTATATTAATGTGTCATTTAAGAGTTACATATTCGCATTTTTTTTGGAGTAGATTTTAGTGAATGAAAATCCTTTTGACAAACATTAGAACATTACTTAAAGAATAACTGATATATTTCGCAAAAACTAATTTCCGTTCTGTACGTCACACACATATTTGTGTTATATTCAAGAAAATTATCCGCTTCCAGAAGCTATGAAGTGTTTTGCTTAGTTGAGCTGACTAAAGTCTCGGAATGTTTACAAAAACTGAAAATATCACACATTCTTAGAAGTTAAGACGAAATGGAAAGGAAAACGTTTCATCCATGACAGAGATTTTTTTATATTCATGCATCGTTTAGCTCGAAAGTGTGAGGAAAAAAATACTTATAAAGTGCGCATTTAAGCAAAAAATAACATTGATTTATTCATTCTTCAAAATATAATACTATAACTTATTCCTTTTAGTTGTATATAAATCACAAACATCATGAATCTACGTGTAAACAAAGCATGGCATTGTAATAAACATATGCTTATAATTAAAGTAAACATACCCGTTCAAAATTTGTCAATATTACTGGGACGATGTAGTTTTTATAATTTTCATTCTAATACATACACGTTTTTGTGTGTGTATATATATATGCGCACACATATAAGTAAAATGATTAAGGGAAGTCAGGCGCAATTTTTTTTAATGGGACATAACAGTCAATTGGCACCGGCGCCAACTGGCTGCCATGCTATGACATCACACAAACGCCATATCGGATTCAGGTGACCTCGACCTTGACATGTGACCTTGACCCTGTGACAATGACCTTGGATTGCCTTAAACGCAACAAATCAAAAAAATTTCCTAAATATTATATAAACTTTTAAATTGTATACAAATTCTAAAAATTTATAAAAATTATTTTAAAAATTATGAAAAATATATAAAAATTCCAAACGTTCTCCGAAATATTCGAACGAATTCCCTATAAGCCCTTGACACTTGACTCAAGACCAAAGACCCAAGACCCTTAACCCAAGACCCTTAACCCAAGACCCTTAACCCAAGACCCTTAACCCAAGACTCAAGACCCTTGACCCAAGACTCAAGACCCATGACTAAAGATTCAAGACTCAAGANCGATGTAGTTTTTATAATTTTCATTCTAATACATACACGTTTTTGTGTGTGTATATATATATGCGCACACATATAATTAAAATGATTAAGGGAAGTCTGGCGCAATTTTTTTAAATGGGACATAACAGTCAATTGGCACCGGCGCCAACTGGCCGCCATGCTATGACATCACACAAACTCCATATCGGATTCAGGTGACCTCGACCTTGACATGTGACCTTGACCCTGTGACAATTACCTTGGATTGCCTTAAACGCAACAAATCAAAAAAATTTCCAAAATATTATATAAACTTTTAAATTGTATACAAATTCTAAAAATTTATAAAAATTATTTTAAAAATTATGAAAAATATATAAAAATTCCAAACGTTCTCCGAAATATTCGAACGAATTCCCTATAAGCCCTTGACACTTGACTCAAGACCAAAGACCCAAGACCCTTAACCCAAGACCCTTAACCCAAGACCCTTAACCCAAGACCCTTAACCCAAGACTCAAGACCCTTGACCCAAGACTCAAGACCCATGACTAAAGATTCAAGACTCAAGACCCATGACTAAAGATTCAAGACTCAAGACTCACGACTCAAGGTTCTTGACCCAAGACCTTGACCAGAAATTAAAAAAATTTAAAAATTATAATTTCGCATGTTTTGACATAACGAAGCCCGGAGCCGGAGCTAACATCTTGCTTTGTCATTCTGGTCTTTCGACTACTATGTTATGACGTCACCCAACCATCATATTGAATCCAAGTGACCTTGAACTTGACCTTTGACCTCGACCCCATGACGTATATCCTTAAGCCAAATAATCACAAAATACTATTAAAAATTTAAAACTTCAAAATATTTACAAAAATTATTTTAAAAATACGTATTAAATAATTAATAAACTACTATTTAAAAATTTATATAAAAAATTAATTTCCATAGGTTAACCACATCACCAGATCCAGCAGTCGATTGACCCCCTCCCCCCTCCAATCAATCACATTGTATAAACACCCCCTCTCCTTCCCACTAATATTTGCTCATTCTGTAGTATGCGGACATCTTGTTTTTTTTTCGTTTCTCATTTGTTTTAATTTTTAACACCTAGGTGATGCTAGAGCATTTATTATCAATTTCGTCGCCAGAGAAACCTGTCAATTTAGTCGCCATGTTGATTGTTGATCTTAACCTTACACCAATGGCATTGAATTCGAAAAATCGAGAAAAACCGCAGTCCATACAATTGTCAATAACTATCTGGTCACACACAACAAGGGTCCATACCGACTAACAATAATAATTAACGATTGACTGCACACAAGACCGACCTCATCCAAGACCGAATCCACGCAAAACTAACTCCACCCAAGACTAACTCCATCAAAAACTGACTCCACCCAATGACTGACTCCATCCAAGACTGACTCCACCCAGGATGTCGGCTTCGACTCCGAGCCCTGTAATATCAAAACATTCAAAATTTTATTTTTTTTAATTTTTGGTCCAGGGTCTTAGGTTAAGTGTCTTGAGTCTTGGATCTTGGGTCTTGGGCCAAGAGACTTGAGTATTGGATAAAGGATTTTGAGTGTTGGGTCTTTGGTCAAAGATTATGATTCTTGGGTCAAGGGTCGTGAGTTTTGAGTCTTGGGTCAAGGGTTTTGAGTAACGGATCTTGAGTTTTGGGTAAAGGGTCTTAAGTCTTGGTGGGTCAAGAGTATTGAGTCTTTAGTCTTTGATCAAGGGTATTGAGTCTTGGGTCTTGGGTCTGGTGTCTTGAGTATTAAGTCGAGCTTCAAGTTTTTTTGGGAATTTTTTGGCATTTTTAAACATTTTTTGGTTTTTTTATATATATATNTATTAAGTCGAGCTTCAAGTTTTTTTGGGAATTTTTTGGCATTTTTAAACATTTTTTGGTTTTTTTATATATATATTTAAAGATTTCTGAATTTTTATAATTTTTTAAATAATTTTTATAGTTTTTTATTTTATAAATGTTNTATATATATATTTAAAGATTTCTGAATTTTTATAATTTTTTAAATAATTTTTATAGTTTTTTATTTTATAAATGTTATGTTTTTTAACATTTTGGGGGATTTTTTCAACTTTTTTTGTGTTCAAGGTCATCCAAGTTCACGGGCAAAGGGTCAATGTCTCACGGGTCAAGGTCGAAGTAACCTGGATCCAATATGGTGGTTGGGTGACGTCACAGCATGGCGGCTGGCCGGCGCCTGTGCCAGGTGACAGTTTTGTCCCATTTAAAATACATTGGGCGAGACTTCCCATAATCATTCTTCTCACACATGTACAGATTGGGGCGGAAATCAACAGACAAACTTGATGACGTGAATCATTACATAAAATTAAGTGGGGAAAATATGGGACTCTTTCCACTTAAACTGAATTTGAAGTTAAAAATGTATTTTTGTGAAATATTGGAAACCAAGTGAAATTAAAGTGCAATTCTCCAAAAATGGTTTTATGTTANTTAAAAATGTATTTTTGTGAAATATTGGAAACCAAGTGAAATTAAAGTGCAATTCTCCAAAAATGGTTTTATGTTACCGGGATCTTCAACCTAAGAGCAAGGTATGATTAATAGCTTCTTTCGTAATGGAAAAAAAACAGGGGTGGCCATCCTCTTATTGCACACAACGTTTTCGCCATCAGAAATTATGAAAGAATAATGCTTATTTATTGAGCCGTATGCTATAATTGACAAAAATGGCCCTCATGTTGCAACTGACCAGAACTCGCCGTTTTCGCGTCAAACGATCACAAAACTTCGGTTACGGCATACAGTGCCTATCACGTAGGCAATACTACTAGCTTGCATCTATGGTTTGCACAGACAATGGTGGATATTTTAACACTTACTATCAACAAATTGAATCATACGTTAGTAATCTTACAGTACTGAAGCTGGCTGTTTGTTTCTGAAAGCAGTCGGTGTGTAATTTTCTATAGGAAATATTAGTATTGCCTGCGCGCCTGGAACCGTGTAGCTGTCGCTAATGTTTGTGTGTTTTACATGAAAACGGCGGGCCCTGGGCGGTTGCAACAAGAGGACTGATTTTTGTTAACTAGGCAATACTGTTCAATAAACCAGCATAAAACGTTCCTAAATCCTGGCGATAAAATAGTTGTCTGCAATAAGTGGATAGCGACCTGTGTTATTTTCATTACGGATGGAGGTATTAATGAAACTTTGCTCTTAGGTTGAAGATCCCGATAGCGTGAAACAATATTTGGAGAATTGTAATTCAATTTCACTTTTTTTCGGTATTTCGCAAAAATACAGTTTAAAAATTCGATTTTCAAGTGTCCATATCTCGCTTCACATTGTGTCGTACATATTTCCCACTTGGTTTCCATAATAAATAACCTCAACCTCACTAAGTTTGTTAGTTTAATGCTGTTCTATCCTGTGTGTGTCTGTGTGAGTGTGTTTATATATATACACCTAGCAATAATTTGTACTGAATTTTTATCAATGCAGTTAGCACACTTTTATCCACTGAGATCCTATATATTGCCTACTTTCCATATAGAGGAGGGCTTCTTTGAATTACTCTTGCAGAAAGAATAAATGAATTAATGAATGAATAGATTATTATTTCAGATATTCGCCACTGCGAAGCTATTTCTATAGTAAAAGTTATTTTACCTGCCTGTGTACCTTTTTATGTCTGTATGAACATAGTACATGTTTTTAACAAACTTATATTCTTGACAGACATATTTCTGCAAACCTGTGTATTTAACAGTTAAAACTGTTTTAAAGTATTTTTTAATTAATTGAAACACTAACATTTTACATAAACTTTGCGAATGTAACTTTTTACATCAAATTTTTTTAAAAGTTATTAGTTAAGTTTCCTTGTTATCAATTTGACAGGCGGGGAAAAAAATGTAGTTAGTAAGCAGTATTGTTTCTAATAACTTTTAAAATATGCACTGAATAACTAAAAGTCACTGAAAAAACTGTTGTATTAGGAATACAGAAAATATATACTTTTATGCATAATTAGAAAAATAAAAAGTAGTAAAAATTATTTAATTAATATTAGCTTGAGTGATTCTGAAGCGAATTTCACGGCCGATATCCCTAAGGCGTTTGCTTCGGGTCACGTGTGAGGCAGTTAATTTAATTATTGCTTCGAATTTCACAAAATGTTATACATTTTAATTCCTAGTGATAACACTATTATTCCTAAGGAAAGATGGACTTTTGAGATCACTTTTCTGCCTGTGTTTCTGTCTGTGTATGTGTGTAACTGTGTGTGTGTGTCCCCACCCTAAAAACTTTTTAAACCGTGAACAGAATTTTACCAAATTGGTTAGTAAGGACATGCAACTTTTATAATTGTTCGATCACGCCGAGTACTTATATTCCAAATGGCGGCCATTTTAGTGTTTAGGGCGCTAGGATATATCTAAGCAACTGTTAAGTCGATTTGGATAACATTTTGTATTTCAACAATGCATCACGCAATCATTGAACATAAAAATATATAATTTTTTTGTTCCGCCATTTTGTTAGATAGCAATGGATAAAAAATTAGGCTTATAAGTTATAAATAAGGGAGACTACTAAACCGATTTCCACCAAATTTGGCACATAAGTAAAACTATGTTAGGCTATGTTAACGTATGCAGTATAAACGTATAAGGCACATATTAAAAAAATGGTTGTTACATAAATATTTTAGGTTTATTTCATATATTTATTATATCGTTTTATTAATTTCAACCAAACGTTGTGTGCTGAAAGAACCTTTAACAAGTATCAGAAATACCAAAATATAGACTCTTTATCAGCCATTTTGCGGGAAAACGCCACGTGAATAATATTTTTTTATGTCATATCTCCGGAAAAAATTAATCTAAGACTCCCAAATTTGGCAAACAAGTAGTACTTTATCAGGCCACGTAAATTGATATGTTTTAAGGAGATCAGGCATTTATTTTCAAAATGGTGGGCCATATAAACATTTTAGTTTAGTACGGTATATCTACGAACTCATTTAACAAATGTCATCTTAACTTTGTATGTTGTTTGTATTTTACATCCATAAATGTGTCTTACACAATATCTTTGTGCATAAATTTTTTAAAATAACGCCATATAAAATTAAGTTCTCATGTCAGAACTCGGGGAAATAATAAGCCAATTCCCACCAGATTCAAGCAACAATTTAAACTTTTGTATTCAATCTAAATTTATGGGACATGCGGAAATAGTCACATACTTTCAACATTAACAGCCAGGTTTTGGTTTTAGGTTAGTGTGTCACATATCCCAAATAATTGCAACCAAAATGTATATATTATGTGTGACAAACATCGAATATGCTAACACCTAATCTTTTTTACCGCCATTTATGAAGATAGAAGCACGTGAGAAAATATAACTTTTATACCATATCTCGGGGACCAATCAACCTATGTACACCAAATTTTACAAAAAAGTAGTGCCACAATACTCCATATAAACTTACGTGTTTTTATTAGTTCAGGTATATTTTAAACTCCAGTGTATTTTCTTGAAGAAAACCATTACAACGTCACAAATCAAATTCTGTTCTGAGAACAAAGTCTGCAAATATGTGCACATCATCATCAAATACCAACTCGACAGTCAGTTGTCAAGAGGAATTTTTTAGTGCCGGTTCTGCGTACATAGGTGATGCGATCAGGTGAGTTTGTAGATAAAGTTATCAAACAAGGGATAAATGCATCGAAGGACTGTGTTGCAGCTGGAACTACACATGCTAACAAGTTCACAGCATATCAATACTACGCTCGCACCGCCTGCGTTTCAGAGTTTTCCACGAACTTGGTGTTCGGCTGTTGAAGGTCCGATGATGTTCCAGCACCGCCATTTTGCGTGCGTATTTTGTAAACCAAGTGTTCTGACTAGCGTGTGTACAGTGTTATGTTGTGGTGTTCACATTAATTCTTGAAGATCCTGTTTAAAATTCTCCACAGGATAAGCACCAATTACTTGCTTACGGTGATGTCTTTAAATACACGCGAACACACTTTCTTCCCGTTGTCATTTATAATGATAAATGTTACGCTACTTAACAATGGCACTTTGAACTTAAATTCTAAACGAGATACACAGTTAGTTACGGGCTCACACATATACTTCTCTGATATCAAAACTTCGTATCAGAGTACAATACCAATGAGAGGAATAATAAATACAACAATGAAAAATCACCAACTGTTCAACAACCCATTTAGGTTAATAGAGGAAAATAACTACGAAATAAAAAGCCATATCCAATATTATCAACAATGCAACAAATAAAAAGACAATTTAGAAAAGACACAAAAAAAATCAATACATATGTTCAACATAACATAGCAGCGAAAAATACAGAACAAACATACATCTTGCAGGATAAACAACAATAAAATTCATTCAGCACCGACCAAATTGTATTAATTGAGAAGACTATCGCAGCAGCTGTTTCCAAATAAAATCAACCAAAGGATTAATTATTAGTCCTTCCTAATAAAGTGTTTATGTTACATTTTCACTCCCAATCAAAAATTTGAGGGGACCAGGGTAAACTGTAAGTACTCAATTCATTGTCTTAGCGAATTTGGGGTAGGCAGGTAACTATACTAGAGGCAGGGATAGACTCGTCACTTGTAGGTTCATGCTACGGCAAATAGGAAGTATTTTTCACCACGTAGGCTGCTTGCTCAACTTCTTTCGAATTCTATAATGCGCTGTAGTTCGTTCCGTACAGTAGCAATATTCTGACGATGCGCATGCGACAAACTCGTTACTTCGAGGCGAAGCAGGTGCGTGTTTACTCACATTACCTGGGGGTCAAACACATTAAACACTTAATAGCGTTATATTCACTGGGTTGCGGCAATATAATTATATGCAAGCTCTTCAACTGCATTCACGCTATAAAAATAAAAGGCCTCCCAAATAACTTCATTTAAATACTACGTACCATAAACTTCCTCAAAGCTTGTCATTTATCTTGCTCACCGCGCAAATAAATTCTCTGGGCAGAAATCAACTTCATTACATCATAGTCAGTCGCATGTTGTAAGCTCGAAACGCCGTAAGGTTAAACTTTCCTACTACTTCTCCAGTGGTGGGGATTTTCAGCCCATAACATTTTTCCTTCGTGACATTAGATAGCATATAGGGCCCTTCAAACAATGGTAATAATTTATTGGTAATATGGTCCCAATGCTTGCCTACGTTCGCTGCTCGAATAAGCACTAGCTGTCCTTGCTGAAATTTTTGCACGTTAGATAACTTCTTGTTTTTACTCTGTGAAGTACACAAGTTTATTACAATTTATTACAAATTACAATTTATTTTGAGAATAAAAGTCATACAAATTACAAGACTATATAAAAAATAATGTTTACATGAAAGCGCCTTACAATTCAAGGAACGTGGCTCTAAAACCTCTGCAAACAAACTATTAATATAAAAAGCCACCACAATAAGTGTGCCTGACATGAAAGTAGTTAGCNCTCTAAAACCTCTGCAAACAAACTATTAATATAAAAAGCCACCACAATAAGTGTGCCTGACATGAAAGTAGTTAGCACACGTAATAATAAAACAGTTTGACAACAGAGAGCCGTGTACACGACGTGCACCCCCAACTAGAGCAGAACAAAGACATCGGCACGGGCAATTAAAATAAACACGTATAAAATGTTTACGCAACATTCACAGGTGAGGTGCTCAGAAGGAGCCAAGGCTTGCTATACCAACATACCAAAAATACATTAAAAGTTATTATGACTAGAAAAAAACACAGCATAATAAAGAGAACCAAAAATATCGCAACATGTAAGATTCAATTAAAACCTGCAGATGGGCGTAGAATATAAATCAACGAGAAGTGGCATTTGACTTCTGTAATACGTTACAACGGTCGCCAGTATGGGCTTACCAAAGGCAAATCATCAAACACATTAAAAAAAGTGATACCAATACTTTAACAACACCGTCACTGCACCACGTAAAGTTANAAGGCAAATCATCAAACACATTAAAAAAAGTGATACCAATACTTTAACAACACCGTCACTGCACCACGTAAAGTTATCCGAAACGCAATTTAAGACGGGAGGACAAAAAAGAATTTTGAATACAACGGTCAGCAAAATCTCAGTGAAGTTAACAAGCCCCTAAAAAAAATATCAATTAAACTCCAAACAAACAGGCTCAAGCATTCAACCCACCTGCATGGTAAAGCAGCACGTCCGTTCACACCGGTAAATCACGTAACCAAATCAAGGCTGGAGAAGTTCCGTCGAGTCAGTACCCAAACGAACAGAGAGAGAAGTGCCCGAAGGCAATGTAAAAATTAACACTTACTAAACTAGGGGAAGGCTAGCAATCGCGCATGCATGGAAGGAGGGGTAACCAAGGATGTTAGAGAAAGTGAACAGGAGAAGGGGTACCGAGATCCGAAACACGACGGAGTGGCGGCAAGTTTAAAACTAGAGGTGTGCGCTGCTATCAGCGCAATCTCCTCCTTTAAAAACGCCCGAGTGGCCTAAAAAAGTGTCCAAAATCAGAGTCCACTATTCCATGAACACACAGCAGAAGCCAAAGATTACACTAAACATCCAGAGGAAAAAATGTTGACACAGTTCAAAGAGAAGGACACGAAGATAAGTGTTCAAGATGTTCACAAATGTGTAGAGTAGGTGAAAAGTTACATTCACAGAGCTACAATCACGCATAGTAACATGACATAACAATCTTGATGGTTGAAATTCTTGAAGCATCGACTAGTTCAAGTTTCAGACCCAGTCCCTGGGGACAATGTCAATTCACAAAGTGCGTCCCAGCGCAGAACAGCAGTCGGTCAACGCCGCGCAACCAGCACATTATCGGACACCCGCGCGAGGAGAGAAGTCTTCAGCGCGATCGCAGACGCAAGCTCAACTCTGATGGAAGCAGTAGGACGGCAACGGCCACACTCGACGCTAGTCCGGGCCACGGGCGGGAAAAAATCAGGCATTAGATAAATGTACAATTAACATAACATAGGGAACGAGGACAGGAAGGCAAACATGAGCATAGCCATTTACAAACACTAACACGCTATTACTGCCAGGGCATATACTTATTTTAATGACTAACATGCGCTTTACGGAACTCGCGTTGAGACCCAGGAACTGACAACATAACAGTGTTAGGGCCAAGGAACTTACAGATGGTGAAGGAGCCGGTATATTTCAATACGAATTTCGAGCCCAGGCTCTTCTCACCGTCGGCCAACATGGAATTCTTACACAACACTGAATCCCCAGCAGAATAAGGCACACAAATTCTATTTTTATCCAAACGAGTCACTACGTCACGTTTAGCCACGTCCAAATGGAGAGCCACATCATCAAGGAGGCGGCTACGGGTAGCAGCATCCTTTGAGCAAGGTAAGGGAATGTTCCAGATGTTCAAAAAATTATGGGTTAAATGACGACCCAGAAATGGCAAGGGTGGAGGGAACCCCGCGGATTCATGTACCGCACTGTCAAAGCTTTTACGAAATCTATATCACGATCTCACAGAGTTTTATCCTGGTTGTAAAAAATGGTCAGACAAACTTTAATATTCTTATTAAAACGCTCTGCCTGATTTCCTTTCAGAAAATAAGGGCTTAAAGTGTAATAATTGATCGACCAACGGAAACACATATCTTTAAAACAAACTGACTGAAAATAGCGAGCGTTGTTCGTCACTAACTCAGTCGGAGCACCGAAAAATTTCCAGACCTGATCAGATAAGGCTTTAAAATTCGTTGGTGCCTTTATGTTCCTACGCGGTAATAAGATAACAAATTTAGAAAACGTATCTAGCACAATTAATAAACAAACCTTTCCCTACCCCGAACTAACCAAAGGCCCAAAAATGTCCAAATGAACAACGTGCCAAGGGCCCCCCAGCACCTGAATTTTAAACCTGACCAAAATTTGTCCGTGGGGCCTACTTGCAACGTTGGCAATCGTGACATGAGCTCGCATAATGTGCCACAGCCGTCTTTAAAGTAGGTCAGGCAAAGTGCGCCGAAATCATTAAAAATGTTTTATTTATACCTAAATGTCCCTTCGAAAAGCGAGTCATGGAAATAATTCAATATCATAAAACATAGCAACTCAGGCACCACTAACTTTCTGGCACGCCCTGATTTACCAGTGAAATATATCAATTCATATTATATTAAGTAGGGACACGTGACTCCTGCAGCGATGTCGGTTTTTATCTGGTTACAGAACGTACCAGAATCCTGTGCCTGCCCAAGCTGTACAAAAAATGCAGAAACCCTGTATGATATTTAATTAGGCAGGAACCTCGGCCTCCACTGGCTCAAAATCGGTCGGGTCGAACATTCTTGACAACGCATCCGCGACCGGATTGTCCACTCCACGCACATAATGAAATTTAGACCTGAAACGGGGCAAACGAAGAACTCACCGCCCTAGCTTCCCTAGTTGGTGCGGGTGGCTAAGCACTCAACTTGACGCCCGGTTATCCGTGAACAAGTCGCACTAGTCATGCTCTATGTATGATGCAAATTTATCCAGCCCAAAAAGACACGCTAGCGTTTCCTTTTCATATGTCCCCAGATGACGTCCGGACTGTGTTAACGATCTACTAGCAAATGCTACAGGGGCGATGTGTCCGTCCACCCACTGCCTCAGGGCGGCTCCAAGAGCCAACGCAGAGACCTCCACCTGTACCTCAAAACGGCATGAAAAATCAGGCAGCGTTAAAACAGGTGGGCTACAAATTATTATCCTGAGCATAATAAAGGCCAGCTCCTGCTCTGGGCCCCAACTAAATTAAATCATTTTCTTTTTTAATTGATTCAAGTGAGCAGCTATTTCAGAATAATGTTCAATGAATCGGGCATAATAGCACAATAACCCTAAGAATCCCTGCACACCCTTCAGGGTTCGCGGACGGGGAAAATTTACAGTAGGGGCTACCCGATCGGGATCCAACAATAACTTGCTCTCGCAAATTACGTACCCTAGGAACTTCATTCTATTGGCAGGCCAGGTCACCTTTCCGGAAAAAAAAAAAAAACTGTCGACCCACTTCCCTAAAATACTCCAGAACTTGACGTAGGTGAACCAACTGAGATTCCATATCCCCACTATAAATTATTACATCGTTGGCACAATTAAAGACAAATTTGCACTTAAATTCTGCCAAAACATGGTCCAGGACACGCGATAAGGCGTGGCTTCCAAAATTGTCCCTCATGGAGATTCTAGTGAACTCGTTTTGATGCCAAGGAGTGCTGAAGGCAGTATATTTCCTACAGGAAGGGTCCAAGAGATATTGATGGAAACTATTATTCAAATACAGCACGGAGTACATTTTAGTGCTACCCAGATGTTGCAATGCACAATCGACAGTAGGAAGCGGAAAGGGGTCGTTGTGGGTTTCTTATTTATTAATGAGTGATCTAGTCTGTATTTGTCGCGCTCCCGTTTCTTCACTAAAAATCCTGGCAAACAATACTCCGATGTGGACGGAACCGTTACACCAGTTTGCAATATTAGTGTATTATTTCGTGAAAAACCTGCAGCTTAGGAGGAGGGCAATGAAAACCACGGTCACTAACTGGTACGTAGTCCACAAGAGCAAACTTATAAGGCAGGGCATCACATTTTTCTATCCTGGTAAAAATGACATCACTGAACTCTTCACGTAATTTACATAAATGCTCTTATAAATCTTTAAGATAACTAAATTCCATATAAGGAGATTGCCCCTGCAACTGCAAATCCATACCTCGCCCGAGACTAACTTTTATTTTGGTTGCAAACCCAAACGATTACGCGAAATCCTCCAGATTGACCGTTGCACGAGCCCGACCAAGAAACGCGAGGCCCAAAATAATATCAGAATTTAACACGGACAATACTCATAAGGGGATTGTCCAGGAAAATCTGACAATCTTAAAATTAAGATTAATAATATGGGTGGCCTTTAACACATCGCCGTTAGCTATGCACAATTGCAATTCCTCGATGTGCCGAACGCATCGACTTGAGAGCGCCTTAGCACGTATCAACATCTTTATGAAACTCCAGTTCACTACACAGTGCAGGCACCAGTATCGACAAAGGTCGCTTGCAATGTTCTCCCACACACAACCTTCACAATATATTTTTTTATCGAAGTCAGTTTTTTTTTTTTTGCGGATTTGAACGACGGCTGGAAATACCGCACAGATTCCCAGCCATCATTCGTTCCCCGACTTCGTACAGTCCACTCTAAAATGCCGAATTTGCATACACCTAAAATACTTGCGCTTATGAAAGGCGGTACGCGGTTTCATACACTCCTGGCTGACGTGTCCCTGCATAGCGCAATTTCTGCAATGGAGATTTTCCACTCTATCGCATACCACGGTAACATCGCCGACACGTGCCTATGAAGGAGATGATTGCATTGGCGGAGGAAAAGGCGATCGATATTCTGCTGCGGCGGCAAGCCGCTCTTCTATTTCTACCGGAGCTCTGAAATAGCGCCCGGAGCTCTGAAATAGTTCGCGAGACCGGCAATAACGCGCACAATGTCCGTACATGATGAAGACGGGTGGTTGGGGGAGGGGCGAATTTCCAACACTTTATTAACTATTTCCCCCTCTGTTAATTGTAAACACAAAGCCCGTTTGTGAGCGAACACCGACTCAACAAACTCTATCAATGGCTCACCCGGACGCTGAAAATGGTGAGTCAAATCAGGTGTAGACGTGCGCTTGGTACGTGCCGGCAAGGCATAAGCAAGAACCTTTTGGTGAAAGTTGTGAAATGAACAGCCAGAACAATTATTCTCCTCAGTAATTAGCTGTAAGGCATAGTCCTGGCATTTGACTGACAATGCGCGCAGTAGGGTCTTGTCATCGCTTAAATGCAGATCACAATTTTTTTCAACGGTGGTAAAGAACATCACCACGGCGCGGGGCTCCACTCGGGACAGTACTGGGATATGTTGGATGGACTGGAACAACTTATTTGTAAAGGACCTGCCACTCGCCGAGTTGGCCTCCTCCACGGCGAGACTCGGCTCTCGGCTGCGGCCCAGCCAGAGGGCGACCACTGCTCGTCGCAGATCCGCCGCCTTCGCCTCCGCTGAAAAAGGCACATCCCAAATCCGTCAGGACATTTATGAGTTCTCCCTTCCGAAGTCCATATAACCAGCCGACACCCTCAGCCATTGTGCATGAAACAAAAAACAATACAAATTTGAGAAAAAAATAACAGTGTGGAGCAGATTAAACTTGTGCCGTACACAAGTTTATTACAATTTATTACAAATTACAATTTATTTTGAGAATAAAACTCACAGAAATTACTAGAACATAACAAAAAGAGAATAATTACTTGATAGCAACTTACAATTTGAGAAACGTAGCCCTAAAACTCCTGCAAACAACCTATTAATATAAAAAGCCACCACAATAAGTGTGCCTGACATGAAAGTAATTAGCACACGTAATAATAAAACAGTTTGGCAACATACAGCCGCATGCATGACGCGCACTCAAAACTAGAGCTGAACAAAGACATCAGCACGGGCAATTAAAAAAAAATACGTATAAAATGTTGACGCAACATTCACAGGTGAGGTGCTCATAAATAGCCAAGGCTAAAACACCTTTATATACCAACATACCAAAAATGCATTCAAAGTTATAATGACTATAAAAACCACTGCATAATATAGAGAATCAAAAATATCACAACGCGTAAGATTCAATTAAAACCTGCAGATGGATGTAGAATGCGAAAGCAGTGCAGTACATTTGACTTCCGCAATACGTTACAACGGTCACCAACACAGGTTTGCCAAAGGCCATTCATTACAAACATTCAACAAAGTAATAACAATACGTGAACTACGCCGCCACAGCACCACGTAAAGTTAACGGAAACATAATTTAAAACGGGAGTCCAAAAAAGAATTTAGAATACAACGGACAGCAAAATCCCGGAGAAGTTAAGTAGCCCTTAAAACAATATCATTTAATCTTATTAAAACAAACACGCTAAAACATTCAACCCACCTGCATGGTAAAAGAGCACTGGAGAAGTGCCGACGAGTCGGTGCCCAAACGAGCAGAGGGATAAGTGCCCGAAGGCCAATGCAATAATTAACACTAACAAAAGGAGGGGAAGGCAAGCAATCACGCATGCATGTAGGGAGGGGTAACCAAGGTGGTTAGTGAGAGGTAACATGGGGAGGGGTACTGAGTTTCGAAACATGGCGGAGTGGCGGCAAGTTCAAAACTAGAGGAATGAGCTGCGATCAGCGCAACTCTGACAGGAATAAGTAGCGGTTATTTGAGGCGTTACACAACCGACTTAAACTTTAGTCTCTCGATGTGTCGACATGTACAAATGTACTGCTCAACACACGTAATGTTTAAAAAATGTTATAACGTTATAATCTATGCGATTTTCTCAAATATTATTACTTATTGTTATACGTAAAACATATATATTTTTAACATGCAAGTAATTTAATATCTATGTATGCATAAATTCAACAAAGCGAAACTCCTGATCGTAGAAAGGCAGTAGCAATCTAGCAAAATGGAGAACTTAAGTTTCCATTCGATTTCACTGCTGTGGATCTGAAGCCATTTTACCTTTAAGAAATTATCGATGGGAAAGGAGGCCTTCTATTATAATGAATACTGCTTGTTTTATTCCAGTACTGAAAAACAAAGTTATATAAGTATGTTTCCTTTATTAAAATGGGCATCGATGTAACACTACAATATGTCACTTTACGCTTAAATTACGTCTACACAGATTTTTTGTACATGTATTGTTATGCGAAACTTACAACAATTAGACTCAAGGGAACAAAAGAGATACTAAATATATGGCTTCCTTTTTAATTTACTATCAAATAATATGACTCATTAATTCCGTGTATACATGCATATATTGATAAAAAAAGACGCGAAATCCATGAATAAAACTTAAAAACTTTATCGCTATCTCAATTTCATACATGTGTCGGTTAAGAATAATTTTTCTAGTAGTCATGTTTAAGTTTTTCTAATACACTACAATGACGTCTGGTAAAAGAACTGAAATGAAAAGCAAATACAGAACAAAATTTTAGCAAGTGGAGGATATACCTCTTGGATAGCACATTTGGAAAGCACGATGAACTAATTTATGTCTAGAAAACAAACAGTGCTGCAAGTAACCAACGAAAGACAAAAAATAAGACACGGAAAATTGTAAAAAGAGAACATTGTTCAATAGTGGCTGCCTCGCATGTGCAATATCAGTGTATTTTTTCTTCTTGAAACACGAAATTATGTGTGTTACACGCAGCAATTTCGAAGTTTAAAACAGTACTCGTCACTTCCAAAACACTTATCCGAGCTCAAGGAAATGATATTTAAATTTTGTCCGTTGTTGTACTCCTTTAATTAGAGAGTTTATTATATTTATTTCCATATTTTGTTAGTGACGTTAATGTATATCTCTGTTCTTAAAGTAGTTTTAAAACTTACTGGTATTGTGTTCCCTGGTGTCTAATTAATTCGGTCTTTTCCAACTTACGTGTTTAAATTTATTAAAGTAACAACTTTTACAGCGACCTTAAGTTATTAGGCATTTACAAAACCCAAAATTTAATTTCCTTATTTTTAAATTTATGCTTGTTTGTATATGGCAGTAAGTAACATTTGTTACAAACAAACGGAAAGTATAATTTTTGCAGGGTTACGGTGTTAAAGACGGAAGAAAAAAGACAGTGCCCTTTTCAAAAGGAAGCAAGTACACTCACTGAACCAGTAAATTTTTTTACTGGCTTAAGTTATTTGTTTTTCAAAGCATCTCAGTAGTTATTATTACAGTTGTAAATTTTTTTGTGTGACTCGGCGAATTATGTATTACGGCAGTATAGTGTACAGGAAAGTAAATTTTATTTCCAGCAAGGTTTTTCCCGGCGCAGCAGTAGTAACTCATGTTCACCATCTAGTTACAACACATAACTCGCCAGCAGTGTCAGATTTCTACGTCATCCACAACCGCTGTCGCCTGCAGCCTATCGCATGTTTTGATTTATCGTTTCCTTTCGGCTCTTCGTCCTTCCCTTTCTTCGTTTAAGTAAGGGTCGTGTCTCTAAGTCTGCCGTACCCTTTCCCGAATACTTCTAAAGCTAGAAGGAAAGTTTAATTTGGACTGCCCAGTAGTAAAGACCGAATAAATGAAGGGCAAACGAAATCCTGCATCTCATAGACGTTTCTATATAATTTTGACAGCAATCTCGAACCCGGCATTTCGACATTGTGACCATAAATTTTGAAGTTTTGTTTCTCGTGGCACGATTTTGCACGAAAAAACTAAAGACAATGTGATATAATTTATGCCTGTAATAAAAACTGAACTGTTACTTGCCTTAACCTTTTGTATTGTTAAATTAAACGCCTGAAGGGCGTATCTGAGATCGTGAGGGATGGAGGACTTAATACAATTAAAATAACTAGATTTGATTTATAATTTATTCAACCAGACATTATTAACAACTCATTTTATTTAACAGCGAGGGCATTATTTAATGTCTGTTTCAACTCTAATTAACGACCTTCTTTATAAATCTCTTTAGCTATTGTCAATTAGCTCATACTCATAATTTAACACATGTTCAGTCTATCTGTTTCCAACATTTGTAATATATTGCAATAACGCATCTAGTCCAATAGTCCAGCCTGCCTGCCGCACTCTTCACTCCTTGATATTCGCAGTCACAGATTTCCCTTCCGCTGGTCACTTCTCTCGCTGCTCGTCTTCTATCGTTTAGAACTCATCCACTCATCAATTCAACAACTGCATGCCAGAAGACCTCTCAGACGTATATATCGTTCGCCCTGACAATTTGGAAGGTTCAACGCACGCCGAGTCACGCTGAGAGAACGAGGTCAGTAATCCAGAGCATTCTTCAGATAAACGCAGAAATATATACAACCAGGGTCAACAGCGTGCGCCTCAAAAATTATTATCGTGTCGGCTCTTTTTCTGTAACAGATACGTGGACGCCGCCCTATTACTCGCTTGTTCATTCAAAACAATCCTCTGACTTGATGCCGCCGCTATCGTATAACTGCTGTCCTTCACTTCCATTCGCTTGTGTGGGATGCGCATAACAGTATGAAGTGTGACAAGTAATAATGCAAAGTAATAGAGTCATGAACGTATTTTATTTATTCTAACTTATTAACTCGTCGTAAATCTCTACAAAATAACCAAATATAAAACGGACGGAAATCGTTATGCTAGGCCTTTCGAATGATATCAGAGATATAACAGTGATTTCTCGTGCTATATCTGAAAATCTCCGGTTTTACAAACAATAAAGTATATAAAAAATTCGTTAATAAATTATAAATGAAATTTAACATTTTTCACCTTTGAAATTTAAATGCATATACATTGCAAGGAGGCATTTTTGTAACGTACCTCGGAATATTGATTTTTCTGGTGATGTGTGTACTATTATAGTTATTTTATAACTTAATTCCATATGTTATTTAAATGATATAATTTTTTAATCCATCGTTAACAAACGTTCATTTGCATATTGTATTTATTCGTGGTATGCAAACTTGATTCCACTCCTACGTTCATTTAGAAAACTTGTTTAATTTAGTTTTGAAGAACGGTTTCCTTATCTGGAAATTGTATAGTAACGATACATTTCCTTTTCTGTTTTAGCGATAGTTTTAAAAGGAAAAAGACACCACATTTTATGCAGTTACGTCTCATTGTAATAAGGCCAAACGAAAACAAATGAAATGAACTTACTGTACTTCTTAATAAATTTCGATTTGTTAGACAGTGATATGCCAACTTGCATCATATTTTACTCCGTTTCTATGCATTAAACATAAACGTTGTTTAAAAACTAATATTGTCACTCACAACCATATCGATTGGTTCATAGGTATGAGTATACATGAAACAATGAAATAAATTTTTCAAAGCCGTATTAGAGCTTTATAAATTGTAACTCAAAAAATATACATCGTAATTTGATAGCACTGTGCAAATAACTTATTAAGAACATTATATTGTGTAAATTATATAAACGGAAGGACTTGGAATGTATGGATATAATATATAAAATATCATTGAAAAGCGTCGAAAAGCTAGCGTAAGCTAATTGATNAAGGACTTGGAATGTATGGATATAATATATAAAATATCATTGAAAAGCGTCGAAAAGCTAGCGTAAGCTAATTGATTGCATTCCCACAGCTACTTAACTTCTTTTAGGCATATCAAAAGATTTCACTGCGGAAATAAAAAAGATGAAAATCACTTTACATATACACTCACGATGCCATTGTACTGTCAACTTTTAAGAGAGCAGCCATATCATAAACTAGTGTGTATTATAAATACTGGTTATAAAAAAAACAACACTCGTGAATAAACCCGAACTCTAGTTAAAGCGTGTTACCGCCAGCACCCGTGGGGAGCCCCGGGCATTATTCCTTGAAGTCTTTGTTCGATGCAGTAGTAATCCCCGTCACAATGGTTTACGATATTCGGGTGTATTGTTTGCCTTAAATGTCGGGCGCATTGTGGCAGGCGGCCGCGGCAGATTGTGTTGGTGTGGGTGAGCGGGCGGTACAAGTTAGATGGCGGCCAGTGGTTCGTTTCCCACGACTAAACAGCGGCGAACTGTCCGGTGGGAAGGAAGAGCTCACACCAGACCCCCTCCTTCCCCTCTCTCGGTTCATTTCCACAGCACGATCCCATTTCAGCATGCACAGTGAACTACTGTTTGAAACTAGGTGAAAGCCACGCTTGGACGCAACATTTCACAACCAACCTATTAATTATCGAGGACACTGTATCGATAGTTATTCAGTTGGGCGTAAGATCATGTTAATTAAATCACATTTAAATACACCCAGTCGATTTTCATGTGTCTACTTTCGGTATCAGAAGTTTTACCAGTCAGTCGAGCTACTGGATTAACTTCTCGCTCTATGTCATAATCNTGTGTCTACTTTCGGTATCAGAAGTTTTACCAGTCAGTCGAGCTACTGGATTAACTTCTCGCTCTATGTCATAATCAATTTTTTTTATGTTGGTAGGCGTCACACGGAAACTTAAATGGTGTTTCGCATAAAATTGTAATGCATAAATTGAATGAGAGCACAGGCCACCCGTAGCAGAGCTTGGCAGCTGGGAGCCTTTAGGGAAACTGAATATCTTTTAGGTTGTTCACGGTAAAGTGAGCACTTTCGAGGCCCTCGCAATTGTTTTCCTATCAGTCATATTTAGCCTTCCGTCACTTTTAAAGCAAATATTGCCACGTGAGCAATAAGTACTGTGTATATATTTCACCGGAATTGAAAGTTGATGTTAAAAGTTACAATAAAATGTATCTATCGACTATTATTCAAAATGAGAGGGTTTCATAAAGTGCTCACTTTACCGTGGTTAGCCTACAGGAAAGTAACGCTCAGCGTCAGACAGAATTACAGCAATTAAAATTTTTACAGAGGATGAATTAAAAACATAGGCACTTAAATAATATCATCATCAGACGTTATTGATAAACAAACTTTTACTTCTTTANAGGATGAATTAAAAACATAGGCACTTAAATAATATCATCATCAGACGTTATTGATAAACAAACTTTTACTTCTTTATTCCATAAAATTGCAAAACATAAAAACAAATTAAGAAAAACTGAAGGACACAAGGTTTCCATACTGAAGCCGGCACATAGCAATAAGTTGCAGTTGCTATATAACACAAGTAAATATCCATACAGCTTTTTTAATCACATAACTTCAAGTTGGTTCGTGCCCGCCGAGACATAAACACTCGCTACCACACGGGCTTACAAATTTACACATTGAATGAGTCTAACGTGGAAGTATATTGCTGGCCGAGACGATGTGTGACTGCTCAAGGCGCGCGTTCATCAATTTTTATTCTACGACCATTTAAAATGCTTAGTGTAGGGAACTCCCGTGGAACGACAAGAAACTATTTTGCCACGGATCACAGGTGCCTGAGAAGTCGCCTCGAAATCGTTAGTACGCGTGTTTCAAAGAACGCAGAAATACTTGTTGAGACGATGATATTTATTTGTTGGTATTCAAGTAAACCCCTTCGAATGAATGTGCAACCGGCTCTGTTTTACAGCATTTAAAGTTTATGGACGGCTGAGATTCAGATAGTTACTGTTGCCAGTATCAAAACTTAATGAATCAGCTGTTTCACAGGCGTACATCGCCTAAATAAAGTTCCAGTAATTGCGGACTGTTATATTATTTACGAACTGCACTCGCGCCGTAGGCAGTCCTCTCTGCTCAAGCGCCACATGTTGCATAGTTGCCAGGTGTTGTACCGCAACGTTTCAAAAATCGTGTGCTGTTTTAANCTCTGCTCAAGCGCCACATGTTGCATAGTTGCCAGGTGTTGTACCGCAACGTTTCAAAAATCGTGTGCTGTTTTAACGAGAACTGTTACAGTCAAGAGTGTTGCATCAAAGTAAACTTTCTCGATAATTTGAACATTTTAAGCAATAATCAATCAAGGAATATTCATTACTGCGCTATTAAGTATGCAATAAAACTATGACACCCAATATGTTACTCATGAAGGTGCCTCACGTTCCGAAACAATAATATATTTACCACCTTCACGAAACCAAACATCACAGATTAACAGGCTGGTTTCAAAAAGAGAAGTCAAAGTAGCGAGCAAACAAGAGAGGAAGAGGGACAGAGATACACATAATACACAAACGCTGCTCTTGAGCGCAGTGAAAACCGGCCACCCTTAACGAAGGATGATCGACTGTTCCAATCTTTGTACCAAGTGCGAAAATAAATGAAGAAAAAATAGTGCTGTGATGACTCACCTTGTGTGACGGTGCGGCGGTTCCACCAAACNCTCTGCTCAAGCGCCACATGTTGCATAGTTGCCAGGTGTTGTACCGCAACGTTTCAAAAATCGTGTGCTGTTTTAAAGAGAACTGTTACAGTCAAGAGTGTTGCATCAAAGTAAACTTTCTCGATAATTTGAACATTTTAAGCAATAATCAATCAAGGAATATTCATTACGGCGCTATTAAGTGTGCAATAAAACTATGACACCCAATATGTTACTCATGAAGGTGCCTCACGTTCCGAAACAATAACATATTTACCACCTTCACGAAACCAAACATCACAGATTAACAGGCTGGTTTCAAAAAGAGAAGTGAAAGTAGCGAGCAAACAAGAGAGGAAGAGGGACAGAGATACACATAATACACAAACGCTGCTCTTGAGCGCAGTGAAAACCGGCCACCCTTAACGAAGGATGATCGACTGTTCCAATCTTTGTACCTAGTGCGAAAATAAATGAAGAAAAAATAGTGCTGTGATGACTCACCTTGTGTGACGGTGCGGCGGTTCCACCAAACNTAGTGCGAAAATAAATGAAGAAAAAATAGTGCTGTGATGACTCACCTTGTGTGACGGTGCGGCGGTTCCACCAAACTAACGCGTCTTCGCCCATATGGGCGTGTAATGACGTCATGCGTAATTAAGCTATACGTTCGAACCGCAGATCTGGCAGACTTGTACCCGAGCGGGCCGTGGATGGGACGGGAATACTGCTTCGCCGCAAGGGCGCATTCTGTCATGATTTTTGTACTTATATCATAGATTAAATTATTTAGGGGAAGCGTAGGTACTCAAAAGACAGAATGAATTAGGTAGGCCTGATATTCGTTGTATTAATTAAGTAACAGTTACAGCTCGTTACAATAAATATTAGTTAAATCGGGGGAGCTTAGTGAGGTGTCGCAATAATAAATATGATGTAATAGAAGCCATGCAAGGTTAAACTAAATATTAAATTTTTGAGTTGTTTAAAGGGATAGTCTTCGCCTTAACCTGGCTCCGAAGACTGCCGTCTGTACTACAGCAGTTGGCACACCCCGCACATATCTTGGCATCTTCCTAGTGCAGTGTCTCGGCTAAAGACGCCGTCCGCCGCGCCTTCCTGCCTTGATATCTGGCGCGTGTTGAGCAGGACACAGACCCGTCTTCCAACCGTTGCAGGGGATTCCTCATGTTGTGGTTTAGGCGTTCGGGGCTTGTTTCCCGATTACCGGCGACTTGTTTGAAAATTCGTAACAATTTGTGACGTTTGTCGTTGACGGGCTGACGCCACGGGAGGCTATCACGGAGCACTGCAGGAGCTATGTTGTCGAGGTTGTGTCGTCAAGCGGGATGGTTCCAGCAGCACTAAAGAAGGATGTTATAGTCTATTCGCGGTTTCTTCACACCGTTTTGAATCAAACCTTTGAAAAAACGCCCCATATGTGACGTGTTTGGTTGTTTCCTAAATATGTAATTTATCACAAGGGGTACCATAAAACTAAGTTATTTCAGGTTAACTTAAACTTTCACTAAAAATTTGATTTATTAATTAAAATAAATTATTCATTATTAATATTCATTAAAACATAGAGAAAATATTTGTGTTGGTAATGCCTAGTAAGAAATAGTTCTCGTGGGAAATATTGTTAAACTGAGTGCGCACGAATGCTGTGCGTTGTCCCTTTGGTACAATTCCCTAGACTTGGTTAAGCTTTGTTATGAATGAGATGGAGGAATATCCTTAAAGTAGAACTTTAACAGGACTTCAGAATAGTTGGAAGTAAACGTGAATGGACTTGCAACCGTTAGCCATGGTTGACTGGAGCGTCGAGAGAGAATGATGAGTTTGCTGCGACAGCGACTCTACATACAATTCATCAGCGCCTTCGTTTGTGNCTGGAGCGTCGAGAGAGAATGATGAGTTTGCTGCGACAGCGACTCTACATACAATTCATCAGCGCCTTCGTTTGTGTTCCAGCATGGGATAACTGGTTTTTGTTTAGGGTCAAGAAAACTTATCTTGTGTGATTAACGCGTTTGTCTACCTATAGCTATTTTCCAAGTGAAGCTTAGGTTAGATCGGGATTTAAATATTTAATTGCTTATGTGGAGGAACATCCACGTAATCGTACCCTGATATACGGGACTGGAATTCTACACTGACAATCAATTTTTGAATAGCTCTATCCGTTATGCTTTAGCAAATAGGTAACGCAATCTTTAAGAAAAGTTATTTGCAAAAAAAAAATTAATTTATTTTATATGTACAGATAATTTATTAAATTTATGCGTTGTGATTTACATAATACAGTGAATTTTACAGTGATTACGACAAAAAGTATAGTCAACACCATTTTAAGTACGTAAATNCTGATTTACATAATACAGTGAATTTTACAGTGATTACGACAAAAAGTATAGTCAACACCATTTTAAGTACGTAAATATTAAACAAGGCCAATTATTAGACCAGAGTTTATAAAATAAATTTTTACATTGTATTAAAATGTTGATAACTACATTTCAGAATAAATGCATACTATTAAGAGCTGAGTTCCTTTTTATTTTCTCTTAAATGAATTAATCGCTGTATCGTACAATTTTGTTTACAAATCCTATCATCACATTTTTCTTATACTTTAAACAAATAAGAGCCACTATGTTTCTATGTTCGTTTCCAGTCACGTATTTATGCATTTAAAAACTCTAGGGATACTTATTTGTATCTATTTGGTTATAATACCGCACAGCCGTTACGTCATTGTGATTAAAATACTTATTTATTTATTTTTCGTTTCTAACTGCNTTTGGTTATAATACCGCACAGCCGTTACGTCATTGTGATTAAAATACTTATTTATTTATTTTTCGTTTCTAACTGCCAAGATTAATTTCAACTCGAGCCTTTGAGCCACCTCTTAAGCTCGTGCTTGACCAACTCGGAAGTAGTAAAAAGTAAGATTTTATCCTGAACACGCCACCTACGCGAAGATAATCTTATTCGCCGACTATAAAACATGGAGCGGGAAAACGCCGTCTTGAGAAATAAGATGATCTTCATAAAGACTTTCTTAAGCTCTAAATTGAGATTTGACTATGAATACCGCCATAGAAACATGTCTGCTGGTGTGTATGTTAGCAGATATGCAGTTAACTAACGGTAATATTTTCCAAATATTGATTTCAAACGCGCTCACTTTATCGTGAGTTTATACCATAATGTACATAAAAATAANTTTGGTTATAATACCGCACAGCCGTTACGTCATTGTGATTAAAATACTTATTTATTTATTTTTCGTTTCTAACTGCTAAGATTAATTTCAACTCGAGCCTTTGAGCCACCTCTTAAGCTCGTGCTTGACCAACTCGGAAGTAGTAAAAAGGAAGATTTTATCCTGAACACGCCACCTACGCGAAGATAATCTTATTCGCCGACTATAAAACATGGAGCGGGAAAACGCCGTCTTGAGAAATAAGATGATCTTCATTAAGACTTTCTTAAGCTCTAAATTGAGATTTTACTATTAATACCGCCATAGAAACATGTCTGCTGGTGTGTATGTTAGCAGATATGCAGTTAACTAACTGTAATATTTTCCAAATATTGATTTCAAACGCGCTCACTTTATCGTGAGTTTATACCATAATGTACATAAAAATAAACTACGCTAGTTTAAAACGTTTTAATTTCTTTTTTAAATGGTAATTCAATTATTTCAAAGCGAGTTTCATCTCGAAATTGAGCATTTGTGCAATCTTTTGCAAACACTTCACCTCCTTTAGGTTCACCAATTACACTATTAGTGGTTGCTTATTATTATTGTATGTTACCGATGCTATATTTTTTTATAAAGTCGCGCGTAGTAAATCCCTCAAAAAAAGTTTTCCACTGCCGGGATTTCCCAACTACTATGTTTCTCTTGGCCCAAGAGAAAGTATGGTATGAAAATACAAACTGTCTGTAAAGAATACTACGCCAGACTTGACGAACCTATTTTTTTAATATGCATACTCTCCCAGCGAATATTTTTCATCTCCAACCAATTACAGGCGCAGTAAAACTTTTTTGAGGTGTGTATTTTAGCCTCTTGAGCATTAAATTACCCATTTCACGTCTTAATTAGAGTGACTTTTTACCAAGAGCACTGTATTCCAGAATTACTTTGCAGTTAATCATCCATTCATATTTAATTAATGTAACTTCTTGACTGCCTTCAAGTATTACAAGTTTGAAATTACTAATCGCACAATGAATACGAGAAAACAGTTAGTGCCGGGAAGTAAGTGCTTGTGAGCAATAAAAATTTTCCAATTTCGTCGACAGTAGAGTGATTTAACTGCGAAAATGCCGAACATTGTAAATACACGGCCATTAAATCCCTTGTGTATGCCTTTATGGTAACTCATAAGTAGAAGTTTGTTTTAGTCAGCAAACTACTTCATTGTATATGAAATACCAAAGGTGTACAACTGATTCTATAAACCGTTCTATTCTGGCAGGTTTTTTTTTTTTTACTTTTTCCTTTTTCTGAAATATTTCTAGATACCTAAAATCATGTTTCTTATATCCCAACGTTTTATATTAGCCAATAATATATATATTTTGAGTGGGAAAGACTTGTTCGAAGGTCCTACATAAACAATTGTCTCAAACAATCCTTCGTCTCAGTACAAACTTAGCCAAGTTCACTTACTTACCGGCCCTGCTGATAAATAAAATTACTGATTACGACCAAAACAGTGTAATGGTATTTAATGAGATAGAAAAACCAGCAAAGGAAGTTTACGCACAAGATAGTCGTGTTTAATGTGAACTATCGATACAAACTTGTAAATATAATCTCTTCTGCTAACTGCATCAATTCATGTTTGTACAAAACCTGACTGATGTGTACTTGAAGTTAGCAGCGAATCAGGAAATAAAGTCCCGAATATTAACGTACTATTACTATTAAAATTGTAATGTTTAAGTAGGTATAAACTATATACTTCGTAAGCGTGAGAGTTAGAACGAGCGTGAATTTGACATATTTAACCCACCTACGATGGCAAACATTTACTCGCACTGAGGGCAAGGTTGAAGTGAGCTTCCTATTTTCTCAACTAGAACAGTATCGGTTGTGCTGGTGTCTCCATTTCCACTTACAATCGTCCTATTGACCTTGGCTACACCGGACACGCCTACTGTACTCTGCAACGTTTATTACTGGCTGGCCATCGTCCAGTAGAGCCGAGTGTTGATCATGTACCAATTTGCGTGTGACCATAAAGGTAAATGATTTTACAATATATCGTGCTCATTTGAGAAATAACTTACAATAACAGTTTTGTTATTACTATTTGAAATGTTGAATATCAGTTATTTTTTACCTATATTCTGATAATTTCCAGCGCAAAATTAAAACTATAAAAGTGCTAGTTTNTGTTGAATATCAGTTATTTTTTACCTATATTCTGATAATTTCCAGCGCAAAATTAAAACTATAAAAGTGCTAGTTTTGTCTTTAAGAGCAAAGAAATTTCCATATAAATGAAAAACCGAAGTTTATACATGCGTACTCCTCACTGTAATAATATTGAAACAATTCCACAGCGTCGCTTTATCTACTCCTACAGGTCACTATTNACATGCGTACTCCTCACTGTAATAATATTGAAACAATTCCACAGCGTCGCTTTATCTACTCCTACAGGTCACTATTTCCATGGAAATGTTAATTTTCACATACGGCGGAGGCAGTGGCGTGTGGTGAAGTGTTGCAAGGTAAGCTGGTGCTTGCTCACTTCTGTACATTCTTGGTGCGCGCTGCAGGAACCAGTAACCATCGTGCAGCATATGGAAACTGAATGCATTCTGACCACTCACAAGCGAGCAGCAAGAGACCCATTGCACGCGTCCTGTGGCGTCAGCTGCCGAGCTACGTTTTAGAGGTGGAAGTGTAAACTGGCAAGCAACAGGGTACAGCAGAGAGCTGAAGCCAGCTTACCTTGCAACAAGTCACCACACGCCACTGCGCGGAGGGATACACGATAGTCTTACAGAATAATCTAAGCAGGACTTTTCGAAAGTTGCCAGGTAACCACGAACAGCCGATAGACTTCAGTGCTATAGACAAAGCATCTTAGGGGCCACGGTGGTGTGGTGGTTAGACTACTCTCCTCCCACAAAGGCGAATCGGGCTCGATTCCCAGCGAGGCCGCCCCAGATTTTTGCATGTAGGAATCGTGCCGTACGATGTCGCTGTTCGGCGGGTTTTCTCGGGGATCTCACGTTTCCCCCGTCCTTGCATTCCGGCACCGCTCCATACTCACCTCTCTTCATCCTCATTGGCTCTCAAAACCTCGATATTAAGGCTTTTTCCTGGTATTTAAACAGTGAGAATTTTGTATGGGGAAAAACATAGTACTGAAATTTGGTTTTTTTGAAACTTTATAAATTTGAAACAAAAAACATAAATGTGATAAATGATACTCTCAATCCCTGTATCGACGCAAGAATAACAATTTGTTTTTCAGAAGTTTTTTATATGATTATTAAGTTTTGTGACTTTTCCAGAACAGGCTATACGTTAATGTAAGGCTTTGATAGCAAATAAGAACGTATTTTTCTTCTCAAAAAGTCCCGGGGTTGTATACATCTATCTTTAACAGGAACGCCAAAACACCGAATTTCATTCATATATATTTCTCTATGCCAAATTCTCACTGCTTTCAAACCATGCAACAGCCTTAAATATCTTCACTCACTCACAAAGCATCGTGCGCATGAGAACAAGAGGACTTGCTAAGAACTCGACCAGCGAGATCCACAGGAACAAACTCGCACATTCTCTGCTCCTGTAAACGCATATGCGTTTAATAATTTAATATATTACGCAAGATCTCCTTCTTGAACCTGATTCTCCGGCTCCAGTGGACGCTGGGATTAAGCGGAGGATTTAAATGATTTAAAAGGAGGATGTTTACTAAAACGGGTATGGGGTTGTGTATGCCTATTTGCTAGCTGCAGCTGCGTTCTTCTAAGCTTGCTCGGCTTTCGCACCGTGCCATCACCGTGCGTATGTCATTGGATATGCTATTCTTGCAGTTTACGTCACCTACGCTAGAGTATATTGTGAGGATCTCCTAGTTCTTTTTACATCTGCAGCTAGATAACAGTGCATATGGGTGTACATGGGGAGGTGTTCAGTAGATTCAATTTGCTTCAGAGCTTCTAGGCACTTCGAAACACAATCGCTGATGCTTTTTTTTAACTTTAAATACTTACATATTTATGAGGCTTACGTCACAAGTTCTTATTCCGGAAATGATAATGATGCTCCAAAGTAAAACATAATAAAGTGTCAGAAAAAAAGGTTAGGACCACCCAATAAAACACATTGTTCTTCATATTTCAACTTANGGTTAGGACCACCCAATAAAACACATTGTTCTTCATATTTCAACTTATTATTAACAGATGAAGCAGGAATGTCAACTTACACCCTAATTATACAGGTACGTCAAAATGAACATATGTTGCCACCCTAACACGAAAACGAGGATTTTATAATGCACTAAAAAGAACATTTTTAATGTGTTATTTTTAGTCCTAATTTCATAAGGATAAATGCCACCATGTTTTTTTTTTAAGTTGATAGTTTTTTTTCTAAGGCTTGCATTTAATTTTGCTTGCCAGGTTATCTTCGGGAAAAAAATCACACGGTTATCTTTACCCATTTTATAACTATGAATTTTTCTTCTAGAATTATGCAATTTCTTGTCATTTCATAAAATTATAAAACATTGTAACGTTTGANATAACTATGAATTTTTCTTCTAGAATTATGCAATTTCTTGTCATTTCATAAAATTATAAAACATTGTAACGTTTGAACCGTTTGAGCAACTCTACTCCTCTTAAACGAAAATCTTTTATTTTTTACGTAGATTAAGACAGAATTAACAGAAAGGTGGAATAGAAGAAATTATAAACCGGTAGCACAGTAACTGATTACTAAGGGCGGTCTTAAAAATTTTTCTGACACTGTGAATAATGACTTCTCACACTTTGAGACGTGAATAAAACAACAACTCATTGTTTCTTACAGTTGTTACTATATATATATATATGAGTAACATGAGTATGATAATATGTGTGTATATATATATATATACACATATTATCATACTCATGTTACGTAACCCAATATTGTAAAATCGTGAAAGTAAGGTATTGGTTGGAAAAGAATCTCTGAGTTGTTTGGTTAATGTCCTTACATGTGCATATTTCCACAGGCTATTGGACCATCAAGAAAAATTGCACTCTACCTGAACAAGGGTNTTAATGTCCTTACATGTGCATATTTCCACAGGCTATTGGACCATCAAGAAAAATTGCACTCTACCTGAACAAGGGTCTTACATTAGTCAAGATACCAGTTGATGCGGTATCTCTGGTACGAAAAAAATCTTACTAAATGTACAAAACGCATTATAAATATTGCTAAACGGATTGTAAGAAAATACGTTTAGAACAAAAAAATAATTTTCTACAAGAAATTGCACATTTCCTCCGAAAATATAGTATCCGTACGGTGAAGCTGGATAAGGGTTAGCATCTTCAATTAAAAATTGTTTTACAAGCTGTATTATATACCAAACCTAATAAAAAATAGTCTAAGTTTTTTTTTTACTAAGAGCTTTTGGTTTTATTTTTCAAATGCATGCCATTTGTATGAAGTGTGCAGTTCTTCAAAGCTTTATTTGTTGTGTCCCAAGTGATTGAGACCCGACAATTTTCGTCAGTGAGGTGATTAAGTTCTATAACACAGCACTCCGAAGGATTTTAAATTTCTTCTTACATTGACTTTAATTAGCATTAAATATTATAACTTGTCATATTTTGAATTTTACAGCAAACTTAACGAACATTAACTTTCTTCATCGTAATAGTCCTTACAGGACTCTAGGTCTGTAGACCACCTATGCGAAACGGGTTCGATTACCGGCGGGGTCGCTCCCGGATTTTCACATGTGGGAATCGTGCCGGACGATGCCGCTGTCCCGCGAGTTTTCTCGGGGATCTCACGTTTCCCCCACCCTCGCATTCCGAAGCTGCTCCATACTCACTTCACTTCACCCTCATCAGCTCCCAAGACCTCGATGTTAAGAGCCACCAAAATATCTCCGCTCCACCCTACTAGGTTTGGAGATGACATTCACTTGCATGGTATTGCTTGGTGGTGCTCTTCCAAGGTCGNTAAGAGCCACCCAAATCTCTCCGCTCCACCCTACTAGGTTTGGAGATGACATTCACTTGCATGGTATTGCTTGGTGGTGCTCTTCCAAGGTCGGCTACCTGTCGACACGAAGATCTTCTCGTTTGCACTCCCCTCTCCATGCCAAGTATTCCTGATTTTATACCCGTCAAAATCTTCTCACAGCACTCAACTGAGAGCGTCATATGCTAACCATACGGTCGTGTGCACGACCTTTGAAGATCGTGCTCCTATCGCTTGGTGCCGTCTGCACCGGAGGACTACGTGACACACGTCATATTCTATGTACACAATGATAGTTCTTCTCGTATGAAAACACGTGCTCTATAGTTTACAATATTTTACGTTACACTTTTCGCAATGTTCCTAAAGGGTGTCCACTGTAAAATGAGCACTTCTGAAAGCCTTTATGCTTATGATCTACTTGTATGCACATTGTGTGTTCTTCCACCACAAGGTCAACATTGCCATGGACCTGATCACTTTATGCATACGTTTGTCAAGTAAAATTGTGGCATTATTCGAAAAGTAACTGTGCTTACAAATTTGCTAATTCTTACACTTACAAGCATTAAAAAATATGAAGCAAAAAAACTTCCAGAGTCCACAAATGCAAACGGAACCTTTTCAACTTTCCCTCCATCATTACCAACTTTACAGGGCGCATGTCGCTCCGTATTCCCGTTGAAATATATGCATATAGCTGCAATGAAATTTTTCAGAAGTTGATTTAAAAAGTGCCTAATTAACCGTGAACAGCTTATAAATCCTTTTATGCTAGCGTAGAGGTACAATTACACTTCAGTGTACAGAAACNGTCGCTCCGTATTCCCGTTGAAATATATGCATATGGCTGCAATGAAATTTTTCAGAAGTTGATTTAAAAAGTTCCTAATTAACCGTGAACAGCTTATAAATCCTTTTATGCTAGCGTAGAGGTACAATTACACTTCAGTGTACAGAAANGCCTAATTAACCGTGAACAGCTTATAAATCCTTTTATGCTAGCGTAGAGGTACAATTACACTTCAGTGTACAGAAACCGTTAGGAGTTAAATAAAATGTACCTGAATATGAATTTTTGGTCAATACCCTTTTCTCGAGAATGAAGTTCACGTAATATTTTAAATAAAAATCTTAATATTAATAATCTGTGTCATTATTGCAGAAGGTCAACTTCAATTGTAAATATTATAAAGGATGATTCTAAAATCATGGGACAAACATTGAGGGGTGGTAGAGCTCACTAAAACAAACAATTATTGTATAGGAATATATGGGCGGAAGTGACGCGTTGAGGCACAAACACAAAAACATAAGACATTTTGTGGTTCGGCATGCGTCTACGTGGAAAGCGTTCCTGATATAGCCGTAGCGCTGCTCTGCCGTTACCATNCACATTTTGTGGTTCGGCATGCGTCTACGTGGAAAGCGTTCCTGATATAGCCGTAGCGCTGCTCTGCCGTTACCATTAGATTCTTGTCTGCCTCTTCGCCATCACGGCCGAACTCTCAAGTGCAAATGCTTTGTTCGCTGATGCAGCAGGTCACTGGCGCACCGTTTGACTGCCCTCAACTAACGCCACCATTGTCAGCCAATCACGCCAAGCATGCGTGACTGTTGGTAGATGCATTTCCAGCAACTGTTTTAACATTTTCTGTACGGAATCACTCGTTGCATATGCTGCTAATGAACATTTTATGTTTCCGTTAATGTGTTATGTTTTTGTGTTTGTGCCTCAACGCCTCACTTCCACCCATATATTCATATACAATAGTTGTTTGTTTTATTGAGCTCTACCACCCCACAATGTTTGTTCCATGATTTTAGAATCATCCTCTACATGCGTAGCTCTCAAGCACGATTGAAAATAACGCTTCTTCAGGGAATATTTTTCCATAACAGTCTATGAACAATCATTGTTACGCGTTATTACATGCATAGAAACCTGTAATATTATGAGAGAACACAGCGAAAAAATATATTTACCGCAGGAAGTGAAGTATTTTGTATTTCTTGTCGAATGCCGGTAAAAAGTGCAGGTATGTTTGAAGACACTTACTTTTCCAGATATATGAAATGGATCATAAACTTATATATATATATGTATTTCAGGATAGTTAAAATGAAGTAATCTCCTATCAGTCAGAAAAGCAAGCATTCGAACAGCCACCATCGTTCTAAAAAGTAAACTGTACATACATTGTACCATGCCAGTGTTAAATTGTTGCTTACCAAGGAAAAAGTAAACAAAATATTTAATAAGTATCCAGAATGTTTTTTTCGCTTTTATCCAATTCAAGAATATTTTTATGAAAAAACCCACGATAATGACATGTCGATGCTAGTTGGACAGGTTTCGTGACTCGCTTAGAAAAGTAGGTATTTATGCTTTGAAATAAGGTTTCTTTACTAAACCCATTTTTAAGGTAATGTAATGGTACATCCTTATTCCGTCAGAACGATTATTAAAATGTTACGTCAGTAAAACATGAAGTTGCAGCATTANAGTATCCAGAATGTTTTTTTCGCTTTTATCCAATTCAAGAATATTTTTATGAAAAAACCCACGATAATGACATGTCCATGCTAGTTGGACAGGTTTCGTGACTCGCTTAGAAAAGTAGCTATTTATGCTTTGAAATAAGGTTTCTTTACTAAATCCATTTTTAAGGTAATGTAATGGTACATCCTTATTCCGTCAGAACGATTATTAAAATTTTACGTCAGTAAAACATGAAGTTGCAGCATTAAAATTACTTATGTGTATGTAGTTAAAGAAAAAACTTCTTGGATGGCGGGAATAAGTACAAACATTTATTTATATATATATATATATATATATGCAATGCCTACTCGTGAAGTGATTTTTATTTCTCCTACTGATTTTTCTTTTTGTTAGATACATCCATATTCGAGGTCTCTTCAATTATCAGTAGTATTAGTAAATGCGGTTTATTTATAGCGTTGGACAAATGGTAGATATAAAATAAACTAAAAAATGTATGCCCAAAAATTAGCTAAAAAATGCATAGGCCAATCTAATGTTACTTGTATAAATTCACTTAGTCTCATATGCTATATGTATTTTTGAACAAGAATACTCCCTAGAACATAGCGTGTTCAAAATTTTTTCATTGTATGTTTTTCTCCGTATTTGTTTAAAAAAAAAACTATTTTTGGTACTCTCCGTTACAATTTAAGAACATTCTAGAGACATTATGTGCAGATCATTATGAAATAACGTTCTTGGTCTTATTTTTAATGGTTGTATGTAAAATGGTTTGATACAGTTTATAAACGCAAATTTCCACGTTCTTATATTAGCATTGTAAACAAGAAAAATTGCAGGTGAAATTAAAAATATTCACGCTACATATCATTATGATACACATCCTAAACTTCAAAGACTGTCTTTTAACATAATAAGCCAGCCTTGATGTTAATTATAAAGGTTCTTCTGCAAAATAAAATAAATAGTACACTACTTTCTTCATTTATTCCACATTAACCTTTGCAAAACAACCACCAAGAGAATATGTTGTATACTGTTAAACATTCACCTTCCACGCAGAAAATTTTCTAGTCACTTGGACGAATCAATTTTTGTTATGAGATTATTCCTGAGCTTTACATTTAACGGAACTGGTTGCGTTGACCAACTGTAGACTTTCTGAATTTGTATTTTCACGGAGTTCCAGCCCTACATTTCTAACTACGGAAAATGGTTCCTTAAAATTATGAATAATTTCGTTTTCAGTGTAGATGGTCTTGACCTTTTATATACTTGCATGTTACGTGTGGCAAAGAACGAACGTTATTATAAAATAAAATAAAAATAATTAAAATTCTGAAACGGGAAGAGAAGATGTGTTGTGTTAGTTTATGATACCCTCTATTCTGAGTTTTAAAAATAATCCACGTGAACTTAAAGATTTTAAACAAATTTCCATATGCCGTAACTAAAACCAAATTTACTGGTGTTACTAACTAGTCTACTTCTTTAACACTTAACTCTTTCATTTACCTTTTCGTGCCTTAGGGAGTAAGGTTACGTCGTTAAATAAATTAATTATGCTAAAGGGATTGGTATAAAATTTGTGCATATGGAACAAACCAATCACAGATATATGTTCAACAACTGTAACACTTCTAAAACAACGATACATTATTTTAAATGTCACTTTTCAAGGAAAAGTATATATTTCCATAGTTACTGCCGGGTAAATCATTTACAATATGATAGTCGAATAAGAAAGGGGATAAAAACGTTTACTCCCGAACGCACAGGCTGGAATGCGACTTCACAGGCCTTCCTTTGCGAAGAAAAACTGGCGGAAACCATTATAAGCGCATAAATTTACTAGCCGGTACAATATTAACCGAACGTGGATTATACTGATTTAGCAGGTTGCTGTAATTGAAGAATTCGCAAGATATGTGAGAAAAGAGGGGAATGGACCATTTTTATCCTCAGTTACTAACGATTTCCTTATACAAACACCCGTAGGCTGTCAAAGTGTCAAAAGGGCTCCTTTTGTAAGGGAAGAGGAGTAAAGGGGTTGGCTCCAATACCACCATTATACCAAATTTCTAATGTAATAAACATTTCCGTGCGAGGTCACACATTCGTCGTACATGTTGAAGGCTATCGATAACGCATTCAACAACCAATCAAAATTAGTTATTTTAGGAATTAATTTTCTTATTTTTATTAAAAAATTAAGTGTATAACCTAATTTTGACTTTCTGTGCGTTGCTGGATTACAGATTTCCAAATGATTCGTCATAGCTGGCATAGCTCGTATATTAATACATAAATATGTGGAAATTGTCATTAAACAACGGTAAATATGAATTTTTAAAAGATAATACATGACACGCTCCACGTAGCTTCCCAGTGGTGCATGCGATGTCGAGAACGTTCTAGACTCACCACCACTTGAAAATTCGCAAGGACGGTGCCGAGAATCAAGCCGGTTCTTCGAGAGAGCGTCTACGACGCTTCCCAGTACACCATAAAGGCGGTATACGTATAAAATACCCCCATAAAATACACTGAAGAGCCAAAAAAACTGGTATAGGCGTGCGTATGCAAATAACAGAGGTATGGAAATAATCAGAGTAACGCTATACGGTCGGCAGCGCCTATATAAGACAACAAGCATCTGGAAAAGTTGCTAGATCGGTTACTGCGGCTACAATGGCAGGTTATCAAGATTTAAGTGAGTTTGAACGTGGTGTTATAGTCGGCGCACGAGAGATGGGACATAACATCTCCGAGGTAGCAATAAAATTTGGATTTTCGCGTACGACCATTTCACGAGTGTACCATGAATATCGGGAATCTGGTAAAACATTAAATCTTTGACATCGCTGGGGCTGGAAAAAGATCGTGAATGAACGGGACAAACGACGACTGACGAGAATCATGAAACGTGACAGACGTGCAACCCTTTCCCAAATTGGCGCAGATTTCAATGCATCCTGCATACCTTCAGACAATAGTCGAGTCCATGCCACGTCGTTTTGTGGCACTTATGTGTGCCCGCGGGGGCCCTATACGATATTAGGAAGGTGTACCAGTTTTTTTGGCTCTTCAGTGTATACTTACAGCAAACAAACATAGTCCACGTAACGCAAGCTTTTATGTTTTATTTCCTCTTGTACAAAATACAGTAAACCGGGTCCTTTGTTTTCAACACATACCGAGTGTGTTACATCATGAAGCAGCATATCTGGCCAATTGTGTTGTAATTCTTTCTGCGTGGACGCGCCTATTCCAAATCAACTTTCTTACCAANCTTTCTGCGTGGACGCGCCTATTCCAAATCAACTTTCTTACCAATTGGTGTCCATAGTAAGATATGTCTGTGTATAAAAAAGTATATTACCACGACCATGCTACCCCGCTAATGCCAGATTGTTTCTATAACTACCCAAACTGATAAATCTCAGTGAGAAAAGCTACATATTATTTTAGGTGTATTAATAGGTTGACAATGTATTATCAGTCAACATTTTTTAGCGTGAACACAAAATGAAGAAAATAATAAAGGTTTTTCCTTTTAATTGTTATATTTGTGTGTTTTGCCTAGATGCCAACTGTTTATTTGATTCAGCAAAAAAGAAATATGTTAATCTTGAATGAAATTTTTCCAACTTAACGAAGTGAGACCTTTTAATTCTTAGAAGTTAAATATGTNTAAATATGTTAATCTTGAATGAAATTTTTCCAACTTAACGAAGTGAGACCTTTTAATTCTTAGAAGTTAAATATGTCCTATTTCTTTCTGTGAGTTGTTTTACATACTACTGACATCACAAGAAATAACTTAACGTGAATGAAGTGTATATGTGATGAAGTCCTATTTGCTATGATAAAGGTTTTCGGTTACGTTTGGAAGTCACGTTTTTGTTAACAAGAAAAAAATTTCCAAGTACCAAATTTAAATCATTGTGCGCCAAGTTAACTTAAGGTTAAAGAAAAATGTATCTCAACGAAGACACTCGTAAAGAAATGTTAGTAAAATATTATTATAAAGATTCCAAAAGGATTTGCGTTTTCGGATATGAACCCTTGATTTTAGGTATGTGGTTTCGTTAAGCCTGAGACATCAATTATAATTCCTAATTATTTACCAAATTAAGTTTGATAATTTTTGAAGTAACATTCCCTACTTAAATAATTTTTTAAACAAAGAATTAAGCAAATGATTTGGAATACAGGAGTTTAATGCCAAGAAGTAAATTTAAAACTAGTCCTAAAAAATTTTTAATTTATTGTAAAAAAATATATTATGTATTTTTATTTACTAGCAACAAAATGTTATTTATTTCCTTAAGATAGTCGTTATTCTGAAGCAGTGATGAAGCTCTTATGTTTTCCGATTTTTCTTCAGCAGCACGAACATAGTTCTCGAATACTTCATACCATATCTACAGTGGCTATTGGTTAACGATTGTGTTACAAATGTTAACTATATCAGTAATTTTAAACACACTTGTTGTTCGCTTTTGTTCTCTGACTCGAGAATTCATTTTCCAAATACAATATTTTATAAAAATAAACTCTTGGGTCTTGGCTAAAATAGCAAAAATACAAACTGATTGAAAATTTGTAAATGGAATAAAGATTCATTTTATAGTTCACAGTTAATTTACGGAATACGGAGCAAGAAGAGTTTATTTCCATTTTCATAGATGCATCTTATAAAGTTAAATAACAGCATAATATTGTTTAAAAAATTAAATGTAAAAATCGAGCATTATTTCTGAGTGCATACATCACTCCCCTATGCTCACTTAAAACGATCTAGACTTATGTTATTAGTACGTGTTAATAATTTAGCTGCTAAATATGTAATAAGTAAATAAAATAAGATTCCTGATAAAGTAAATTAAATAGAAGTAACAAAATACGATAAATAACTGTAAAATACGATAAATAACTGTTTACAACCACAAAACTGCCGGACACGATAAAAAGGAAAGCTTTCGTCATTACCGGTATGTCCCTATTTAACTATGGAAACTGACGACATACTTTACGTGTAAAACAGGATATGAAGTATAGCGTTGTGTCTACCAGCTGTCTACACGTCATGATCTTAGCGCATTCAGANTACGTGTAAAACAGGATATGAAGTATAGCGTTGTGTCTACCAGCTGTCTACACGTCATGATCTTAGCGCATTCAGACCCAATGTACACAATTGTGTACGTTACGCATGTGTAGGTAATTTTTGATATATACTGCACACTGCAAAGCTCAATGACCAATTATCTTACCTGTGGATATATGATTCGCAAACCGTCTAACTGATCTGGGTCATAATTGGGTCATATAAATGTGGTTGAACATATAGCCTACAGCTCATTGGCTGTTTTGTCGACTTAAGTACAGCACGCATAATAAATGTTTTGTTTGCAACGCCTGAAACAGTAAATGAAATTGGGTCTGAAAGGCTTAAAGGAATCATATTTTCTGTCGTAGGAAACCCTTCAGTGTTTCATTTCACATTCATGGATAGTTACAATAAATGTATAAATTAAGGATGATATACTTTTATCACAGCTAACGTAAAAAAAATGTGACAAGAAATGTGTAATTTGAGTAAAAAACTGATAAAGTATTCAAATGCCGTTATAATACATAAATACGTAATTCAAGATAACGGGATCAAAAGTGTTACAGAAAGGAAATAGATTACGTCCACCCGTGTGTACGGAGGAGGGGAGTGACATAATGATCAGAGAAAATACACANTACGTGTAAAACAGGATATGAAGTATAGCGTTGTGTCTACCAGCTGTCTACACGTCATGATCTTAGCGCATTCAGATCCAATGTACACAATTGTGTACGTTACGCATGTGTAGGTAATTTTTGATATATACTGCACACTGCAAAGCTCAATGACCAATTATCTTACCTGTGGATATATGATTCGCAAACTGTCTTACTGATCTGGGTCATAATTGGGTCATATAAATGTGGTTGAACATATAGCCTACAGCTCATTGGCTGTTTTGTCGACTTAAGTACAGCACGCATAATAAATGTTTTGTTTGCAACGCCTGAAACAGTAAATGAAATTGGGTCTGAAAGGCTTAAAGGAATCATATTTTCTGTCGTAGGAAACCCTTCAGTGTTTCATTTCACATTCATGGATAGTTACAATAAATGTATAAATTAAGGATGATATACTTTTATCACAGCTAACGTAAAAAAAAATGTGACGAGAAATGTGTAATTTGAGTAAAAAACTGATAAAGTATTCAAATGCCGTTATAATACATAAATACGTAATTCAAGATAACGGGATCAAAAGTGTCACAGAAAGGAAATAGATTACGTCCACCCGTGTGTACGGAGGAGGGGAGTGACATAATGATCAGAGAAAATACACANCACAGAAAGGAAATAGATTACGTCCACCCGTGTGTACGGAGGAGGGGAGTGACATAATGATCAGAGAAAATACACAAAATAAAAACAAGGGTGGTGAATGAAAAGGCCAACTGGATTTGAAGCAATTCCGTTTCCAATTTCGCTCTCACGAATTAATTAAGGCGAGGCCAGGTAATTACTGGCCCCATTACTCAAGTTCGCGTTTGTGTGGTAATTCACATGCGTGGTTCCCAGCGAGGCGCACGCCCTGCGGCCTAGCCAGGAGCGGTATAGGACATCCCGGTCCGACAAACGTGTCGCGTCATAGGACGTGGGACACACTGATCTTTGTAGTTTGCACGCGCACTCCTCTACGAAAGAATTCCCATATTTAGTGAGAAACAGTGAGTGGTAAGTTTTTATGCCCCATGTATCGACAGTAGCTATTGAGTTGAGAAATTTGGGCGGTTCTTAACAGCGAGGTCTTGAGAGCCGTAGAGGGTGAAATGAGGTGAGAATGGAGCAGCGCCGGAATGCAAGGGGGGAGAAACGGGAGATCCCTGGGAAACCCCGACGACCAGTAGCATCGTCCAGCACGATTCCCACATGCGAAAATCCGGGGGTGACCCCGCCGGGAATCGAACCCGGTTCGCCTTGGTGGGAGGCAAGTAGTCTGTCTAACCACTACACCACCACGGCCCTACCCACAGAAGCATTCCCACGTTCCCGACGTTATACAGTAGTGAGGCTGAACATTCCTGTCCTTTGCGGTGGCGGCCGGATATTCCTCAATCATTCACCCAGAAGACCCAGGAAACACCGCACTCATCGCTGCATGCACCACCCTAGACTCTTAAATCAGTAATCAGACCGACCATGATGACAACGTTATACACTAGTAATTTCTGGTTGTTAGTAGCAAGTACACCTAGGATGACCAACAACAATAAAGAAAAAAAAAGCTTTAGCAGGGAATACGAATTAAATTCAAATCGTTAAATTTAGCAATGACGTAATGCATTTTTTTTTTTTTTACTATTTGTGTCAGAAGTCCAATTATACTATTATATTTGCCAGTATTCTGTATTAATCATTCTGGTTCCTGGAAAAATTATCTACAGAGTAAATTTACTCATGTTCAGTACCCGTAAAATATGTACACCCTAGGTAACCCTACGTAAACATTGGATGAGTCGGGAGTTTTATCTAAACTAACATAACGTGGAAAACATTGAGCGATCTTAAATTCACCACCAATGCGATATTCGGTCCTTCTATGTCCTGGTATAGGTTTGCGTATGCAATTCGCAGAGGTATGGAATCAATCACAGTAACGCAATGCGGTCGGCAGCGCCTATATAAGACAACAAGCGTCTGGTAAAGTTGCTAGGTCGGTTACTGCTGCTACAATGGCATGTTATCAAGATTTAAGTGAGTTTGAACGTGGTGTTATAGTCGGCGCACGATATATGGGACATAGCATCTCCCAGGTAGCGATAAAATTTGGATTTTCAGGTACGTCCATTTCACGAGTGTACCGTGAATATCGGGAATCAGGTAAAACATCAAATCTTCGACATCACTGAGGCCGGAAAAAGAACATGAATGAACGGGACAAACTGATGAGAATCATTAAACGTGACAGACGTGCAACCCTTTCTCAAATTGGCGCATATTTCAATGCTGGGGCATCAACAGGTGCCAGCGTGCGAACTATTCTACGGACCATAATTGATATGGGCTTTTGGATCCGAAGGCCCACTCGTGCACCATTGTTGACTGCACGTCACAAAGCTTTACGCCTCTCCTGGGCTCGCCAACACCGACATTGAACTGTTGATGACTGGAAACATGTTGCCTGGTCTGACGAGTCTCGTTTCCAATTGTATCGGACGGATGGACGTGTACTGTTATGGATACATGAATCCATGGACCCTACATGTCAACAGGGGACTGTTTAAGCTGGTGGAGGCTCTGTCATGGTATGGGACGTGTGTAGTTGGAGTGAAATAGGACCCCTGATACGTCTAGATACGACTCTGACAGGTGACAGATACGTAAGCATCCTGTCCGATCACCTGCACCCATGCATGTCCATTGTGCATTCCGACGGACGTGGTGAATTCCAGCAGGACAATGCGACACCCCACACGTCGAGTGGCTCCAGGAACACTCTTCTGACTTTAGACACTTCCATCCAATCACCAGAAATGAACATTATTGAGCATATCTGGGATGCATTGCAACGTGCTGTTCAGAAGAGAACTCCACCGCCTCGCACTCCTATGGATTTGTGGACTGCCTTACAGGATTCATGGTGTGAATTGCCTCCTGCATACTTTCAGACATTAGTCGAGTCCATGACACGTCATCTTGCGGCACTTCTGCATGCTCGCGGGGGCCCTTGACGATATTAGGCAGGTGTACCAATTTTTTTTGGCTATTCAGTGTATGTGTTAATAAATTAAAAATTAAATATCAAATTTATTTATTTTATTTTTAACAAGACCTCCATCCCTCACAAACTCGAATGCGTTCTCATGCGTCTTTTAACAGTATAATTGCTCAAAGTAATAAAATTAAAGTCTTGTCTCCCCAACGTGTTCGCACATGTTCAAACTGACGACCTTGATTTTCGAGACACAGCTGATAACGCCGGCCAATGAAATCGCAAACGTTATAGTTTATTTAATTTAGTAATGCAAGACTTTGTCATTCATTTTCTCTATCAGCTCATCGATTTTTTCCTATTTTTGTAACGTAAATTGTATTTTTAAGGTATCTCCATAAAAAGATTCACTCGACGTACTTCCAGCAATTATTACAGATTTCTTTCTGTAGAACTTAATTTATGCTGTGCGATTCTCTTACGTCAGTTGCTCCTTTAAACAAAGAAAAAAACTATGTCAGTGAGTACTGAGCACTCACTGACTTTCTGTATGTCCAGGCATCGCATGGCGTCACGGCTCAGCGCGGGTCTCGTAGCCTGGGAATGCTTCGTATTCACGCGGCGTAACTAACTGTAGTCAATTCACGGTAACTTCAAACTTTTCTGAAGCCCTACTAAAGTTCTTCTTCCAGGGTATTCCTCCGCCCCGTGCAAACAAGGCTTAACTGAGTCTATGGAATCACAACAAAGAGACAACGCGCCGCATTCGTGCGCACTCAGTTGAATAATAGTTTGCATGAGAACTATTTATTACTAGGCATTACCACCACGCCCATTTTCTCCCCATTTTAATTCCTTGTTGTTAAATATTGAATATTAATTGTAAATAAAATATAAGTAAAAGTTAAACTTAAAAAAATATAGGATACTTTTATATTTACCTATTATAAGAAGCTTGTGATGCATGCAATATTATTTAGGAAACACTTCAACGCGTCTTACGTGGAGTAATTTTTCAAAGGTTTTATTCAAAAAGTGTGAAGAAACCGTGAATAGACTATACGATATAATTCTCCCTATAGGCATGTAAACGAGAATCTGTCAACTAAAATACAGTGAATTTATTTTCTGTTGGTGTTTATGTTAGCTCTGCGAAACTTAACTTATTGTTCAACAGAATCGTGTTTATGTAATGTAGCAAGGATCTTTCTCTTCATACTATTTTTGAAAACATCCAATTAAATATCTTATTTGAAAAATTGTACTCTTTCTGACCAGGAAGCCTGTTAATTTATTTATACTAAAGCATACATTTGGACACAGACTAATCTGACTGTGTTTTTATTGAAAGTGTAAACCCGCGAAAATTCCTTTTTAACAGCGGTAAAAATACATGAATATTTTATTTAAGCATAATGTGCCCTGAGTAGCATACCTTTTCAGTGCAATGATGATTTAGAAAGTTAATCAAAATGTTTAGGTCCGTCATTTGATTTTCATAATCCGAAAGCTGCGGTTTAACTCTTTCCAGCAGGCAACGATCTGCATTAACTTTTTGGCGATGAATTGTAGATACTTGAAATTATCATTTATAGTACAAAATTAGTTTCGTAAAGATGTGTTTTACTTCATTTCCTATTATCTTTGGCTAACCATGGAAGAAATATATAAAATGAACTACTCTTCTTATCGTTTTGGGTGGAACGTATTGTTGTTTATACCACAACTTTGAAAATGTAGAACACTTTATTCTTAAAAACTCATAGTATCGTTATCTAGAACACTTTTGTGAAATTAAAATACGGTGTCTAGAATGTAGTGTTATTCTGTAAGATCTTTATTTATTCATCCAGTGCAATTTAGCGCGCATTACATGGTATGGGACTCTCATAGAGATGAACAATTCTACACTTCAACGGGCCTGTGATCTGTGATTGAGGATGAAGGCCGTGACCTACAATTCTCACTTTACAACCGCTTACCTCGAGAATACCTCGGCGAAATAAATATTATTTTATTCTACTTCTTCTTCTTCACTTCCCGTTTTATGATTAGTTACCTGTTACGGTCTTCCCAAACGTTTTTTAATTAATTTATTTGGATATTCGTCTTAATTATTTTTACGTGTTCTGACCATTTTCTTTTATTACATTCTATTTTATTTCGTGGTAGTATTCCTTGTTATTCCCTTGCATCCCTTTTCGTGACCTATCTCTTCTTGTGCAGCCATTAATTGACCTTAAGGCTCTCAGTTATGGAGGCAGCGTGTATTCTGCCTTCCTGGGTCTGCTTGCCACCCACGATTCGCTCGCTACCTCACATTAATACTATTGNGAGGCAGCGTGTATTCGGTCTTCCTGGGTCTGCTTGCCACCCACGATTCGCTCGCTACCTCACATTAATACTATTGGAAATGTCATGATTTTACACAACGCGAGTCAAGTGAGTTTACTTGTCTTGTTCTTAAGGTGTTCTTTTATTGTGCTNGAAATGTCATGATTTTACACAACGCGAGTCAAGTGAGTTTACTTGTCTTGTTCTTAAGGTGTTCTTTTATTGTGCTACGAGTATTTTAAAATGTGCGTATGTTGTAGTTAATATCTTTGTCATAATCGTATGGTATATCACTTCCCAAATCACTTCCCAAACCTTCAGACACACACACTCCATCTCTCCTTCAGTAGAAGTTATTTTGAACATTGAGACTATCGCAGCAGAGTCTGGACGCATAAACCAGTCAGGACTCACTACGAGTTAATATTTTTCTAAAAAGGTTTGTGAAGGTTGGAACACACAAAATTTCGTTTTACTTATCATACTTGGGGACAAAAATATTTTTTTTATAAAACAATCATGCCCTGGTACAAAAATATACAGGAAAATTTAAATGTTCTTGTCATTTATTAGTATTTTAGCATGCGTCCAATTCGTTCCAGTAATTGCACAATTTTTGTTTTCCTAATATTGTTTATGTTTGGCACACTCCTTTCGATTNGCGTCCAATTCGTTCCAGTAATTGCACAATTTTTGTTTTCCTAATATTGTTTATGTTTGGCACACTCCTTTCGATTAAAAAATTTCCATTTACAAAAACCTTTCTCTCTGAATCAAGAGTGTGACATTATCCGCGTACAACCGAGACGTAAGCACCATGTTTTTATCCGTCTATATCATTTTCGTAATTTCATATTTCCATTTNTATCCGCGTACAACCGAGACGTAAGCACCATGTTTTTATCCGTCTATATCATTTTCGTAATTTCATATTTCCATTTTCAAAAGGCTTCGCTAATGCAAAAATTAAAAAGGCCAGAGGACTAGCTGCATAGCTGTCTAATACTTTATTCGTTGGGACAACGTCCGCGAATTTACCCACAAGTTTCAAAACCACGGACATTTTACAATATAAGCTCTGTGTAGCTTAAGTGACTTGGAAAACTTCCCTATACATCGCCATCCCCATCTTCGCCCTGTCCGCGTTATCAAATGCTTTTTTCGAAAGCTTTAAATGGAATATGAGTATGACCGGGGAAACCATGTCTGCTTTGCTGTTATTTGAAGTAACGCAAACGTTGCATACTTTGTAGAGGGTGCTTTACGTAAACCATTATGTAATTATTCCAGCGAGTGTTTTGAAATAGTTTTGATTCTCTTGTTCATGATTTGTGCCATCGGTCTTTAATTTACAGGAAGTATCAAGCAAGCTGACCCTTCTCTATAATTCTCACACATAGTTTTGCGTCCTCTGTTAAAGACCGATATCACTTTTCCTTTCTCCTTCTATGCGATATTATGATTTTCTAACTCATATTGTAAAGGTGAAGGTCGAATCTTTAAAAATAGTCCTCCGTATTTCAACAATTCAGCCTTTTTTATCAACTAATCCTGTGGCCTCCTGAATATTTTATTTCTTTCAATGCTTTTGTAACTTCTTTCATATTAATATAACACAGCCCTTTTGCCTCGTTATCCCTCTCATTTTTTGAATGTGTTTCTAGATCATCATTAAACAGCAGTCGTCTATAAAATGTTCTATCCATTGTTTTTCCGCAGCGTTTTCATCTGAGCCATTTCTCGCTAAGGCTTATTAAGCGACTTCACTGCTTTACATGCTAGTGTGGATGTGTCTACTGTGCATATCTTGTTCTATGATGAAAGAAATTACGTCTATATATATAATTTTATAATTATAAAACCTTTCGAAAATATGTTTAAAAATTTTCCAACAGATAATTTGTAGACCAATCATTTACAANGAAAATATGTTTAAAAATTTTCCAACAGATAATTTGTAGACCAATCATTTACAAACGTTTATTTTTCCAGTCTGTACGATCAGTTTGGTGATCAGTTTCGCTGCCCTTTACCCCTTCACTTTTTCCACTCGGACCTACCGTTTGTCAATGGCATTAGTAAATCTTGGCATTCACTTATGGTGAGTACATATATGTTCCTTACTATATTTTTAATAATTCAGTTAGATAACTTGTCTTCTTGATGTTTCCTTGAGTTTCAAGGGATTTAATTGGATTTTTATATTTTCCCTAGATTTCCGCATCTGATATTTTTGTTTCCTGAAGTCGTTTCACTTATTTCTACATGCGAATAGCAAAGGACGTACATTTAAACCTCACTCATAGAGAAAGACCACGTTCGGTGTAAAGTTTATGTCGGTTATTTTATAAGTGTCAGCATATACAAACAAGCAGACATAACTTCAAATTAAACGTTATTATTGCAGAATACTGTTTTATTTCATCACTTTCCGCACTGGGAACGTTTAATTTCCATTCCTTCTGCAAAGCTGAAAATTTTGCTCAGACATTTCGTAAATTTGTAATTTTCATTCCGTGTAGGTCTTGGAGGAGAGACGAGGCGAGAGTACACACAGCCGGCAAGAATGTTTGCTCGGACAAAGGAGCCAGGGATAGTGCGACGGGGGAAGGGTTGAGGGGGCAGTTATATTGCACTCGTTCCTTCATGTTTGCAGGAAGAGACGGCTCCGTCCTGACGGATAGCTTTTATCACCATCCTCGTTATTCTTTACTTTCTTTGCCGTCCGCTGTGATACGTCGGCATTACTCGGCCTTTCCGGCCCTTTCCTTTACGCGCTCAAGTGACGTCACTAACGCAATTACCTTCAAATCTTGCGAGCAGTTTCAGCAGCAGTTTTTCTTCACTATTCTTCAAACCTCCCCCCCTCCCCAATCACGTGTTTTCTGCGCTCCGCTCGCGCTCTCAATTGGCTCGGTGGAATGGGCGGAGGTCGGACGGGTTAAGGCGCCTTGCTACCTCCTGACAGGCGAAATCCTTTTTTTATTCGAAGTGGACTCCTTTTTTTTTCCCCCTCCTCTTTTATTGACTTCCTGCAGTATCGATTTTTTTCAGCATGAGCGCACACCTCCGTCGATGCACTAAAAGCCTATCAGTTCCGATTTCCTCCTTGCCGGGATAATCACCAGCCATTCTTCTGACGCGTGTTCGCTCGTATCTGCCCTGGGCTGAAGTGCCGGCTGACAGCAAGGTGCTGGCCGAGGCTGAGAAAAATGTAGTACTCTCACGCCCCAACGCGCTCACGCATAAACACCGCGTCTGCCGTCGTATTTGCCTTTCCCTTTAGCGTCACAAGAATAACAATAAATTATCTATTCCATCTGATAAATGCTTTTATAATTCTTATTTATACTTACGTCGCTGACATTTCCAATGCATCTTCTCTTCCCATGTCAAAACACTATTTTACGAATTCTCATTTCCTTGAGCTCCCAAGAGGTGTAGCACGGTGGTACTGACACGTATTATGATTAAAAGTTCAAGGCCACTGATTTGTTTACCTTGAAACGTTGTATTTGGTCTACAGCACTTAAACCCTAATATGCATGAGACAGTACTATTTTTGTAAATGCGAGATAACGGCCACTGCGTTTTGTAGACTTGTAATATCAGGACTCGGATCCTCCTGGGATTGATGTTCCTATGCATTTCACCAACGAGTTTCCTACGACAATTGGTGTAAAGAAGGCTGAAGGCGTCAATAACGCACGTTACATATTTCCCGAAGGTCCGAATGAACTGGTTGATAGACTCAGATATTTTATTGACCTGCAAAAACGCGGGGATCTCTCACGCATTATTGGGATATCTTCAATCATCGATGAACTGAAGAATCGGAATTATATCAGATGAGACTGTTGGCTACTATCCTTGATCTGCAAACATATGAGAAATGTAAAAATGGAATGGTAAAAATAAGTAGTAAGATAGACTGTATATAGTATGTAAATAAATAATTTTTATGTTTATAGTAATGTGTGTTTAATTTCTTATACAGTCCCTTCTGATTCTCTGAAAGACTTATTAATTCAGAGGCGTAAATAATTAATTGAGTCTGTTATCAATTTTGATATCAATGTTATCAAAAAAACTGAATCAAATTTATTTGAGTGCATGCAGTAGCAGGGCTATAGTTCGATTTCAAGTATTATGCCTTACTTGGGTGGTTTAAAATCGACTGAGTTCTATATGGCGAACGAACAAAATCAGGGGAATATTTTTGAGAAACGTTTCGCAACTAGTTGGTTGGCTTGGTCAGTTGGTCTGGTAAATTGGCTTGGTAAGACCCTTTGGTATGCTCACCTCTGATATAAATGTTTTGCGATGATTCTGCGAAGATTTTCTGCGAAGAGGTTAGCTATTAAACTCTTATTAGGAGACTTTTTTCGAGATAGTCCATCATCGGTTGTTTGTATAGGTGGGTGGTATAGCAGGATGTTCTTGTCGGTTGTTAAATCCTGTTTTTGTAGGAACTGGTCTCGTCAGGAGCTAGTCTTGGGCTAAGTCAGTCTCGTCAGGAACCAATCTTGGGTGGAGTTAGTCTTGGGTGGAGTTAGTCTTGGGTGGAGTTAGTCTTGGGTGGAGTTAGTCTTGGGTATAGTTAGTCTTGGGTGGAGTCGGTCTTGGTTGGAATAGGTCTTGGTTGGAATAGGTCTTAGGTGGAGCCAATCGTTAATTATTATTGTTAGTCCGTATGGTTCCTTGTTGTGACCAGCTAATAATTGACAATTGTATGGACTATGATTTATCTCGATTTTTCGAGTTAAATGTCATTAGGGTAAGGTCAAGGTCAACAATCAACATGGTCGCTAAATCTAAAACTCCTCTGGATACGAAATAGATAATTAATACACTAGCGTCACCTAGGAGTTGAAAATTAAAACAAATTACAAACGAAAAAACCAAGAAGACTAGATACGACGGAATGAGCAAAGGTTAGGAAGCTCAGGGACTAATTAACCAATTAAAAATATTGATGGCGGGTCGAACGAGCGTGAGTAATCAACCTATAAAAACGCTTTTAGGGGGAAAAGCGAGCATGAATAATCAACCCATGAGAAACATTGGTGGAGGGATTGGAGGGGAACCGACTAATTAACCAATGAGAAACATTGGCGAGGGTCAGTCTTCTGCTGGATGTGGTCGGAGAGAACCTCCGAAAATGTAGGTTCTTAAAAAACTTTTAAATAATAATTTTTTAATAATTTTGAATTAATTAAAAAAAAAAGTTTTTATACATATTTTAAAGTTTTTAATTTTTTTTGTAGTATTTTGTAATTTTTTTGGGGTTCAAGGTCATACAAGGTTACAGGATAGAGTTAAAATGTCAAGTAGGTACAAGGTCACTTCGATTCAATGTGGAGGTTGGGTGACTTTACTACATGGCAGCCGAAAGACCAGCAATGGCAGAGCATGATGTCGGCTTCGACTCAGGGCCTCGTTATGTCCAAACATTCGAAATTTTAATTTATTTAATTTTTTTATAACTGGTTAAGGGTTTTGAGCCAAGGGTCTTGAGTCTTGGATCTTGAGTCATGAGTCTTGAATCGTTAGTCAAGTGTCTTGAGTCTTGAATCAAGGGTTTTGAGTCTTGAGTCAAGGGTTTTGAGTCTTGTCTCTTGAGTCAAGTGTAAAGGTTTTTTGGCAATTCGTTGGAATTTGTTGGAAATATTCTGTTGATATATATATATATATATATATATATATAATATATATTTTTAATACTTTTTTTATAACTTTCTTGGATTTTTTTTTTAGAATTTTTTAGCTTTAATTTTAACCAAGGTCAAGGTTGAAGGTCAAGTTCAAGGTCATCAACATTTAACATGACTGACGAAATGGATGCTGGCCGACCTGGCGAGGGCTGGTCGTGTCCGGAGCTTAGTCGATCCACCTGCCATTGAACCCCGGACCTCCTACATGCACATCTTGAAATAGTTTTTTAAATTGATAATTTTTAATTTTTTCAAAATGTTTTTAATTTTTTATAAATTTTCTTTTTGTGGGAATTTTATAATTTTCTGCAATTTTTCTAAATTTTGGGGTTCAATGTTGTTCAAGGCCACAGGTCAAGGACAAAGTTCCCCTGGATTCAATATGACGGTGGTGATGTCATAACATGGCGGCCGGCCGGTGCCTGGCGCCTACTCCTCGATCGCTTGCGCCCAACTTCTCTATTTCCTACTACTTACGCGTATATTTATTTACATTTTATCTTTCGCCTGACTCATGCGTTCACAACACAAAAATATTTAATGTAACTTCGTGCTGCATTAAAAACTTGATTAGAGGAGGTGCGCTTACATGTCAAAGCAAAAGCACGTTTTTCGTAAACAGTGAGCTAACCTTAGTTGAAGTCGCTTGATTTTGACAGTTTCAATTATGGTACAGCCTTTCAATTTTGGGACACACAAATCTGTTACTCTGAAGCTGGCATCCGCTCCCATTTGAACTCTAGGTTATTTCGTTATCAAAGAGAAATTGTCGTACGAGCGTTGTGCGATCTTGTGGATACTGAAGAAGGCAAGAAGTAGAAACGTATAGAGTACAGTTTTCAAAAGTGAAGCAGGATAAAACGTATGTACAAATTTTAATCTACCAAGTCTTGAAATGCCGCCACGCAAAGGTGAGTACTTGAGAGTTCTGCGAACCCTACAGCATGCACGTTACGGTCGGGTTTATTACTAGAAAAGTTGCATGCATGCATTGTAGACATGAACATACTTCGAAAGGTGGAAAGTCAAATTGAAGATCGCTGAAAACCAATTGAGATGGAGAGAGCGTCAAAAAATTTGTGCTAGATGCGAAGGGAAAATAATTATTTCGGTTATTAAAAAAATAGGGGGGATAAAGAACGATAGTTGTTAGTTAGCGAATACAGAATTCGTGCTTTGAATGTAATCTGTCTCTTTAAAAAAAACAATTTAAAAAAAGTATAACAAGCTAGGAGACATATAATTATTAGTAAAAGAGATAGTGGTAACTGTAGCAAAATTGTGTCTTGTTTCGTTTATTTCCGTGTTTTTGTTTGTTGAAAAACTGTGGTTCACACTAGTAAATGAGCCCAACACCAGTACAAATAGCATGTTACGTTGCCACAAGTGGAAGTTGGTCGGTCTGTTATCATGACAACACTGTAAGATGGGGCACACATTCCACCCTAGTATGTACGTAAATTGCAGGGCTACTGTAAATGTGGGTAAGATGTTAGTGATTTCTTGTTGAGATATATTAGGATGCACAAGAGTAGGACAATGAGTGGAATTTTATGGTAGCCGATGAGGCAGAATACCCTTTGGCTGCCTGTGATTCTGTGCCTCATTTCGATCGTTGTCTCCAAGGCTACAGATTTCCAGATCTTTTTTGCGCACTCGTAGGTTTTCTGTTAATTTTACGAAGTTTGTGCACATATTATGGATTTTTAATTCAGACAGTGTGCCAGTGTATGTTGAGGCAATCCCGAGTGATATTTTTGCACAACTTTTAGGTGTCGTATATGCGTTTGATCTGCATTTCCAGTAGCAGATTTTGGTTTGAGTAACGTTGGAAAAATGACTACTAAATATCAAAATGACATTCGGGTCTAAGTCGTCCCAACATGGTGTTATTAGTTGGACGCCAACCCATTTCCGCCCATCTATCAACCAAAGTGTTAATAATATTTTAAAACATTGGTGGTGTGTTGGGAAGACATTTTATTATTATATACACAACGCCAACCAGTAAACAACTTTATACCATCATTGGTAAGTGATATTTTAAATAAATCGTTATGCTCATTGATTTAAAATTTTGGCTTTATAAATACGCAGAAATTACCTTTAGGATTTTTCTAAATTCATATACTCAGGAAGTTGAAAGAGGTTTTAATGTGTTTGGATGATATATTACCGATAATTCATCGTTCCCATAGCTGTAAACTTCAAACAAACATGTTTTGAAAAACTCAGCAAACGAAAAATGTATGAAGAGAAATGAAACCCGTCTCTTACTGAGAACAGAAAATCTTCATGTCCCTTACATTCACTGAAAAAACTTGCTAGAACTGAGCATAATTAATAGATTGCGCAGTCAGTCAAATGCATCGCGCTACGTTCGTTTTCCTAATGAGGTTCCATATACGTGTTACATCACACGTTCTAATTTAGTTACCAATTTCATATGCCAGTTTCGATAATAAGTTAATTGAGATATATTGCCCATCGCAGTTGTACAGTAACTCATATTTGTACCTCTACATATAATTGGTTTTATGTAAGAAATACTGCCACCAATATAAACTTGCGAATCACCTACAAAAATTAACAATTGTAAAAATNTCAGCAAACGAAAAATGTATGAAGAGAAATGAAACCCGTCTCTTACTGAGAACAGAAAATCTTCATGTCCCTTACATTCACTGAAAAAACTTGTCAGAACTGAGCATAATTAATAGATTGCGCAGTCAGTCAAATGCATCGCGTTACGTTCGTTTTCCTAATGAGGTTCCATATACGTGTTACATCACACGTTCTAATTTAGTTACCAATTTCATATGCCAGTTTCGATAATAAGTTAATTGAGATATATTGCCCATCGCAGTTGTACAGTAACCCATATTTGTACCTTTACATATAATTGGTTTTATGTAAGAAATACTGTCACCAATATAAACTTGCGAATCACCTACAAAAATTAACAATTGTAAAAACAAAATTTGAACTTTTGATTACCGATTCTTTTTATGACTGAAATCTATGTAATTTAACTATGTAATTTTTTCAAGCNTAAAATTTGAACTTTTGATTACCGATTCTTTTTATGACTGAAATCTATGTAATTTAACTATGTAATTTTTTCAAGCAATTAGATATTTCTCGTCGAAAATTTATTTTAACTAATAAAATAATTTATTGCGCGATTACAAGTTGTGATATGACACCTTTATAACACATGAAAAGCTTATTTTGCTGAAATTAAGTTAAGATTTTAAGTTTTTACAGCTACATCACGCATTGAGAATAATTCCCGATGGTAAAAACCATTTTTTTGATAATATGTTTTTACTCTCAGATGTAATAAAAAAAAGTTATGTTTTAGGTCTTGGTAGCAATTATGAACTGAAGATATTTTGTGGTATTTGGACGTCTCTTTGTATTTCCAGATACATTTTTCCAGTAGTTATTTCAAGCATTTTAGCTTATATTTCATTTGTTAGTGGTTCTTGTGATTATTTGTACTGGCAAAACCCATTGGATCAATGTTGGGTTCTGATGAAAACTTTGTTTATGATTAATCATTGGCACTTTTGAACTACGTAAATGTACAATATTAGGAATAACTACACGACTCTCTTTGATTATATATATACATATTTCCGTCCATGTGTGATTGGTTCTCAAAATAAATTTTTAAAATATTTCTNACTCTCTTTGATTATATATATACATATTTCCGTCCATGTGTGATTGGTTCTCAAAATAAATTTTTAAAATATTTCTAGGAGTCCTACTTTAATGTCCAGTGCAATAGTAAATATATTTGTATTAATATTGTTAAAATTTATTTTACATTTCAACAGGTAAAATATTACCAAAATTATAATCACCATATGTTCTGATTAAACCAATGTTTAATGCACCCAATTAAAAATTTTTATGACTATGTTGAAAATAGCTAACATTTTTGGAGTATCATCACAATGATCTGAGATGTCGGAATACACAATCACTGAAACTCAAACATAGGGTTGGTTTCGCATGTGCTACCTAGTTCGCTTTTCGTGTTTTTGTAGTGGGTGTGCGATATACATACATCTCAACCCCATTGCACAGAAAAATAATATTTTGTTTTAATTTTAATTATTTCAACAGGTATGTACACTGAATGGATCCAGCAGCTGTCTAGTCCGTCTTCAGTCGCTAAATTAATGGACTTTTGGGAAGCAGTAAACAAGTAAGACAGTCTGAATTTTCCCATAAAGAATTTGGTGAAGAACAAGATTAGGTGAGTCCATTTCAGTTAACAATCTTCAAATCATCTGCTTTTGGGGTTTACATACGAATTTATAAACTTGGACTTAAAGAAATTTTAAACTGATATGGCATCTTTAATGTTTGTATACTATCAATTTGTTAACTGTTCAGGAAATTTTATGTATGATCTTTAATGAAAGATGGTAAATTATAAAAATTGTTGCTGCACAGTCTAAGGTAGTATGTTGAGAGTCATTTCACTAATCTGAATTTAAATAGACATATATATTTCAGTGCATGAAATATTTTATGCCGAAATCTTTCTTTAAATACTTGTACGTTAGTTGAGTCCAGTAGGTTAAAGTCTTTAACCGACAGTGATTTTTTAACCCAATAATGGAAGAATATAATTCAAATTCTGTCTAATGGAAAATAGATTTATTATACGTTTCTTGTAGGCCAATGGTGGAATAACTGATTACAGAATAGTAGGTGCGTTAAATATGAATATGAAACGTATAATAAATATATTTCCCATTTTATAAAATAATGATAGTAAAGAAAATTATAGTGAATATTTAACATGGTTAGAAAAAGATATTTCGAAAATGATAACTTCATATTCAGAAAATTATCAATAATCCACTGAAAGATTATTGTCGTCGAAATCTATACTCTAATGTATGCAACGAACTTAGATCGAAAATATAATTAGATTTATAGGTCAGTCAAGGAGTAGAGCATTTTTTATTATACTGGAAGCATTACTTAATATTCGCTTTGTTTATTTTTTCTAAGAATGTGCCAGACCAAATGAGATCATTTTGTGCTGTCCTCCAAGCCCGTACTAAAATATGATTCATTTTTTTATTTCTGACTACAGATTTTTTTGATCATGAAAATTTATTTAATTATATTTCATCTAAACTATTTCAGTACTGTCCGTTACCTCCAGTTTCCAAGGAACTGTTAGCTCTGATTAACATAGTGGAATAGTATCACTGGCGAACATTTATGTAAAACATTAATAAAATTGGTGTTTACTGGCTCGATATATTTTTTAAAATATACGGCACGTTGCACAGTTTCTGTGAGATTTAATGGGATAAAATAAGATAAATTTTAGATTTAATTTTATTAGCTTAATGAATGCAGGTGTGTAAGGCTACATTAATAAGACCACTCGGGCTCATTATCGTGTTGATATGAACAATTGTCAATAAACTGTTAATGAGCCGAAAGAAAAATCTTTTCAGANACTCTCTTTGATTATATATATACATATTTCCGTCCATGTGTGATTGGTTCTCAAAATAAATTTTTAAAATATTTCTGGGAGTCCTACTTTAATGTCCAGTGCAATAGTAAATATATTTATATTAATATTGTTAAAATTTATTTTACATTTCAACAGGTAAAATATTACCAAAATTATAATCACCATATGTTCTGATTAAACCAATGTTTAATGCACCCAATTAAAAATTTTTATGACTATGTTGAAAATAGCTAACATTTTTGGAGTATCATCACAATGATCTGAGATGTCGGAATACACAATCACTGAAACTCAAACATAGGGTTGGTTTCGCATGTGCTACCTAGTTCGCTTTTCGTGTCTTTGTAGTGGGTGTGCGATATACATACATCTCAACCCCATTGCACAGTAAAATAATATTTTGTTTTAATTCTAATTATTTCAACAGGTATGTACACTGAATGGATCCAGCAGCTGTCTAGTCCGTCTTCAGTCGCTAAATTAATGGACTTTTGGGAAGCAGTAAACAAGTAAGACAGTCTGAATTTTCCCATAAAGAATTTGGTGAAGAACAAGATTAGGTGAGTCCATTTCAGTTAACAATCTTCAAATGATCTGCTTTTGGGGTTTACATACGAATTTATAAGCTTGGACTTAAAGAAATTTTAAACTGATATGGCATCTTTAATGTTTGCATACTATCAATTTGTTAACTATTCAGGAAATTTTATGTATGATCTTTAATGAAAGATGGTAAATTATAAAAATTGTTGCTGCACAGTCTAAGGTAGTATGTTGAGAGTCATTTCACTAATCTGAATTTAAATAGACATATATATTTCAGTGCATGAAATATTTTATCCCGAAATCTTTCTTTAAATACTTGTACGTTAGTTGAGTCCAGTTCGCTAAAGTCTTTAACCGACAGTGATTTTTTAACGCAATAATGGAAGAATATAATTCAAATTCTGTCTAATGGAAAATAGATTTATTATACGTTTCTTGTAGGCCAATGGTGGTATAACTGATTACAGAATAGTAGGTGCGTTAAATATGAATATGAAACGTATAATAAATTTATTTCCCATTTTATAAAATAATGATAGTAAAGAAAATTATAGTGAATATTTAACTTGGTTAGAAAAAGATATTTCGAAAATGATAACTTCATATTCAGAAAATTATCAATAATCCACTGAAAGATTATTGTCGTCGAAATCTATACTCTAATGTGTGCAACGAACTTAGATCGAAAATATAATTAGATTTATAGGTCAGTCAAGGAGTAGAGCATTTTTTATTATACTGGAAGCATTACTTAATATTCGCTTTGTTTATTTTTTCTAAGAATGTGCCAGACCAAATGAGATCATTTTGTGCTGTCCTCCAAGCCCGTACTAAAATATGATTCATTTTTTTATTTCTGACTACAGATTTTTTTGATCATGAAAATTTATTTAATTATATTTCATCTAAACTATTTCAGTACTGTCCGTTACCTCCAGTTTCCAAGGAACTGTTAGCTCTGATTAACATAGTGGAATAGTATCACTGGCGAACATTTATGTAAAACATTAATAAAATTGGTGTTTACTGGCTCGATATATTTTTTAAAATATACGGCACGTTGCACAGTTTCTGTGAGATTTAATGGGATAAAATAAGATAAATTTTAGATTTAATTTTATTAGCTTAATGAATGCAGGTATGTAAGGCTACATTAATAAGACCGCTCGGGCTCATTATCGTGTTGATATGAACAATTGTCAATAAACTGTTAATGAGCCGAAAGAAAAATCTTTTCAGAGNCTCGGGCTCATTATCGTGTTGATATGAACAATTGTCAATAAACTGTTAATGAGCCGAAAGAAAAATCTTTTCAGAGATAAGCCTACTCCCTGCATAAAAAGAGCTGCACACAGAAATAGTAATCTACCAGTGGCGAAAGTTGGCATACAGCACCATTACGGATAATTTTGCAACTGATTAAATTTCGCTACTGGCCACCAGACGGCCTCAACACCGCCACAGCCCTGGTAACGTGAACGGTTGTAGAACTTATGCAGTATATAGTCCATTTTTTGTTACTTCCAACTTGTCTGAAGGCCTGCTGAAGTTCTNTTCCAACTTGTCTGAAGGCCTGCTGAAGTTCTACTATCAGGATATTTTTCCACGTCATGCAAACAAAGCTTAACTAAGTCTATAATATTACACCAAAAATAAAACGTACCGCATTTGTGCGCACTCAGTTTAATAATATTTTGCATGAGAACTGTTACTTACGGAAGGATCGGTGTTATATCAGATGAGACTGTTGGCTACCATTCAGATATCTGAGAATGTAAAGATCGAATTTACGAAAGTAATTAGAACGATAGAATAAATTAAATTAATGTATATATAATAATGTGCGATTAATTACTTTTATAGTCCGTTATGCTTCTCTGAAAGACTTATTAATTCAGTGGTGTAGACAATCGATTGCGAGAGTCTGTTTTGGATAAAACTTATGCTATCGTGTGCAGGAAGAGGGCTATGGTAGGATCTGAAGTATTATAGCTTAATCGGGTGGTTTAAAATAGGCTGAGTTATATATGGCGAACGAATGAACTGAGGAAAATTTTTGAGGAATGTTTCGCAACTGGTTGGTTGGCATGGCCCTTTGGAATGGTCAGCTATGGTTGAAATGTTTTGTGAACATTTGCAAAGTTTTACAAAGATTTTGCAAAATTTTTGTGCGAAGAGGTTGACGCATTCTGCGTCCCTATNCAAAATTTTTGTGCGAAGAGGTTGACGCATTCTGCGTCCCTATATTTTATTCGTCAGAACACACGCTCTGGCGAAGCTCGCAGGCAGACGACCACAGTAAGGATTAAGGGTTTGCGGATGTGCCAAAAGAATACCACCAGGAAGGCGCAACCGCGCCTCGCAGATGCAAAGGCGGGCTACCAAATGTTCCTGCACATGCAACGGTTCCTGCACGTGCAGACGACATCCGGAGACAACGGAAGGCACCAGGGCGCGGACACAGCTGCGTTTTGCATCTGCCCAAGGGACACCGAGAGCCCACACCAGCGGCTCAGTCTGTCCCGGGCTAGTGTCAGCAATAAACATTGAGAGCTTTTAGCGGGCGTGCTGGGAGAATAGCGACAATATCCGGGGACAAGGGAAGGACCACATGTGCTGAACCAAAGGCCACCCACCAAGTAGAATGTGCAGAACGAAACAATAAAACGTCCATACCAGAGTCGAGGGGCGACGCCAGGCTGACTGTGGACCACAGGAGCAGCGGCCACGTGCTTTACGACTCAAGGGGGACACGGCAAGAACCCTGCCATGTGCAGGGGCGGTGCAAGTTGAATATGGCAATCGAGCCTACAAAACCACGAGGAGGAGGGAGGAACGGATCAGTCAGTCGAGGATCGAGCAGTCAGGCNCGAGGGTCAGTCGTCTGCTGGACATGGTGTTGGGAAACTTCCAGAAATGTAAATTTTTTTAAATATATATTTTTTTAAATATAAATTATTTTTTTAATAATTTAAAACAATATTTTTGTATTTTTTTAACATTTTAAATTTTTTTGGGAATTTTATCAATTTTTTGGTTTTAAAGTCAATGTTACTGGGGTCAAGGTGACCGGGGTCAAGGTCAAGGTTACCATCATCCAACATGGCGGTAGAGTGGCGTCACAACAAGGTGGCCAGTCGGTTGGAATGACAGAGCAGATCACCCAGGATCCTGTGTGCTCGGAGCGACATTTCCCTCCTACTCCTATATCCTATTAATGTAACTAAATACTTTTCCCTGCGACAGTTGTTAAGCTGTTAAATAGTCTGTGGTTTTAAACTCATGTGTTTTAAATTACCCCAATGACTTGGGATATTCATAATGTAATGCCGGCGTCGAATTACTGTGATTTGAATATGGTTGAGGATGAGTATAGTGGTTGGTTGGGTATTAAGTATGATGGGGTTTAGGTTACAGCTAGTAGTTTGACTAAGAGAAATATCGTGTTTTTTAAACCCTTTTCAGCTCTTCGATAGAAGTCATATTAAAATACTACTTGTGGAGCTCGAAGACCTGCATACACCGTACAACANTCTTTTCAGCTCTTCGATAGAAGTCATATTAAAATACTACTTGTGGAGCTCGAAGACCTGCATACACCGTACAACAAAACTCTCAGGGTATAATTATTTGCTGATTTTATTTTGCTTAGTTGTCCCTTATTTATTAAAGTAGACATTAAAACCTTTATTTTATTTAAATTGTGGAAAGTGATTATGNTTTGCTTAGTTGTCCCTTATTTATTAAAGTAGACATTAAAACCTTTATTTTATTTAAATTGTGGAAAGTGATTATGCATTTTCCCATGATTTTCAAAATTCCAGCTCACTACTGCTGCACCTAAAAATTTAATCTTTAATTTCTGTTAGGTGAAATACTACCAACTGAACCAGTGCCTCGAAGTAAAAATCGTCATTTATTTGGAGTTATTCAATGTTTGCAATAATGAGTGAGATTTCATTCATTTTAAAGAAATCGTTTGCATTAGTTTTAAATAAAATTACATCTAATCGAAAAATTATTTGGATTTTTTAGTGTGTAGAAAATGGGAAGAGATACAGGAGAGATAATTGTAGTTATATTTTCTTGGTTTCCTGTTTTAGTGCATTGTTTCCCCTTATCTAAGTACGATAATGAACACTGCAGTGGTCCCAGAGAGCAGGAAACCCGTGCGTCGAACAAATGACAAAAGCAAAACGCTAATAAACAAAAATTGTATACCGTTACGCTAATTATTGCTTCAATGCGTATAAAACAAGAATAACCATNGAAAACGCTAATAAACAAAAATTGTATACCGTTACGCTAATTATTGCTTCAATGCGTATAAAACAAGAATAACCATTTCTCAGTTGCACCAATCTAAACACTGTAATTCAGTAAAACTCTTTCAAGAAGTTTCTAAAGGCCTGAAGAATTTAGTCTCATTAATAAGCAAAGCTTCTTAAAAGGGTAAAATTTACAATTTTATTATAGAAAAAAAATGTCAATGCTTATTAAACAGTGCATATTTTTATCTAGGAAATTATTGAAAATGTTCCACTGTGTTAATTAGGTTCTAAGTTGGACATCATTTTTCCCCATGTTCTGCCAATATGACTGTCAGTGTTGACGTTATCATCAACGCACTTTTATAGGTAGTTTTCTCAGAGATTGATTTCAACAGTGAAAACTAACCGCAAATCTGTTTAAGTAGACTATTCGCAACTTCGTTTATAGAAGAAAGGATATATATTAAGGGGGGTAGAATTTTCGCCGATGCCTGAAGTTCGGACTTTGTTTTATGTTTTACGGCACGACGAAGGGAAAAGCATTTCGTTTTACATTTTTTTTAAAGCAGTTATTACTTGACTACTAGTGCCTGTAGGTCCTATAATATCAAGAAATAAATACTTACTTCTTTTTAGCTGTCTCTAGTTTAAAAAAAAAATGAATCAGGAAGCTGTATGAATTTGATAAAGTTCGAGAAACTGTTATTTATAGTCTGCCGTACAAAAATATTTCGTAAACGTTTTTGTGAAGGAACTGGAAAAATGTATAAATCCAAGATGGTAGAGACAGATAGATCCTTATTAACGGGACATGGTACATAAGTTAAAGCTATAGAGTTTACTCTTATTTTACCATTCTATGGATGCCAATATAGAAAAATGAATAGAGAACAATTCTACAGAATAGTTTTTACTAAACTATGAAAGCAAATGTTTCACCAGAGTGACGTAATACTGCCGAGATATATACGACGCCGTAAGTCTGTACACGCTGTCGCGGTGGAAGATATGCGAAGTTAATGCCCTAATATTGCAGAATAGTTCCTCACGACGTTAGCAAACTCTTTTATCTAGGATTCCTTTTTTTATGGTTTTTTATGGTGTTTTCTAAAAATCTGTGCAGTTCGTATTACAAGTACATAATTGGGACGACTCTTAACAACGAGTATTGAAGCGAGGTAAGTACGGAGCAGTGCCGGGATGCAACGGCAGNCCCCCCCCCCAAAAAAACCTGCTCCAGCGTCATTGTCCGGCACAATTCCCACTCTACATGGGAAGATATAGATATATCTTAAAGGCCCCGGGGTGCCGGGTTGGTGCTGGGCTGATGGTCGGGTAGCCAACATGTAATGGGTGTAAGGCGACGGGGAGGGCTGAAATGCTCTTGGTGACAACCGGTAGCAGATCTCGGTGTGTAGGGGGTGTATAGAGTACGCCACCCCAGAGTGCCTGGTTGGGTAATCGTGACTATGGGAATGGCTATCCTAGCTTGGCTATCCCCTGGTGGAGGCCTACATACTGGTCACCGGCATTTAATTGGATGTAAGAGTATATCTGCATGAAGTGGTGTATTCTTCCTACTGGAACTCCAAACGCGCCCACTGCTAGGTGCGGTGGAGGGCTCATCGTCCCGGCTGACGAGCTCCGGTGGGGCCTTCTCGACCTTAGGGATGGGTTTGCCCTGTGCTGCTCCGTGGGCCAAGACAGTATCCCAGAAATGGGGTAGCGGTGCTAATATATAGCCTAGCGCTGTTCAAGTCCATCTCCACCTCCTCGAAAGGTCAGGGCTGGAAACACGGTGGAAACACCGTGGCTGACGGAGTGAGGACGATAATGGGCTAGTGGCGGCCTCGCCAGTGCACTGGCGAACAGCCACGGCGAGTTCATGTGCAGCTTTCCAGAGGCTGCATATGTTCTTCGCCTGCGGTGATGACCCGCGAGCCGAGTGCACAACCCCAACTGAGGCCTTCGGGTAGATCTCGGGGTGGCGGTTCTCCGCAGAAGGCACTGTCTGGCGTCCTGGGGGGGTTGGGATGCTTTGGATGAAAACTCAGTGTTCTCGATATAGTCGTGGGGACCCATGGAATCGATTTGAAGCCCCGGCCTTTGGCAGTGCCGATCGCGGGTTGGACTCTGGGTGACATTGTTTGAACCTCTCTCTGGGAGGAGGTCTGGAGGTGGGTTATTTGCCTGGACGGTGGCAACGGTGGCACGTATAGCCTCAGTAGCTGTGTATAAAGAGAGTATTCCTTCCCACGGAACCTCCACGACACACAGTGCTAGGTTTGGTGATGGACTCTTGTCGCTCGAGTAACCTTTGGGGAATAAAAGTGGCGTGTCGTCGAACCCAGTTTCGATGGATTGATGCTCGCTAATGAAGGGATGACGGTCTGGTCCGCCTAGTACGAGGACTCGGTTATGAAGCGCTATCGTAGAGGTTGGATAGTTCTCGGCCCCACCAAGGTGGCACATGCAGATTCAACTCTGTACGACATTGCTATTGATAGGTGAGTTGGTACCACGCCCACCCACCGCGATTGGAAGGAGCGTAATATCCTTCTTTTGGATTGCATTCAACTGCAGCCAATTCAATATCTGCATGCCAATTATTATCTGTGTTCAGACTTAATGGGACTGGCTGGTGTGCACAGCATGGATTACTCAAACATCTGAAATGGCAAAATAATACCTGATGTGTATTTATGGCTCTATCAAAACTAATGATGTGCGCTGTGCACACCGTTGTTGCTCTGGATTTTACTCCTGTTTTAACCTTAATGGTACAGGTACAGGAGACACGACTGTACAATACAGTACAAATAAAATATCTGAAATCGTACAATCTTAAAAAAATTCTGTTAAGTAGTCCTCGATCATGTCAAGCTTTGATTTGTAATGTTCGGTCATCAAACTTGATTACGAAAATTTGTGAAAAATAATTAAAGACGGGTGGGTTCTCTCCGTCGAACCGGGGAAAGCGCGTGCAGTGTTGCCGAGACGTTGGCTAGCGGCGGCGCGGTGGTCTGGCGACAAAGCATGGCTGCCGTCGCCCGCCCCCCTCGGAGGCGGTCAATAAAACAAGCCCTCGACATCCGCCCGTGCCGCAACTACGTGATGAAGTGCTTTCTGTCCGCCCCATCAGCTCTCTACGGCTCTCCTCTGCAACTAGCGCCTCGCGGCGCAATTAACAACCCTCTCCCTCCACGCAATCCCCTTCAACCTCGCTGCCGGGGGTGCCGAATGCCGCGGCGGCCAGCGCGGGACCACTCTCTCAGCGCGCCGATTGGCAACACTGCGCGCGTCGCTTTGCTGCACCGCCCATACTGTACACATAAGATAGATTTTCGTATTTTGCGCATGTCCCCAACATCGACTCACCCATCTCCAAAACGACTGTCGCAGTCAAGTGGTTAAGGTTGCTTCTACTATAGTCTATTCACGGTAAATTGAGAACTTTTTAAAGCCGTCTCATTTGAAATAATAGTAATTTAATATGATTTATTTTAGTCTTGGACGTTAAATACCGAGTGCGGTGGAATATAAACATTATGTTTATTACTTACATGGCAATATTGGTTTTGAAATGTGGTTAAAGGATAAAAAATTACTGAAAGGAAAAAGTATCCTGGGCGTCAAAAGTGCACACTTCACCGTGGACAGCCTATGCAGGTTGGGAAGGTCAATGTAATAAGTTTGGCAAAGGGAAAATTGTCGCCACTAGGTAAGCGCTAGTGTCAACAATGTACCAGATGTTCTCTATTTTCTACGTTAATTAACACGATAATTGTAATTATCATATATTAAATATAAAATAACTTCGTAACTATTCTTTTATTATTCACATTGCTTAGAATTTTAATTAAAAATTATCTTTTGGATCGTTGCGCGCCTAGCGGCGGAAACTTTCCCTATCCCAAACTCTCCCATAACAAAAATTTCGTTTTGTTCCTAACCTGAATAGAATAAACCTTAACGTGGTCAACAGTAATGATCGTGTTTGTTTACATTTTAATTTTCAACAAACCCCACCCTTTTACGTGAATAAACTACTTCGACTAACTTCAATATAACATCACAAAACAAATACATGAACACTGTTCTAACCTCAAATCCTACGCACGTTGTTTGTGATATTGTTATTGGCGTCGGTGATGAAGGGGCTAAACCACTTTTCTGCGACTATGGCAAGATGGGTTATATTTATGGATTAGCCAAAACCTGGTTTTCTCATGTAGAAAATAAGGCAGATGTTGCAATTGTTATAAATCTCACTATTTATTTCAATAAACTATCAATAAATTAAAATTTATAATACAACTCCCGATTTTGATTTGGATGTTTCCTTGTTGCACAATAAGAGTAACTGTTACAAACTGGCACTGTACTTGGTTTCTGTTCAACTCCGATGTACATTTTCATAATTTCACTCTTGTTCGGTATCAGTTTTGGTAGTGTCTAACTGAGTCATATCCCGGTTGGGTGAACAGGAATGATTGCGAAAACAGGGCAACTGTATCAGCATACTAGAAGATAAATTTACAACATCCAAAGTGAGTATAACTTATAAAATATGGTCACGGAACCAAAAAAAGGCTACGAGGTTAGTTGCTATTTTTCCAGATCCAAATTTCAATTTCGAGCCAACCAAAGTCCGAATTTTTTACATAAAATTTTATGTACAAATAGTGCAGTATGCATTGAAAATCTTCAAAACATTCTTTTCTCCAGGTTTTACAGAAACGATCGATGTGCGTGTCTAGTAAATGATTCATTTGAACTTTACGGCATATTTTGACAATGTTCATACTCTAACGGAAACTGTACAGACTTTGACACAGCAACATTATTTGTGATTTCGTTGAGAACGTGTGTTCGTGCGAGTTAAATTAAATGATTACGCATGTACCATCACCATGAAATTTGTATTTTAAATGCGAGTACTAGTAATATGTAATAAAAATTTCACAAACATGAAAATGAAATATACACATAGCAAAATATGAAAACTTTACAGAACAAGAGAATAGCAGACAAAGGACTATGCAATAAAAAAATGTATATATATATATATACTGAATAGCCAAAACAACTGGTATAGACGTGGGTATGCACAGTGGTATGGAACCAACCAGAGTAACGCGATGCGGTCGGCAGCTAGATCGGTTACTGCTGCTACAATGGCAGGTTATCAAGATTTAAGTGAGTTTGAACGTGGTGTTATAGTCGGCGCACGAGAGATGTGACATAGCATCTCCGATAACATTTGGATGTTCGCGTACGACCATTTCACGAGTGTACCGTGAATATCGGGAATCAAGTAAAACATCACATCTTCGACATCACTGCGGCCGGAAAAAAGATCGTGAAAGAACGGTACAAACGACGACTGACGAGAATAATTAAACGTGACAGACGTGCAACCCTTTCTCAAATTGG
>NQII01002833.1:162294-189189 GCA_002778355.1 Clitarchus hookeri | reverse complement strand
CGGGGGGGGGGGGCTACACGATATTAGGTAGGTGTACCCGTTTTTTGGCTCTTCAATGTATATACATACATACTAACATTGAAGTTTATTTTTAAACATTTATTTTGACCAAGGCAGCAGTTTTACATCATCAATAACAATATGCGTTGATTATAACGTAATATTTTCAACATCATTTACAGAACACAATAAAAGTGCTTTATAAACAATATCATTTACATTGAAATTACTAAGAACATTTAAATTTTCATAAGTGACTATAATACAAAGGGTAGAGACCATTTTGGCGTCAATGACAAAAATAAAACGCTTTTTACAATATTTAGAGTGTGCCATTTTCAACGGTTACTTTTTTTTTTTTTTCTTTTTTGCAGCTGCCTGTGCTTGCAGTATATACTGCGGCCCTTGGACACACATTCCTCTTCTGATAGACTGTCCGCTAATTCCGGTAATAAGCACTTCATATGAAATCTCTTTAGTTTTAGTAACATCATTTTTTCCCAGAATTTGTCGTCTCTTTCTTCCCTTATTAATTTAATTCCACTGTCGCAATAAATTACCAAGTCACAGAATTTTCGGTGCGATATTTGGGGTGTAACTTGTATTTGGTATCTGTACAGATGTAATTATTTTAGATGCAACTTCTCATTTTTTATTTATATGCATAGATTCTTACATTTTACTGCTTCACTATGGGACATGCTTCCTATAGATGGCACACACATTACCTCAACAATGCAATCTTTCTCCAAAACTCCATCTGTGCTGGCTCCAGGGTATGGTATCTCAGAATGAACAAAAAAGCCACAAGGTGCTACAGTTGTCTGCTTTTCTTTCTCGTAGGCGTATATGGCTTTTTTTTTTTTTGTGAACTCGGCCGTAAATAATAGTTGGTGAATAGAGTTCGGTTCCACAAACAATATTTTTTTACAATATTGTGGCAAGATGTAGCATTCCTCATACAACAGATAACCCCGAATCGTGATGCAGTTAGTCTCTGCCGTCTTGCCTGCATCCACAGTAGATTCTCACGCTGTCCAACGGTAGCTCGTTCTAATGTGGAACATAGCGTCAGAGAACCAGCTTCTTCCTGCAACTTCCCTAAAATGGTGTAAATCTGGCTTTGAAGATCATTGGGAGCTAAATCAGGTTTTGCAGCATTTGGACCATACTCAATGTCACCAGTTGTTTCGTCCATCTTTCTCTTCTTTTTTTTTTTTTTGCGTTAGTATTTTCCTTTGTGACTAAAATTTAGTCTTTTAGATGACCGAGACCTTTCTCACTTCGCAGAGATTTTCATACAGATATTTCCTGGTATATTTCCAGTCATGCTTTTCCAAGGACTAAGATGGACCATACATGTGTTCTAGAGCAGCCCTATAGCAGCGTCGCCTGTGTGATGACCCTTTTGCATGACCAATTATTTTGCCACCTGTCAGTTTTCAAATTAAAGAGTTGCGGTTTTCAACTACATTTGTCGTTTTGTTCAGAAAGAGACAATCTACCTTTCTGACAGTTGCATCTAGCAACATAAGCGTCTTATCCATTAATTTCGCCTTCTCTAAGTACGGCACCTTATTTACAGTTTCATCTTGTCGAGAGCAGTATGATGCACAACAGGACAAATGGTCACCGAAAACATGACGGGTACCGTTTCGTAGTTCTTTCCGAAGCTTATCAACATTTCCTTCGAAGTTTCTAATGGCTCAGCGAACTGCAGCTGTAACGTGAGGAATATTCTATCTATTTTCGCCCCTCAGCCAAAAGTGGTACTTGAGACTAGGGTGTGCAATTTCAAGGTGTACCCTTGCACGGTGTGATTTTCACACTCTATTTTCTTAATTTTGTTTCCAAAAGGAGCCCTCTCCCTAGCTCTCGCAAGAACACTGAAGTCTCCATTACCTGTAAGGAACTTCACCCATACTACACACCATGTTCATAAAACAAATGCTGAAGTCCTGACACAACAATAGTTTGCTCCATCCCGGATGATGAACCGAAATAATTTTGGTTGCACGTGTGTTGTTTTGGTTGGGAACACACTGATGTCGTGGAACACACGTAGCAAAATTTGTTCTTAACACCCAAGTAAAAAATCTTCCCTGTTCTCCCGCCAATAACGCAAGCCTGGGGAAAAAACATCTTATCTTACTTTTCTGATATTTTACTGCAATATATTAATAAATAAACAATTAAAGACTGAATACAAAATCTTTGGAGGATTTCCGCCACTGTAGCAACAAATTGCATTGTAATTACAGCAGGTCGTCAAANGACTGAATACAAAATCTTTGGAGGATTTCCGCCACTGTAGCAACAAATTGCATTGTAATTACAGCAGGTCGTCAAACACACATCCTGCTTTGGTGACCATGCAGAAGTAGATGTCAAAAATGTCAACCGTTAGAGACAAGTTATTTCCAATANCACACATCCTGCTTTGGTGACCATGCAGAAGTAGATGTCAAAAATGTCAACCGTTAGAGACAAGTTATTTCCAATAAGTTCAATGTCTGTAAAGGCTGGAGGAAAATGCATTGTACGACAAACTGCGTTTAAAGGCGATTGTGGGTTAGATATATCCAGGGTAGTGTAAAACATGCATACACATTTTATTACTGTGAAAAATTACGTAATCTAAAACAACTTGAATCGACAACAGACTGTTTCAGCCTTGTTTTTGCATCATTAACCAGCTTCAACGCTTGATTTACATTGCAGTAGTTTACACAGTTCTATCAAAGGCCATCACCAGTAGTGAACAATAATACTTCCAATCAAAGGTATTACGATGCAGTGTAGTCTGCCTAGGGTTAATAAATTAAAGAAATAGACAACATAAATTTATGTTGCTCTAGATGTACTATCTTGGTAAAATAGCTGTATATACTGATTGCATGAACACCATAGCCAAACGTTTGAATGATTGAAACAAAATTTGAACTCTTCCCTATATAATTCCCAAAATAGCAAAAAAATTGTTATATTTATTTTCCGTTATTTATAATTATTTTTATAGACGCTCAACTTATTGCACATAAATATAACTGACTGGGGGAAAATATCTTGTAAATTATGTAATTAATTCAAAGAATAAAAAATGGAACAATATTTTTGAATATCATTTAAAAATTACTCCAGCTTATTAGCTCTACAAATGCAGTTCGAAGCGAAGTGTAATAATTTTTAATATATAAACCATTTTTTCTCAGTAACGTACGAATAGCCTTTGCACCCCACCCCCCTATCTCCCTCTAAGACAGCGCAGCGGTCCTCAAACTGCGGTCAACGGGCTACTAGTGGCTCGCGAAATGATTATTTTCAATTTTCTTCAATCTTTTGTACAACGTTTCTACTAAATAGTAAGTTTTTATGATAAAAATGCCAAGTTGTCCTATGAAAAGGCATTTTCATAAAAACTTTTATCATTATTCACACATTGTTTAAAATAATGAAAGCTGTACGGTACCGGGGTAGGTAATTCATCTTTGAGAACCACAGGATTGCTGATATTATTGTAGCGAACACTGAAGTTAAAATAGAAATATCGATATAACTACTGTGTGCAATTACTTATTCATTTATTAGTTGTAATTTTTGAGACTTTTGGATAGTGAACATCTAATTTCTAAGTCAAAGGTCAATAGAAACCAGAATGGCGGCTCTATCGTAATGGATCATTCTGAAAGGTCAAGCTCACCGGACTCCCATTGAACGCCTGCACCTCTAATTCATGTCCAAATTAGCTCTCCAGGCCTACGAGTTAGCCATGTCAACAAAGGAAGGTCTCATTATACCTAATACCTATTTGAAGATTCAGGGCCGGACATTAGCGGCCTATATGACCAAAGTCATTGTGGCAGCTACGGGTCACGAGACACTAGACTCGAATACCGAAAATGCTATGTATTTATTTACAAATTTTTTAATTTAGTGTATAAACTGCATTTATGCTACGTATATGTATTAAAATCGAAGCCTCTGCACACCCAGCATATATATATTTCATTGCATCAATAATTTTCGAAATTAATTATGAAACACTGCTGTGTTCGCTACCCGTAGACACTTGTCTTATATATGACGTCACTTAGTGAGCTACTATCCGCAAGATAGTAAATGAAAATAAATTTTCAGTCAATTTATGTCTTTCAGGCTCTTTGAATCTTAAGTAATCGCAAACAAATTCAAAATTTTCATTTTCCTAATGTACATAACATGACTGCTCTTTAATGATTCCGTAACTAACCTCGCTGTTATTCGATAGTTCTAAAATGTTTCTTCTGGGAAAGAGGTGTTCGCGTATCTACCGCCGCAAATGCAACAGTTGAACTTCCATATCTGGAAAACTTGTAGGGTCCCAGGATAATTCTGTCTCCCTCTCCCATCCAAAAGCCATTTTTACTGAAATCCTATACACAGCTTATGAAANGGGTCCCAGGATAATTCTGTCTCCCTCTCCCATCCAAAAGCCATTTTTACTGAAATCCTATACACAGCTTATGAAACAAGTGTCAATTTGGGATGAAAGATAAAAAAAGCATAGTTATCTATACTAAGTGTAAACCTTTTTTCCCGTTATTATGCGTAAACAATTATACATACAAAGTAGGGAGTGAACAATAATAACGACAATATGGTTACTAAATAAACNGTTATTATGCGTAAACAATTATACATACAAAGTAGGGAGTGAACAATAATAACGACAATATGGTTACTAAATAAACGGAGTAAGCCGCTATTTAAAAAAATGTGCAAAATTATGTAACGCACGGTACGCCGGTCTCTTTGATTAAACTACAGAATACTTAAAAAACGATGTAATTTGGCAAGTATAAAAACTGGTGCACCAAGAAATTCTGGCAGATCAGCATTATTTATGTTTCCCCACCGTTTTCTCCGAAGCACAGTTGTCCTTTTACACCAACAAAGGTAAACGTTAATCTTTTGTTTGCGTTATCATGCCATGCACGCTTACAATTCCAGTATTTGAAGAATATCCGTGACCATTATTTCTCTTACACGAAGCTCCNTTATCATGCCATGCACGCTTACAATTCCAGTATTTGAAGAATATCCGTGACCATTATTTCTCTTACACGAAGCTCCGTCAACAATGCCCGTTATGAAAGGATATCCTTCCTCCACGTCACCGTTTTCGAGTGCCAGTCTTTTCTCTTCTACTACAGCCGCTGACATGTTTTGTTTAAGTATTAGTTTACATACCCGCAAGAAAAGATATCCCAACAAAAAAAGTATTTACATTTTGTGTATGCAAATTTTGACGTGTAATAACCACGTTTCTTATTTAAAAAAAAAAAAGGATAATTTCACGCTAAGTCTTAATAAATGCTCACTTTTAATGTTGCTCGGCTTATCGCTATTTGTCACTTTAAAATGCAATATAAAGTGGCATAGCATTATCCTGTTAGATCTCACACTTAAATTGTAAAATGAAAAGGAAAAACCTTATGATTGAAATGATGCGAACAATAGTGAGGAAATAAAATAAAATTAAAAGGTTAAATGCGAGTAAATATTCCAATACTAAATCATGGCTGTTTAAAGATTAATAATTGTATTTGTCCAAAAATATTTCCTGCATCGAGTTTAACGGCAATTTGGTTTCATGGTTGAGTACAGCCTTTTTTTCCGAAAATAGGGACAAGAATTCTTTCCAGACGTATGTATGGATAGAGGTGGCATTTTTTAAACGAAATTCACGATTATGCAATAACACGCAACCCAATTACGTAAATAAATCACTGTAAATTGTTTTATATAGGCTATATGAAAACTAAAAAATTAAAATAACTTTAGCTTTGGAATGATGCTGCATCGACCAGAAAAACGTCCAGGTAGAGCAGGAGAAGGCCAAGTAACGCGTCACAAAGGTAGCTTCTCAGGTAATCTTGCACAGTTCGGTTGCTATGAATCACTTCGTACCGTTACAACTACCTTTGTTTGGTACACAACAGCATCTTTGGCTAGCTGAAATGAATCAGTGTCGGTGCACACGTATCTCCTGTGCCGCTGCGTCGCCGCTTTGTAGAACTGTGCTGTCAATCTGCCAATGCACACGTACAGTTATTTACCGTAGCTGTGAGATAAGACCTTCGTGGGCTTGGCGATGTTTTCAAATGTATAACTCTTCATATAAGATAAGGGGAGAAGTATACAGCGTTTTAGGAAAAATGCCCTCGAAGAATTCCACAAACGTATCAAAAACAAAGTTCGTGGATTTATATTTGCAGACCATTTTTGCGAAAGATGTGATGAATTTGGAAAAGAAAAAATCATTTACAGTTAATCTATTAGTGTTTAAAAAAGTTGAAGTTTATTAGTGCATAATACTTGCACGAGAATATGTGACTGAAATATAACAAAAACGAAAACGGAACAAAGAAACATAGCGTTACCGTATTTTATAGTTTGGACTTTCCTAATAAATATCACAAAACAAAATTTTCAAATTTATTTTTAATAATTATGAAATGTTAACATGGCCCATTTTATCTCATTGAGTTTGAAACTAAAAAATAAACAACACAATTTGGTTTTTACTGTTGAAATAGGCCTATCACTCATATTTTAATAATAAAAAGGAAATTGAAAAAATTATTATTTGGTGGTGACGAAAAAAGTAAAAGGCATCTGTCATTACACAACCGAGATCAGCCTGCATGTTACTTATTTAGCTGTATTGAAGAGCCTTATTGATTATTTATTACAACCATTGCACATTCGCTGTATCTCTGAGGTTTTTCAGTGAAAGCATGTATTATACGTCACCAATATCTATANCTGTCATTACACAACCGAGATCAGCCTGCATGTTACTTATTTAACTGTATTGAAGAGCCTTATTGATTATTTATTACAACCATTGCACATTCGCTGTATCTCTGAGGTTTTTCAGTGAAAGCATGTATTATACGTCACCAATATCTATAGTAAATTTGTGTACGTGGTACGCAAAAATTAATCGTTTTATTAGATACTGCTTACCGATCTCTTTTGTAGGAATAGNGGATTTCCGAAACTAGTCATCGCTGTTTGCTACCTGCGCACTCTCGGCCACCATCTCCACCTCTCCTCCGGGAATGCCAACATGCAAGGCCTTCACCGAGTTCGGACAATGACCACAGAGTGAGGAGGGCACCACTTTCCACCAACTTTTTACTAAAAGCCTGTTTTTCAGTTAAATTTCCACCAGCTAATATTTTTAACTAGGGACTCAATTCAGTAATTGAATCTATGTGTTTTCCCTCGTGATTTGACGTCTTTAGTTACTTTGTGCTCCCTTTCGTTTGTCTGTAGTAGTAATTTCAAATGCTCGTTGAGATTTCAAGTTTCGATAGGTACAGAAAGAAACCGTTTTCGGAGGGTTACAAATGAAAAACAAAATAATAAGGCACGTGAAAGCATAGAATATAATCAAGTTAGTTTAAAAAAGGGATGTTTCACACGTGAAATTATCCTCANAGAATATAATCAAGTTAGTTTAAAAAAGGGATGTTTCACACGTGAAATTATCCTCAGATCATGGAACAACTGAAAACAAATGAAGAGTAAAAACTTAATTATTGCTTAACACCTTATTTAAAAAACAAATAACTGAACTTTTAAGTACTTAGTTATGATCGTATAGTGTACTAAAGAAAGATCGAGAACGAAAATACACAATAATTAGCAAATTTATTAAGGATACTACCCCCATAAAAACACAGGAGAGGAAACCGTGAAATGTTACAGATGAGGGATGTATTTTCTGCAGCGAATAATCACGCTTTTCTTTGTAAACAGATTTCCGCTGGACTGAGGTCGAGGAACGCAGGTAAGAATTTCAGACTCACAACTTTCTTTATAGAGAAATACATAATGTACTGTAATGCTTCTTACACTTATATTGCAGAGTGGAGCGTAATGGGAATCCACCCTCTCTTTCCAATACAAAATATATGCCTATCAAACTATACATTATTTTGGACACACTCCATTTCAATGTAGTACGTCCAAAGTTATATTTAGTTTTATATGTTAGCCCCATTGCAAGAATTCTTCAAAAAACGCAGATATTTATGCCGTTAGTCCTGACTTTGTGCCGCTGCGCGCTGTTGTCACAAACGTTTCAATATGAAAAAATACAAATCCCAGCAACATTATCTATGTTTGTTGAACAACATCAAATGCCACTTAAGGTAATGTTAATTTCATAACCTCAGGGCAATTTTTAAGGGATATTTAATGTGTAAAACTGAAATCTTGAGCTTGGCATGTTTAAATTTGGCCTACATTATGTGATTGTATCAGAANGATATTTAATGTGTAAAACTGAAATCTTGAGCTTGGCATGTTTAAATTTGGCCTACATTATGTGATTGTATCAGAACTTTTAACGAAGTCATTAAATGTCATTGTCATTTTATAACAAAAAAATATATATATATTTAAACGCTGCCGAGATATGTGTGTTCTAAACTCCTCAGGGTTTAAAAATAAAGAAATTCACCGAGACGCTATGTTTAAATAATCTACAAATTCTTAAAAAAATTTCAACGCTGGTGAACATTTGTGGCTTTAAAGTTGTACTAGGATGAAAGCAAAAGGGTATAAAGGAAGGAAAAAGTAGATATCACCGCAGAGGCTTAGGTTTTTGCCTCGCTCAAAAATACGACGCGACCGCTGAGAATGCGCTACGTAAACAGTCAGTGGCTTTGTCAACACGTTAATAGAAATGGACGTGGTTTTATGCTGGTGTGTCAGACGGGCGATTCTGTTCAGAAAAAGAGCCAGACAGACATGGGGATGAAAACGCAGATTCAAAGCATTCATTCATTACAACAGCCAGTTCGTACAGTAGTTCCGTGGTGCGTTACTGAGTGTTGCTTCGTACGAAGTTGAAACGGGAATAGTGCCTGTTAACACTCAGTGAGTGCGTGCTAGCTACTTAAACTTAAATACTTTCCAACATAATTATTTATTACAACTTAGTGAATTACGCCGATATAAAAAGTTTTGGTTGAATAAAACAAAGTTTGTTTGACGCAACCAAATTAATTGTGTGTACAGCGGCAATAGAATATTTTGTTGCTGAAACAGAATTATTTTGTTGTTCATATTTGTTTGTTCCAAACTTGTAACATTTGGTTGGTGTAACTAAAAGTATATATAACTCTTTGTTACACATAGAGTTTCGGTTCTCATAAAAATAGTGAGAGTAAGGCTGAATTTCGAACCCGGAATTTTTGCAAATGAACAATGTGCCTTAGCAGCCTCAACTAACGTGACTACTAAANTTGCTGAAACAGAATTATTTTGTTGTTCATATTTGTTTGTTCCAAACTTGTAACATTTGGTTGGTGTAACTAAAAGTCTATATAACTCTTTGTTAGACATAGAGTTTCGGTTCTCATAAAAATAGTGAGAGTAAGGCTGAATTTCGAACCCGGAATTTTTGCAAATGAATAATGTGCCTTAGCAGCCTCAACTAACGTGACTACTAAAGGCGATAAAATGTTTGTAAATAGGTTATGTTTTTTGATATACGACATGTTCATAAATAAGTATTTTCAAGTTTTACAGCTTTACTTTTTTGTTTCCTGTTGTAATTATTATCAATAAATGCTATAACAAATACTATTGATATCCTTTTGTCACGAAAATAGTGAACAAACTCTCGAACGGTATTCTCAGACGAAGGGAATCACATAATATAATAAATGCCAAACAAATGACCAAATAAGTGCCAAATCTGGACCAAGCTGATTTTGTTGCTACAACAAATTCTGTAATAATATTATATAGGCTATCAAATTGTTGTAGGTAACCAAATGCTTTATTCACTTCAAACTAAATATCGAATTGGGTGTAATATGATATTAGTCATATTTACCGTAACCAAATCGATGAGTTTGATGTGCTTNATGATATTAGTCATATTTACCGTAACCAAATCGATGAGTTTGATATGCTTATAAAATAGTTTTCTGCCAAATTCATACAAGTGATATTAGAACAACCAAATAAGTGTTCGGATCAACTTTTTTTTTAAATTATTTATTTGGTTCAAAAAAACTAATGCAGATGTTTGAAGAGTAAAAACAGTTTCCAAATATATATATAGGTATGCTGCAAACGAGGGAACGGCAGATAGTGTTGAATGTTTTCAAGTACTTCGTAAAATATATGAGCGTGAACAAAGCAGTTAGAAAAACTTTTATTGCCACAGTCTGCTCCGAAAGAACCATTTGCACTGTTAAAAAGGAACATCAGATGTAGAGTACCTTAACGGTGCCTGAAAAATTCAATTTGATAATTGAAGTAAAGCAAAAATTTCAAGACAGAAAACAATTGACAATATTGTACATAGTGGGTTGTGGCGTATTGATCACACTCTTCTGTTTGCAAATTTCCTCCCCACTTTAAATGTAATTTTAACTTTTGTATATAGTGATTATTACTGGTGAAACACTGACAGATTTCTCATATTCCTCCTTGCATATATTCTTTAAGATATTGTATTTTAATTTATATGAAGGTGAAAGAAAGCTGCATCTATAGAGCGAGACGATAAAATTAGGTCGCATAATAATTACTTAAAATAATTAAAACTGTTGAGAGATACAGATGAGACGTAGGTTAATGTGGGGCTCAGTGTAAGCAAAGAATGGAAAGACACGACAGTGTAAAATGCTCGACAAGCAGCCATTGAAAGGCTTAAGTTCTGGACTTTAAGCCCCTACGGGATAAGGCTAATGCTTTGCTTGAGAACAGCTAAGTTCAAAATGCTGCGTTGAATTATGCAAAAATAACACTGCTGACGCCCACGATTGAAATAACTATAATTACGTATAAAATATACACTCCTGAAGGAAGTATCTGTTATTATATAAATAATGTATCCTACTGCTGTAGGTTATGTGAACCGATTGCCATGCAAAGTTGGCGCGTGGGGGAAGTAAAGCAATGGCTTACTCAAAACGGCATTCATTTCAGAAACGAAATTATTAAGAGGTAGTTATTGCACACCGTAGGATGGGACAGGAAACTGTTCCAAAAATATAAACTGGATTAAATGTCCACGATTGTAGGTCGCGTTGAACTTCGCTTGTCCCATAGCATTGAAATCTAAATTCTATTGAAGTGGTATGGGCGCCACTGAAGTCATATATAAGGCTCCATAACACATCTAAGGCCAAAGACACGATGTCCTTAATTGCAGAGGGTTATGCCCACATATTGGGGGAAAATTGGTTAAATTATGCAGAAAAGTTTTAAAAATAACGTGAACAAGAGCTAGAGGGCCGACGATCTTCAATATGACGACGAAAGGTTTTTACTTAGTCTGTCCTCATACACGTCATCAGCATTATCGCAGTCAGCTCAACCCAAATCATCTGGTAATACCTCTGACACACTTATTTAAGGTGCTTCAGCTTTGGTCAGCGATAGTGATTAAAATGTATGTAATTAAAAATTTAACGAACCGCAAATTCTTGAATGTTGGTAATCAGCAGCAATTTGGCAATAGAGCGCACCATTACTCTGTACTTCAATCTAAGAGTAAGACTTTCTCTACCACTACATAATCTGAGAGGTCATCGTGTATGATCTTCATTTGTCACTGGAAGTAATATGGGGACAATTGGATACACATCAGTTAATTAGAGACATTCTGCGACACTGTGCGTTTCCTTTTCTAGCTTAGTGGACAGCAGTCACTCGTCTGCACATAGCTCTGGATTCATAGGAGTGTTTACTTAATTTTCTACACTTTCGTGGCCTGCCAAGTTGCCTAATTTGTCACCCATCAAATGTTTGTAGGAATATATGGACGCTAGCTTTTCCCATGTCAAAGTGTTCGTTACATTAGAAGTCCTGCACATTTGGCCATTCTACTTTCACTCTAAAATAAATATTACTTTATTATATTGTTTTCTGATAAAATATTTTCAGGAAATCGGGTTTCTAAAATGTGGGCGTAGTCATAACAAATAAACATTGTGCATTATTTGTTAACAAAATGTGTAATTCCAGGAAGTAAATATTTTAATTTACATTCTTATGTTTACATTATCTCACAAATTATGTTGTAACATAAACATTTGTGTTGACCAGGAACTGATCGCTGAGAACGTCAGCGTTAGAACCTTCAGTATTATGCTAATAATGTCTTTATCAGTCATCGCTCGCAGGCGGTGCCCAAACCTTAAGAACTTAAATTTTTGTGTTTATTTATAGTAATTTTCCTTAACGTTTTATCTTAGCAGAGTGACGTCCTCTTACCCGAGGTGTCCTCGGTTTATCCGCAACTATTTCCTGCTTGGGAAGCTTCCAGAATCGTGTAGGTTTGCTATTGCTTTAATTAAGGTATGGACAGTTCATGGTAACTTGAGCACTTTTTAAGGCCCTGCTGGACTTTTCCTTTCGGTCGATTTCTATCTTTCTGCCACTTTTTAATATAAATATTGCCTTGTGACTAATCAACACAGTGTATACATTTAACCACTCCCAAAAGTTAACGTCTGAAGCTGCAATAAAACATATTTATTAATGGCTAATGCCTGTTGGAAGGGCCTTATCAAGTGCGCTCTTTGCCGTGAATAGTTTGTAGAGTTTTGTTTTCCGTGTTAGCGAAGTGCTTGTCTATAAATCGTAATCTCTGAACCCATGAGACATGCCAGAAGTTTAATTCTTCGCTAGCCATTTTCGAAGAGTGAAGATGAGAGCCCATTTTCAACGCATTTATGAGTGGCGTAAGAGGTCGCACGCACCAAAGTCTCAGTGTGCTGGCAGTTCAACATTTTTTGCAGCAAGAGGACTAACAGTATAAGCGTGAGTGGAATACTTTATAAATATTCAGGGCGCCATGGTGGTGTAGAGGTTAGACTACTCGCCTCCCACCAAGGCAAACCGGGTTCAATTCCCGGCGGGGTCGCCCCGGGATTTTCGCATGTGGGAATCGTGCCGGATGATGCCTCTGGTCGGCGGGTTTCCTCGGGGATCTCCCGTTTCCCCCGCCCTTGCATTACGGAGCTGCTCTATACTCACATCACTTCACCCTCATCGGCTCTGAAGACCTCGACGTTAAGAGCCACCCAAATCACTTCAGTTAAGATTCAGCCCTTCAATTGGTAGATTTTGTGTTGACANAGACCTCGACGTTAAGAGCCACCCAAATCACTTCAGTTAAGATTCAGCCCTTCAATTGGTAGATTTTGTGTTGACAAGTTTTGTCACCCGTGGTCCCGAGAGAGATTACGAATGAGCTAAAACCGCGGCAAGCACTCCTAGAGCACGTCGCTTCCAAAAATTTACCCGTTCTTCAATAAAAATATATGAATTATTTATTTACAGACATAATTCTAATGAACTCCTTGATTGGCTACGTAATTATTAAAATATAAATGACTATCATAAAGTACAGCAGTCTTTTTTTCAACTAGCAATATACTGCACGGCGTATTTTAGGATAAGGTACTGAAGCGCTGTGGCATTCGTGTGATGTGGTTTTGTGAAAATATAATTGTCATTTCTTGACTTCACACCTCAAATAAGCGCCAGGAAGAAGAGATTTGGTCTTTTAACCAAGTATAACCTTTTGATGTGCATTTATATCCAACAGATTTATTTAAAATATTCTGCGCATTATAGGACAAATAGTGTACAGCTTGTAAAAGCCAGAAAAAATTAATTTGTTCCACAATAGAATTTTACCTATTTCCATGAAAAATATTGTAACTTTCAAAATGTGTAGAAGCTTTATACATGTTTCTTTAATAAATAGTTTTTACCTTCGATCTATTACTGCAGACCCTACAACTTCACATATTCATTCACTTTGTCAGGAATTTGCTTGCATTTTAGTAACACATGTATAGCTAATAATTCTGACGCGTTATTGTATGACCAGGTTTTGAACTGGGTGGTAACGTACCAAATAATTTTAAAACGTGTACAGCCTTGATCAATACGTGATTCTAATACTCAAACAGACCTTTCGCTTTTTTCGATATAAAGGTACGGGTTAGGTTATAGTGTCTACTATTTTTCCGACATACAAAAGCACTTCGTGGCACATGCATTTTACATTACTGTAGTACAACAGTTCGTGACATAGCTGAATACATCTGCCCGTATGCACTTCTTCACATGCAGAAGTGCTTCCCCTTACAGGACGACAAGGAAAATAGAAGATGGCGAGAAAAAAGGTTAGCTTTACAACAGATAGCTTTGGTTCATGTCTGCACCATTTTCGTCAGGTTGAAGTATAGCGATAACATTTTGCCAACATATATGTTTTATATCTAAAAACAAATTTTTTTATAAACGCATTTACTCGTATGTCTTGCCCTTCCTTATACATATATGTGATGAAAATCTTACATAAGTGATTCAAAACGAGCACTAACTTAANCGTATGTCTTGCCCTTCCTTATACATATATGTGATGAAAATCTTACATAAGTGATTCAAAACGAGCACTAACTTAATTTTAATTCCGAAAAAAAAAATTTGATACCTAAAATTACTTTTTGAGAAAATTTCCGTTTGCCTTGAACATTGTAACTAGGAAGAAGGTTATTGTTTCTGCGCGTAAATAACTGAAATTAATATTTGAATTATTTTTTTTATATTTACACCCGCACCATGAGTATAATGTCATACTTAGCATTGTACGTTAGCACTTGTTATTTTAAAATAAACCAAAGATGAAATGTGTTATTATTTATAAATTTAATAAACCTATTTTAATGCTAATATTCGAGCACTGGTCACAAAACAACAGTTGGCTACTTTGTTAAAAAATATTTACAATGCTAAAACTAGGCCTGCGTGTCCACGTTGCGTATGAAACTGTAGGTGAACAGGAAGTATAATTTTCAAAACCTAGCAATAAAATTGCATTTGCAGTAAATCTAAATGCGATCACATCGTATCTAGTTACGTGTACATTCATTGCAATAGTAATTAACCACATTACAATTCGTTTAAAACTACACATTGTTTAATTTCACATGGAAGTGACGCTATTGTTTTTCTTATCAAGGTGGAATTTTGATATATTCAACTGTCGCATTCAGGGAAATTTAGACAGATGTAGATTAGTTTGCTGTTTCTACCATTCTCTGGAATACTCTTGAAATTTGCAAGCATTGTCGTATTTAAAAATGTGCATTATTTCTAGATGATAGACATTCTATAAATAGCCCANTCTTGAAATTTGCAAGCATTGTCGTATTTAAAAATGTGCATTATTTCTAGATGATAGACATTCTATAAATAGCCCACATTACAAACCTAATTAACATATCTGCATCCACATGCTTCACAACTACAAAAGTTGTAAATATATTTATTAGTATACATAATTTGCTTTTCCAAATGTTTATATTTTGGACTTGGCATTTGAGATATTAAAATTTCAGTCTTTTTTTTTTTGTGGTAGATTCAACTGACAAACTTTGTGAGGTGATTACCAGTGCAAAATCAAGTGGAAAGTATATACGGCACTGTCTACCTAAACTGAATATTAAATAAGATATAAGCCCTCGAAAATCGAATTTTTTAACTGTATTTCTGCGAAAGATCGGAAACGAAGGGAAATTAAATTACAACTCTCCGAACATAGTTTTAATATGTTATTGAGATATTCAACATAAAAGAAAACTATTTAATACCTCCCACCATCACGAAAAATTACAGGAGTGCCCACCGTCTTAATGCAAAAAAAAATTTACTGTCAGAAGTTATGAACTATTGATGCTGGTTTATTGAGCAGTAGGGCCTAATAACAAAACTTTCTATCTTGTTGCAACTGTCCAAGACCCACCATTTTCGTCTAAAACGCACACAAATATTCAGCTGCAGCGATACAGTGTCTAGCACGTAGGAAACACTACACATGATGCGAATATTGCATGCTGCTGTACCCAGTGCACAGATGATGTCCGATATTACTCCGATCCTTGTCGGACGGATGATGGTCCAGTCACTCGCAGTGGAGCGCAACAGATTTATAGCGATGCTATTCTTACATCTTCGTAAAAATAAGCATATAATGAGATTACATTGGGTTCACCTAATTTTTCAGAAAAGGGAAGAACTTGGTGCCTTTAACGTACTTTTTTGTGAATTAGGAAAAGTGGAAAATAAGTTTTTAAATTATTACCGTATGTCTATTTCGTCTTTTGATGAGTTGCTTGGACGCTTGGAACCACATTTACAGCACCAGAACTCCAAAATGAGGAACTGCATTCAACCTGTCGAAATGTTGAAAGCTATCAGGCAAGTGCACAGATAACGTTTCAATTAATGTTATAAAAATAGGTAATTCTTAATAATCAAAGTTGCAATCATCTTCGTGTGGTTACATTATTACTAATGAAGGTTTCATTTATCTACATAAAATAGATCAAACAATACATCACAAGAACTATCACTACTGATAAATTAGTTGTTACAAATACGCATTTATATTTCAAAAGACGTTACCATCCCAATTATAGGAAGATCAATTTTAGACGCATAATATTTTATTAACATATCTTGGTTCATAGGAAGCACTATGTCATATTACTGAAATAAATGTCCGTGTCCTCACTAAAAAGCGAACACATGGAATTCGGTGACTGGGGCGGTGACGATGTAACCACAGGAATATAGCTGGATGATGCTGTAGATGTCTGGTGGTGAGGATAGTGTTCTGTGGTTTTTTATTTATTGCTTGAATTGCTAATGGTATAATCCATTCGCGGTTACTTAACACTTTTCTGAAGCCTTGCCAAAGTTCTACTTCCAGAATATTCTTCGGCCTCATGCAATCAAAGTCTAGAAAATTGAACCAAAGGACAACGCACCGAATTCGTGCGCACTCAGTTGTAATAATATTTCGCATGAGAACTATTTTTTACTAGGCGCTACCAACATTAGTATTCAATATAAATGAAATATAACTTATGAATAATATATAGGTTAAATATCCATTTAACAAAAAATAACATACTTTTTGGTTAACAGACGTATAAAACGCTTGTGATACATGGCATATTTTGGAAATAACTAAACACGTCATACATGGGGTGATTTTTTAAAAGTTTGATTCAAAAAGTGGGAAGAAACCGCGAATAGTCTATAAAAAAAAACAATAGTCAGTTTTCTGATATAAGAAGCGAATGCGAACTTCCTCTATATACTATTTATATCGTTTTCGGATTTCGTTCACCAAAAGCCGTAAGTCTTAAGTCACTAGTCACAAGTCTCAAGTCTCAAGTCGCTTTGGGTGTGGCGTGTGTCTCACAGTTCAAAGCAAAAAATTGGCGGGTTGGTTCAATTGATATCTGATCCAATGAGGCAGATGCTAAATCCTTGTAAAGAGTGATGAGACATGGTTGGAACAGGAGAGTAGCGTGCTGTCAGAGGTCGGTAAGGTGCTTACAAACTGTGAAGACAGGCAGTTGCATTTTCGTGAATCATTGGAAACAAGACAATAATAACTGACCGTAGATGTGGCAAGCGAAAAAGTTCGCTAATGTGTATTCTGTGTCGACTTAGCTCACTGCTTTAAACTCTGTAAATATGGGGGAAATAATATAAAGATTTCCATATCAAAATTAGTCCATCCCCACGCAGTTCACCCAACTGTCGCAAAAACTTGATCTAAGTTACAAATGAATACAGATAAACACTTTCATGTGCATTATTGTTATTAATAATGACGTCTACTTAGGTCTTCAAACATTGTGCACAACTTCAGTTTTACAGCTGTTGTTTAAAAACGTTTCAATTATTTTTATTACATCTGATAACAAAATACATTGGAGAAACTTGCAACATCCGAATGCTAATTTCAGTTTTCGTTTCTCGTCTCTGCATATTTGGGAAAAAAAAACTGTTTTAAACATTAGTTTTTCCATAATAAATTGTTGTTGCGAAAAATTTTAGTGCGGGATAAAATAAGTATACGAACATGCAGCACAACGTTATCTGTATTTCTAAGCAAAAAATTATAGTGGCCTATGGAGTTCATTTGGACGGTAAGGCTAACCACCAGTTTATTCCATACTTCTTCTAAAAAAATCTCACTTGCGACTACCTGCGCAAAATTTTACACATACTTTCGCATATAGTATGCTTCCGAAATTCACTGAGAGATATTCTCTTCGGTATCCTAGGCGCCGCTGATGAAGTCATCAAAATGGCTGCCATTTCGCGATGCCTTGATTTTTGTAACGTGTATATCTAAATAACCGGTGGTAGGATTTTCATTTTCTTAGCCTCATTTTTAGGTTTGCAAATCATGCTTTTAGAAATATGGTGTATGGTCTTAGTATGCATTTTTGTTTTCATTATTTTGCGTGCGAATGCTGCTTTTATGCCAATGGAATAGCGCAGTTTTTCTAAGTTCATACCTATCCATATTCACTCTGTTTTTAATATTCCTGAATGTTACGCCTTCTACTGGACAAGCTATGAACAATAATTTAGAAAAATTCCAAAACAATAAGAAGCCTGAATAGTTCCTTGGTACTTATCCGTACCCATGAAGAGATGGCCAATGGTGGAATGTGATTTGGAGATGGTGAATATCTAATACCGTGAGCAGCCTACTACTAGCGTAAGGAATGCGAGAATCCAGCAGCAGAACAAAATAAATACAAATCTAATATGCTGCCTGTAATAAATCTCGACATAAACTCTCCATGTATATTTCGACATACAACGATTAATGTAATAATGATTCTACAGAAGATAAACCCAAACAAAACTATTATCATAACGGTTGATCAGCCCGTCTAAGCTTTATTAAAATCACTAAGTTAGGCAATGCATAGTATTTATGGAGATTTTTTTTCCACGCTTGGGGGAAGGGGAGGTACTTCATATCGAAATGGCTGTTGAGTCAATGATAGGATCGCGAATTGAAGGAAATTAGTGGATAAGTAATCTAGTTGAAGCAGCAATCATGCCATCAGGAAGAGTGGAAAGTATTCTGAAAGCATGACATGGGAAGCCAAGTCGCTATGCTCATGATGTATCAATTGCAGCTCTACAATAACTACTTTGGAGAGCTCACTGGAATAAATGGATACATGGCGATGAAATTACGTTTGTGATGTATTGATAGACGCTGAACTGAATCTGCTCATTTTAAATACTAGTAGAAAATAAGAAAATAATGGCTCTAGAGAACATACTATTGGATCGAATACTCAATATTCATCAAGGCATTTTTATGGGCTTTGTTTCAACATTATAAAATGTTTGTCTTTGAATGTTTGCTGCAAACAATCTGAATGGCGCTCGCTGGCTGCTTGTATTTTTTCTATCTTTAACCAACTACCAGAGCTACATCCAGATGTGTTCCGAAAATTTCACGGGTGTTACATGGCGGGTTGTATAAACTAAAAGGAAATTTTCTATAATGACTCATGACCAAATTTATGAACAAATCAGTAAACTTGTGAAGAGTAGTTCTACCACTCTTGCACTTCTTGGCCACGAGAACGGACTTCCAACCTAATGATTGGTGGACCTGAAATATCAATAATATTCTTTAAGTTAAAATAAATTGAAGGCCTTTGAAATGACAATGTTTGTCTGGATCACCATCATGCGGACATCAAAAACGTTTCTACAATGTTCCAGGCACGTTTATTCGTTTGTGAAAGTTTTTATGACCATGGTAATCTCATTGAAGATGAAGAATTCGCTATTGAATAGCAGTAGCATAGTTTTATCTGATGAATATCACCGGTCTGTAATGCCAACCTATGAAAAGAAACAATTTGGAATTTATATAAGAATGGGAATTGTACTGAGAAAGATACTCATCTATGACAACAAAGTAAATAACCTCCTTCTTATGAGTCAGAATATTGCTGTGAAATCAAAATACAAGCAAAAAATCATCAAACTAAGAAGAAACAGCAGTGTTTTTGTAAAATTTTACATCGCCACTCGAATTAGACAAATAGATATGAAATAATTTTTGCCCCCGAAAACAGCTCGTGTCCATCCTTCGTCTCTGAACTTGGAAAATTCCGCAATACTTTCAAGAAGCCAGACATTGTGTCTTGCATACCACAGTCCTGTGATATGAGATAGAATATGCTTTACATGAGCATGAAGTTTCCAGTCTAAAAACTGTTGTAGCTGATATTATACACAAATTAGCAACTCAGCAAATCAGAACATTCCAACAATCCAGTAACTGCATTATATAACTTTACATATATATGAGGCTGCAGTATGTGGATAGGGTAGACATCGTGTTCTACCACCAGACAATCCAGAGGTTCAGAACTACGGGTAAACATGAAGGCCAATTTTGTATATAACAAATGTTTCAATAACTTTGTGGCACACAACAAAACTAAACAGGAATTTTTTTAATTTTATCAAAAAAAACATTGCTAAAATAACATCGCATATTGGGAATCAAGTGGTTTTGCCCTACGAGAACACAGTGATTGGCTCTGACAGTAACACATCGCATGATGATAGATCCCCAACTTTCCTTAAAGCTGATGCTCGTCGTCTCCTCCTTCGTGCCTGGCATGCTAGTAGTACTGGACACTTTAATATTAACTTTAGAATGGTGAACAGTTATGTCGTTTTTCAATATATGCANCAAAAAAAACATTGCTAAAATAACATCGCATATTGGGAATCAAGTGGTTTTGCCCTACGAGAACACAGTGATTGGCTCTGACAGTAACACATCGCATGATGATAGATCCCCAAGTTTCCTTGAAGCTGATGCTCGTCGTCTCCTCCTTTGTGCCTGGCATGCTAGTAGTACTGGACACTTTAATATTAACTTTAGAATGGTGAACAGTTATGTCGTTTTTCAATNCGTGCCTGGCATGCTAGTAGTACTGGACACTTTAATATTAACTTTAGAATGGTGAACAGTTATGTCGTTTTTCAATATATGCATTTCCACAACAGACGGTAAAAGAGCTTTGGACTGCATACCTGATGGGCAAACACCTTCAGTATCTACCAATCCACGAAGACATGATGACGAAGACATTCTTCCCGCTGTTTCCGACCTACCTACTTCTATTTTTCAATGAGTGTGAGGGAGTAGACACACTGTCAGTTTTGAATGTGTTGGGAAAATCAGTACCTTTAAAACCTGGATGTATTTCAAGAAAGTTTACAAAGTTTNACTGTCAGTTTTGAATGTGTTGGGAAAATCAGTACCTTTAAAACCTGGATGTATTTCAAGAAAGTTTACAAAGTTTATAAATAGGGCTTCAACATGCTATTAAAACTTCGCAAGACTCCAATTACTTTTCAATTCTTCAGCGTTTTGTGGAATTATTGCACCACGCTTCAAGCTCTGCAGGGATCATCCATGAAGCGAGACGGATTCTCTTCAGCCAGTTCAACAGGTAGGTTGAGACTATACCACCGGCATGTGATATCCTTTTCCACCACCTTAGAAGGGCAATGCTGCAATGCTTCACTTGGAGGAACTGTCTTGAACGTGCAGTAGATTTGAACACCCTTACTACTGGGGGTGAAGGAAAGTCGGAAAAAATATGAGCCGGTTTAGTCTGACATGAAGATGGGGATACTTCAAAAACCAATATAATTTAAATGTAAAAATTTATGTAACATATGTCTATGTGTCAAGGTTGGACTAAGGTGTATTTTACTTTGTCGTTGTGAGGGTCGTTGTTAAGGCGAATAAAGGTTTCAGACACTTTTTTCCTACCTGGATGGCAGTTTTGTATGACCACGATATATATTTTTTTTAATTAAATTGAAATGTTTCTTCAACAGACCGTTTACAAAACGTAGCTATATATACATGTAAAACTGAGATATATTCTCCTGAAAAAAAAATGCATTCAACTAATAATACTTTGTAAGTCTAATAAATTCTACAAAAAAATAATTCGGGAAATTTTGCGAAGTTAGGTGTTGGTTTCTTCAAAAAATATTTTTTGGCATCTTTTTCGCCTTTTCCCTGTTCGTCTTCTAAACAGAATGGAAACCATATACACATTTTAAACCACATTTTATAAACTTAAAAATGAATCTAAGAAAATTAAAATCCAAAAAATGGTTGTTTAGATATTACAAGTTACAAATGTTAAGTCATGGTGAAACGGCAGCCATTTTTATGACGCCATCAGTGGCACCCAGTACGCCAGAGAGAATGTCTTCCGGTCGGTGAATTTTCGAAGCCTACTATATGTGTAAGGTATGAGAAAAATTTCGCGCTGGTAGCTGGAAGTGAGATATTTAGCGGTAACTACATAGAGTACATGGTAGAGATGACGAGAGGCGTGTGGCGGGCATATCTGGGCTGCCCTTAGCGCAGCCGCACTTCCACGCCTTAAGAGTACACGGCCCAGGGATCTTCTTTTCGGGTTTGGGGCGCAGCGTTGCGAGGGACAATAACACGCGCGACCAGCGCCCCTTCGCTCCTACGCACAAGGCGCGTAACATGCGTGCAATGCTTCCTTTGTTACGCTTTCCTGTGTGAATGAAATCTGTAACAGTGGGATTTTATGACACACAATGAAAGCCCATAGATTAAAATAACACTCTGTTGTTTTATTTTTGTCCTACCTTTTAAGGAAACTGCGCAGGAAAGCTATAAAAATGCCAATTTTAACCATTTCTACGTCCTTTTTTTTTTTAGTATAAACTTAACATTATAAAAAGAAAACTGTACGGGCCTAGATAACTGTTTTTGTCTTTTCTGTCAAAAATTCGTAAGTCCACGACCTTTATTTGCTGAAATACGCGTAAACGCGCAAACAACGAATTTGCAAAAAATATGCACGCACTCCAAACTCTTAAACACGCAATATACGTTCAGACAATGCCCTTAAATTATATCCCGATTTTTTCCACGTTCTACTTTGTACAATTCACTTCCTTCGAAGCTGTCATCTGCCTCCGTGAAATCACTTAATATTTGTTTTGAAAGCATTTCTGCTTCTTTGCAATTTAGATTTTTNAGCTGTCATCTGCCTCCGTGAAATCACTTAATATTTGTTTTGAAAGCATTTCTGCTTCTTTGCAATTTAGATTTTTTCCCCCGTTTACAATACAGATTATTCGACCTCTGTATCATTCATTCAAATAATCACCTTCAGTTAAAAAAAACCTAATTCTTTGTTAAAGTAATTAAACAGTGCATAATAAATAAATGCTCACACAGCTAATTCTTTTTNTAAAAAAAACCTAATTCTTTGTTAAAGTAATTAAACAGTGCATAATAAATAAATGCTCACACAGCTAATTCTTTTTTTTTTTTTTGTATTCTAAGTGCACTTGAAAGCGAAAATGGGAAACAAAATGAGAATCTATGGTAATATAAACATTTTTTTTATAAAATTTAAAGAAATTATTTTTTACATATATTGAATTCCTGTGCATGTTTTTCTAACGTCGTGTAACTAATTTATAATTCTAGACTACGATTTGCAAAAAAAAAAAAACATAATAATAAGATGTGGAATTCGCTATTGTTCAACGTAAATATATTTCAAAACGAAATTTGTTATGCTAATTTTCTTCGTCTGTACGTGTCTGAACACATGTTAAGTCATATTAACTCATTTTCGTGAAGATACTTTTTCTGGGTAATACCAGTCTCGAGACGGGTACCAAGTGTATTTTACCCAGCGTTTTCAACGAAAAGAAAGTTTCCCTGTTTAAACAATTATACTTTTATTTTGAGATGTGTGACTTCTTATTATTTATTCCATAAACCATACATCCAATGCAAGTAATCAAAATAAAATAATAATGCGTATAAGTTTACGAAAGCAGACATATCCTGTGTATTATGAATAGACACAACTAATTGAACATGCGAATTTATTTAAAATTTATAAAATTTTCAAAGAATTTCAATTACACAAACTTNATAGACACAACTAATTGAACATGCGAATTTATTTAAAATTTATAAAATTTTCAAAGAATTTCAATTACACAAACTTAGCTAAGCTTAGATCTAGTTCTGTAGTTTGCGAGCAGATTGCAACTATCTATCTCTTTGGTATTTCAATCCAGTGAGATTTTTTGTCACTGGTATCAGTGTTCAGAACATAAAAATTAATTACATTTATTTTCGAGCTTCAATTAATTTTTTAGGTACATATAAAATGTTTTGGTACAAACAAAATTAAAATTTCACTATTAAATGACTATGAAACGTACTGACTTTTCTGCTAAAATTAAAAAAGTTTATAGCATGAAGTGATGGCTGATTATAAGTGACTACAAGATCCATTTATCTTGGAAGTAAATGAAATATTTCTAATTAACCAGCATATTTACTATAAGGGAAGATCAAACAGAGCCGTCAGGAAAGAGTTTCCTTTCAAGCAGCCCGACGAGGACTTCAGTCGTTCATCCACCGAGCGCCATCGGAGTGTAAAAAGGCGATCGGCTCTCAGCGCCGAACAACGAACTTGCTTTAAAATTTAACGAAGGTGTGTAAATGACTGGGCGTAGTGCCTGCGCGACTTCCGGGACGTCATTTCGCCCACTCCCGGTGAACACAGTTGAAAAGTCCGAGAAGGAAACGATCGCCTCTTTTTTTCCTTCCCCTCTCGGCCCTCTTTGCTTCTTCGGCAAACAAGTTCCGTCGACTTCACAGTTGCTCCGTCTTGCTCGCTCAGCACACAGTAGCTGATCCTCCCCGGGGTGGCTGCCTGCCTGCCTGCTCTCTCTGCTCTAGTCCATCCCTTCCTTCCTTCCTTCCTTTCTTCCTTCTTTTATGCCCTCCAGTCCGTTATAACCAACTATTTTCCGCCGTTCCTAGAAATACAGCGGAACAAGTGCGCCTCCTATCTGCGAGGAAACTCACGTTCGTGACATTGTTGCTCTGCCAGCGGAACTGTGCCGTCCTTCCAATATATTTTCTCAGCAAAATTATCCTTCTTCGTCTCTCTTCTAATAACTGCCTTCGATTCAATTTACTAGCGCCTTAGACAAACTTCTTGACACAATAAGCATTGCAATTTAATTTTGATTTTATTATGAACTCTTTGCGCAACATGTTGCTGCCTGAAAACCAGGTCAGATGTTCTTCCATTAGTAAAAAAAAACCTTATAAATGGTTAATACATAAAACCAAGTAACAAATACTATATTCAAATGTGATTTCTCAAACCCGTCTTGAAAAACCGGCGGAGAATAACTTGCGATGGCCAGTTCTAATTATTAATTCTCTAAGTTTTACAGCACGAAATATTCAAATTTATACCAATGCACACTCCGCCAGTACTTTAACATGTACTCGGTTACTGCAAAATTCTTAAAATTGCCATTGAAAATTGGTTCTGACTCCTGCCGTTAAAATGTATTTTAAACGTTGAATTATGTTTTATAAACTTTACATTTCCTAACTAACTGAAAATAAAGATTACATAAAATATTAGTGTGCTGGTTTATTTTTCCGAATTTTTATTGCATAGAGCATAGATGAAATTTATTCAAACAACATAGTTTACTAAAGAACTATGTTTCACGTGGTCTTAAAACAGAATCTTCATTTATTTCTTACTTACCAAAAAAAAGTCATATATGTGGCTGCAACCCTGTCATTTATCAAAATTTTTAGCTTTTCTAGTAAGAGCGCTAAAGACACATTACATAAAAGAATAAAAAAATTAATTAGAATTGCCGTAAAATTACATACCCAGCAGAGGAGTGCATATACGACAGTTACATCGTAAAAAGTTAAGGAAAAGTTTGAAAGTCGCACTTATATCAAGTAAGATATGTTCATTAACCAGACCAAACTAAAATACTCAAATTGGAAAAAAAAAAACACATAATTTAGAAAAGTTTCAACTTTCAAATTATTAGTTTCATGCTATGTTCGTGTTGTACGTATCCATTTTCATTTCTCACGCATTTCCTCGCGACGTAAGTTTAAATGCTTGTTGGAAAAGTTGATAATAATAAAACAATTATCACAGTAAAATTTTGTGTACGTTTTACGAGCAAATATTTACAAACTAGTTACCAAAAGTTACCTTGTAACACTAATAGTGAAATAGCATATTTTAACAGAACGTTGTTTGTATGAACATCCATAATATTTCCGTATCTCCCTATTTATAATAAACGTAGAGTTTGCAGTGTTTGCTTGCTAGATTTCAACATAATTTGGAGGCCACGGTGGTTAGAGTACTCGCCTTCCACTCAGGTGAACCGGGCTCGATTAACGGCGTGGCCGTTCCATATTTTCGCATGTGGGAATCGCTGCTGGTCGGCGGGTGCTCCGTTTCCACCTAGTTTCACCCTAATCAGCTCTCAAGACCTCGTTGTTAAGGGGTCTCCCAAATAAAACAATTTCAAAGGTCTTAAAGTTACATCCAGTTAGAAAGAAACACAGCGATGGCGATAGAAAATAGCAAAAACAATCTTCGCGTACGTTCTGTTTTTTCAGAATTTTAAGTGGCGACTATAGGGTTTTATACGGCACTCTATTCAGGTAAGATACACCATTGTCGCTGTAGTTAGAGTAAATATAATAAACAGAGGGCTGCTTACAGCGATTTTTGCTGACTTGGACACTTTCAACAACCACATGTATGTTTCGATGGCAAATTTATAAATTGGCAACAAAATATTGATTTTCATTTCTGTTCTGAAAAAAAATTATTCAAATTAAAATATTTTACTGTTTTTTTTACATTATAATACGCANAAATTAAAATATTTTACTGTTTTTTTTACATTATAATACGCAACTGCTTACAATAAGATCTTTATGATATTTAAGTATGCCACTTAAGAGACGTCCTGATCTCTCCACTCTACTTTACGGTGTAGGTTGAATACGGTAAGCTGAGGTTAACTGCAAAGTTCTCTTTTTGCTCTAACGTTCCTTTTTTTTTT
>NQII01002833.1:37892-159767 GCA_002778355.1 Clitarchus hookeri | reverse complement strand
TATATATATATGCTTCGACAAAAATGCTTTCTTCTCAAGGATGCGTCATCTTCCGCCTCAATCCTCTCTGCACTGCTGGCGTTCAGTGTGCTTGCACAAGAATGTAACGAAAGTGCGTATGTATCTGGATGGTATCACTGTATTTGAAAACATACGCATTCCTTGTGGATGTATCAACGTACGATGAAATATTAAGATTGATATTTGTTAAGGGTTACGTCTTTTCCTCCACTGCATACTTCTGGCGCCTGACTACTTGAAAGTAAGGCATCCCGTATGTTATCTACATTCCAAGTCAAAATAGACGATGATCTTTAATTCAAAATAAATTATTATAAACGTAATTGTATACACACATTTTTTAGATATGTTTGGTGATATAGAAGGAAATCTGGCTAGTATTCCGGAGGTTCAGAACTCAATCATGACCGGCTAGACTGAAACTGTTTATCTCAGATGTTTTACCATTTCGAGTCAAAACTAATTCATATCTTAATTCCTTACCATTCAAGCTACGTTTCTGGTTACCTAAAATCTGGATAGATTAAATAATTATTCATACTTATACTTATTAAATTATTTAAAATTGTCGACATTCATTTGTAATAATTTATTTGTTATAAATATATATAACTGTATTTTGTGACGACGCTGACTTTGACCACTGAGGCGTGGTAATCGTGTCACGAGAAGCCGAAATAGTGACAGTTAGAAACCCCCTGGTAACGAAATAGCGTGTGACCATCGAGTAAGAAATCAAAAAGTTCGGGGCCCATATTTTAAAAATAATATCCCCTTACAGTTTCACGTAAATCTCAGAATAACAACTTTACTACAACTAGACTATGTTAAATGTTTTAGGCGTGAGTTTAACTTTTAAGCGTGAGTTTATCTGAAGTAGCAAACGTTGTCAATATTCAATTAATGACTTGCTTTTAAAACACGAGGTTCCTTCTTCCAAGTTCCCGACACTTATCCGAAGCTATTTATTAATTTTGCTGTCCGTTTTTTAAGCTATTGCATAACTCGATTCTTTAATTGTTATGCGTTTAAATAATATCGGTTTTATTTAGTTATGAAAATGTTGTATTTACTTTCAGATCTTTCAGATTTTGGTGGTCTGGAAAATGTACACTTTCAACAACAAAAAACAGAATGCATAAAGTACGTCGGTATGACTTTGTTCTATCATACGTATGTGTCAGAAAATTAGCTAGTGAACAATTTTAAAAAAATTTATTATTAATTATAATCAAAGTGAATTGATTTGCATTTCTTCCTGAATATGTTATACTTTCTTACGTTGCAAAGAATATGAAATAAAAACTTATCTCTGAGTCCATCTGACTCTTTGAAGGTGCATACGTTTTCGGCATTAATTTCTATAAAAATTATTTTTATGTTGAGATATAACATGCTTTAGGCATATGGTTTTTATATTATCATATAATTTGCTTACAGTTATATAAAATATGCACAATAATATATAAAATAATATAGTAAATATATGTATGAATAATTTCAATTATATGTATTACTATTCAATATTACCATTATTTATTAATGACATATATATAAAGGCGACTATATCTACCCTGTCAGACAAGGAAAAAAACACAAATAATATAGGCGGAAAAATAATATCGGAAGTTCGCGAGCATTTCGTAATGTTAATATTAATTTGAATAGCCGCACTTTTTTTTTTGCCTTCTGTTATGATTTTTTTTATTCAATGGTAAAAATAATTGCGGTTATATAGAATAATTAAAGTCAGCAGCAGATCAGATGACGTTCTGAAACCGTGATTTAAACATTGATTTGGAAGTGAAAAATCTCCTAGTACCGAAGATTATTCGCGCGCACGACTGACAATGATGAAAAAGGAGTCAGGGCCAACGCTTTCACCGTCGACTCGCCGACAGTGCAAATACTGAAACAAAGTATATGCGTTCGACTGCAATGCGCGGTGACATGAGAAGAGTGAATGTCTGAAGAACCGATCTCATGTGATTTTTAGCTGCAAAAACTGTCCAAGGCAGTTGGCACGAGGCGATAATTTGAATATACGAGTGTTATTCGGAAAGTAAGGTCCAATTTCTTATAAAACACAAGCCATCACAGATTAAAAAAAAAACGTTTTTTATTTAATTCCTGGCATATTTCTCTATTTTTCTAAATAGTTTCCATATTTGTTTGAACATTTGTCATAACGTTCTACAAGCTTTTGTATGCCTAAGTCATAGACGTCTGCCATCTATGAGGATTACCAGTCTGTAACTGCTTCTTTCACCTCGTCATCTGTGGCGAAGCGCTTGCCTATCTAAAGGCGTTTGCCTTTAGGTAGCGGAACAAGTGAAAATAGCTCGGCGCCAAGTCTGGACTGTACGGTGGGTGGTCAATCTGCTCCCATCCAAAAGATCTGATCATATTTTGGGTGTGAATGGCAGAATGGGGTCTGGCATTGTCATGCAGCAACAAAACTCCAGACGTCAGAAGGACACGTTGCTTATTTCGTATTGCACGTTGAAGTTTAGTCAAGGTAGCGCAGTAAGCGGCTGCATTGATTGTTGTCCCTTGCTGCATAAACTCGACTAACAAGACTCCATGTCTATCCTAAAACACGGTTGCCATAAACTTGCGTGTTGAGATTGTCTGCTTGGCCTTGACTTTGACTGATGATGTCGGGTGACGCCATTCCATTGACTTACGTTTAGACTCTGGGGTCATGTGAGAAACCCACGTCTCGACCCTGTGACAATCTTCTCTAAAAATTGACCACCTTCCTTATGACATCGGTCGAAAAAATCAAGATCACATGCCATTATTTTCTTTTGGTGTTTCTCAGTAAGCAGCCTGGGAACCCAACGTGCGCACAATTTGTGAAATTGAAGATTTTCAGAGACAATTTTGTGCAAAGTTGTTAACCCACATTCGGAAATTCCAATGCTAAAGTTGAAATTGTGAATCGCCTGTCTTCACGCATCTTTTCATCCACGGTTTTGACCAAATCTTCTGTGATCACTGACGGTCGGCCTCATCGCGGATCATCATGGACATTTTCCGTCCGTCCTTGATAGCTCTCACCCACTTACACACTTTGCTGTCACTCATCGCATTGGGGCCATACTTATCTTGATGAACCGAATCACTGACCGTATTTCACAGTTGGCGGGCTGATCAATTGTTTTAAACATTTTGAACTGACACTGTAAANCCGCCTCAATCCTCTCTGCACTGCTGGCGTTCAGTGTGCTTGCACAAGAATGTAACGAAACGTGCGTATGTATCTGGATGGTATCGCTGAATTTGAAAACATACGCATTCCTTGTGGATGTATCAACGTACGATGAAATATTAAGATTGATGTTTGTTAAGGGTTACGTTTTTTCCTCCACTGCATACTTCTGGCGCCTGACTACTTGAAGGTAAGGCATCCCGTATGTTATCTACATTTCAAGTCAAAATAGACGATGATCTTTAATTCAAAATAAATTATTATAAAAGTAATTGTATACATACATTTTTTAGATATGTTTGGTGATATAGAAGGAAATCTGGCTAGTACTCCGGAGGTTGAAAACTCAATCCTGACCGGCTAGACTGAAACTGTTTATATCAGATGTTTTCCCATTTCGAGTCCAAGCTAATTTATATCTTAATTCCTTACCAATCAAGCTAAGTTTTGGTTACGTAAAATCTGGATAGATGAAATAATTATTTATACTTATACTTATTAAATTATTTATAATTATCAACTTTCATTTGTAATAATTTATTCGTTATAAATATATATATATATAACTGTATTTTGTGACTACGCTGACTTTGATCACTAAGGCGTGATAATCGTGTCACGAGAAGCTGAAATAGTGGCCGTTAGAAACCCCCTGGTGATGAAATAACGTGTGACCATCGAGTAAGAAATCAAAAAGTTCTAGGCCCATATTTTAAAAATTATATTCCCTTACAGTTTCACGTAAATCTCAGAATAACAACTTTACTACAACTAGACTATGTTAAATGTTTTAGGCGTGAGTTTAACTTTTAAGCGTGAGTTTAGCTGAGGTAGCAAACGTTGTTAATATTCAATTAATGACTTGCTTTTAAAACACGAAGTTCTTTCTTCCAAGTTCACAACACTTATCCGAAGTTATTTATTAATTTTTCTGTCCATTTTTTAAGCTATTGCATAACTAGATTCTTTAATTGTTATGCTTTTAAATAATATCGGTTTTATTTAGTTATGAACATTTTATATTTGCTTTCAGATCTTCAAGATTTTGGTGGTCTGGAAAATGTACACTTTCAACAACAAAAAATACAATGCATAAAGTACGTCGGTATGACTTTGTTCTATCATACGTATGTGTAAGAAAATTAGCTAGTGAACCGTTTTTTTTTAATTTATTATTTATTAGAATCAAAGTGAATTGATTTGTATTTCTTCCTGAGTATGTTATACTTTCTTACGTTGCAAATAATATGAAATAAAAAACTTATCTCTGAGTCTATCTGACTCTTTGAAGGCGCATACGTTTTCGGCAATAATTTCTATAAAAAAATTTTTTATTATAAGATATAAAATGCTGTAGGCATATGGTTTTTATTTTATCATATATTATGTTTATAGTTATATAAAACATGCACAATAATATATAAAATAATATAGTAAATAGATGTATGAATAATTTCAATTATATATATTCCTATTCAATACTACCATTATTTATTTATGATATATATATAAAGGCGACGATATCTACCCTGTCAGACAAGGAAAAAAATACAAATAATGAAGGGGGAAAAATAATATCGGAAGTTTGCGAGCATTTCGTAATGTTAATATTAATTTGAATAGCCCCACTTTTTTTTTCCTTCTGTTATGATTTTTTTTTTAATTCAATGGTAAAAATAATTGCGATTATATAGAATAATGAAAGTCAGCAGCAGCTCAGATGACGTTCTGAAACAGTGATTTAAACATTGATTTGGAAGTGAAAAATTTCCTGGTACCGAAGATTATTCGCGCGCACGACTGACAATGATGAAAAAGGAGTCAGGACCAACGCCTTCATCGTCGACTCGCCGACAGTGCAAATACTGCGACAAAGTATATGCGTTCGACTACAATGCGCGGTGACATGAGAAGAGCGAATGTCTGAAGAACCAATCTCGTGTGATTTTTAGCTGCAAAAACTGTCCTAGGCAGTTGGCACGAGACGATAATTTGAATATACGAGGGTTATTCGGAAAGTAAGGTCCAATTTCTTATAAAACACAAACCATCACAGATTTTTTTTAAAAACGTTTTTTATTTAATTCCTTGCATGTTTCTCCATTTTTCTAAATAGTTTCCATATTTGTTTGAACATTTGTCATAACGTTCTACAAACTTTTGTATGCCTAAGTCATAGACGTCTGCCACCTATGAGGATTACCAGTCTGTAACTGCTTCTTTCACCTCGTCATCTGTGACGAAGCGCTTGCCTATCTAAAGGCGTTTGCCTTTAGGTAGCGGAACAAGTGAAAATAGCTCGGCGCCAAGTCTGGACTGTACGGTGAGTGGTCAATCTGCTCCCATCAAAAAGATATGATCAGATTTTGGGTGTGAATGGCAGAATGGGGTCTGGCATTGCCATGCAGCAACAAAACTCCAGACGTCAGAAGGACGCGTCGCTTATTTCGTATTGCACGTTGAATTTTAGTCAGGGTAGCGCAGTAAGTGGTTGCATTGATTGTTGTCCCTTGCTGCATAAACTCGACTATCAAGACTCCATTTCTATCCTAAAACACGGTTGCCATAAACTTGCGTGTTGAGATTGTCCGCTTGGCCTTGACTTTGACCGATGATGTCGGGTGACGCCATTCCATTGACTTACGTTTAGACTCTGGGAGCATGTGAGAGACCCACGTCTCGACCCTGTGACAATCTTCTCTAAAAATTGATCACCTTCCTTATGATATCGGTAGAAAAAATCAAGAGCACAAGACATTCTTTTCTTTTGGTGTTCCTCAGTAAGCAGCCTGGGAACCCAACGTGCACACTATATGTGAAATTGAAGATTTTCAGAGACAATTTTGTGCAAAGTTGTTAACCCACATTCGGAAATTCCAATGCTAAAGTTTAAATTGTGAATCGCCTGTCTTCACGCATCTTTTCATCCACGGCTTTGACCAAATCTTCTGTAATCACTGACGGTCGGCCTCATCGTGGTTAATCATGGATATTTTCCGTCTGTCCTTGATAGCTCTCACCCACTTACCCACTTTGCTGTCACTCATCGCATTGGCGCCATACACTTGACTTATCTGTCGATGAACTTCCGCTGCTGAAACGTTCCTTGCTGACAAAAAACCGAATCACTGACCGTATTTCACAGTTGGCGGGCTGATCAATTGTTTTAAACATTTTGAACTGACACTGTAAACAGCACACTGCAACAATACCAATGCAAATGGCGTCGTTTGACGAGCAAGGCATTCCGGGAGTCGGTGCGCATGCGCGTTACAATGTTCGCGTGACATTCGATTAGCTATAGCGATTCGGACCTTACTTTCCGAATAACCCTCGCACATGCCAAGGTCTGTAAATAAAGTGTTCCTTCTCCTACCGAGAAACGTCATGTGATGACTTCGCTTCCTCCTGTTAACAATACGCTGCATAATAAGATCGCATAATGTGTGGGAACTCTTGTCAATACTAGCAAAGAACAGTGTGCCTAAAATCGGATCGTTTGAAATATACGCTTTCTAAAATGGCACGTGAACATAACGAACTTCGAAAAAATAATGTAGCACCATTAACTGCGAAGACTAATATTTGCCAACGATACTCCTCCTTCTAATAAAAGGATACTCGTTGATATTTGTGCTGACGAAGAAGTGGGTAATGCCTCTGCACAAAAAGAGAAGGGCCATGGATACGATGATAAAGACAGTGTAGACGGTAAAAACCGTGGCGATTTTTTCCACGTCCTCACGCATCTCCTCCCTGACTTTGCTGAAAAAATGTTGTGAGTAATGCAGAGGGCGATAAGAACGCCCACTACATATTTCCTGAAAACCCCAATGAACTTGTTGATAGACTCAGACAATTGATTGGCTTCCACAGTAAGGAGATATCTTCAATCATCGGTGAAGTTAAGGAAAGGGGCCAAATAGAATGAAAGTAGCGTGTACTATCCATCATCTGCAAAGATTGAATGCATCGATAAAAAGGGATATTAAATTTGTGTGCTCTTGTTTTTGCTCTTTTTAATTAATTGAACCTTACCTTACTGCTTTTCTAAGAAACTGATTATTTTAGAGGTGTATAAGATCGAATGAAAGGGTCTACTTTAAGTAAAAACTGTGCGAGAAAGTGCGCTAAGGGGAATATGGTACAATGTGAAGTATTAAGTCTCTCTCGGGCAGTCAGCTGAATTTTATATCACAAAAAAACTAACTGAGGAAGGAATGTTTTTGAGGAAAAAAGAATGTTTTAAGGAATATTTTTAGGAATGATAAATGTTTTTGAGGAATAAAGAATGTTTATAAGAGGATTTTTTTTAGGAATAACGAACGTTTTTGAGGAATGTTTTTAGCAATGAGGAATGTTTTTAAGGAATGAAATGGCCAAAATCTGGGAGTGCCCCTGCCGGGAATCGAACCTGTCTCGTCGTGTTGGGGCGAAGAAGCCGACGAGGGAAGAATGGGCTGTAGTTAAGGTGAACTTCCTGTGCGAAAAAATGTGTACAAAAGAAATTATGTTGTGTGCGTGCTCGTGATGGGAAACGATATCTCTAGCCCTCTCTTATGCGCAATCGTGGGGGTGTTCATCTCTCCGAAGTGGGTCTGGGGTGCTGTTTTCGATGGAGAGCCTGAACTGATGTGTCCAAATCGTCATAATCTCGCAGCTTGCAGTAGGCCTTCTGACCTGAGATATCACTCCTGCAGCCTGATATTATTTTTAATTTTACATGGGTAATAAACCACATGTGCGTAAACTGGAATATTTTTAATAATTTGTTTGTGAATCTATTACTTATGTACTTGCATAATACAAGATTTTGTATCTTCGTGGCATCACAAGGGTTTGATAGAGCGCATGTATGCTAGGAAGCATCATAGCTCTAGCTGGACATGATAGAGGTGCACTACGATTGTCGCAAAAATTAACACCGATAATGGGTGATTTAGCTCTCCCTTCTGAACTTTTCAAAATTTATCGTTTTTATGCCTATGCGATACATTGTCATAACTGGGCTGAAACATTGTCAAGGTGCGTATATATCTCTGCAGGTTCTAATGAACTGGTGACTAATTTAGAATGAGTATTTAGCTCTGATAGTATGACTAGTACTCTGTAAATTACAAATAATATTTACTTTAGGGGACTGGACTTTTTTATTTATTTAGTGTTATTATTTTTAATAGACAGGTGTTTGGTGTTGAAATATAGACGTTCTTCTCTCTTAAGGTTCAAGATTAAAACAACTAAAAATAATAGTTTTTTTTTTCAATTCGGAATATCGCTTCTATTCGGAAATTTTAATATGTAGCACTGTTCGGGACATGAAATGTATTATCTTAAATTCGTTAGTGGGCAATTTTTTTCCGTATTTATTTAATGGGTGTCCTGTTTTCTATTGCCTTAATTTAGTTTCATACGTATGTGTGTGTATATATGAAATCGGTGCAAAAATGTCTGAGGTTTTCCCGTCGCAACAAGGGTTAAATATTTAATTCATGAAATGAGGTTTACGCTCGTATTTGCAGATGTGAGACGGTCGAATATTCTGTTAGATTTTATCCCCCAAAACTGTTTAACATTATTTGACCACTGTGTACGTGGGCGTGGAAATATTTCTAAGTTTATGCATTAGCGAATTAAAGGACTCGTTCGTTGGATTACGAAGAGAATAATAATAACGCATTTCGGTATATATTCCTGGAGTTATCAGACTAGCCAACAACGCATGGTGTGATAAATGGTAGCTTTTAATACCTGTAAAATGCAAAATGGTATCTCGGTAAGCCTGAAAAATGCAGGGAATTGCTGAAACCAAATAAATATTTCTTCTCAATATAGTGATTTCTTAAGTTAAAACGTACACATTTGCCTGTATTATGAAACATGGCTGGCTCGTGATTCAGAAAGCCCGATGCTGCGGATTCGATGTGATAGAAAATTTTGCAACCCTCTTCCTCTTATAATGAACACATAAATATTTTTATTCGTTTCTGTTTTAGATTCTTGTAAAATAGTAGCGTGAGTTTACATTTTCTGGGTGGTGTGCATGCTTAAATAAAAATAATAATAAATTGTATACTGTTTTCAGACGGAGCGAGTTGCTAGGGCAAGCGGAAACGAGTAAGGACTCAACCATGAAACCATCCTGGCATTCGCCTGGAGTGATTTTTAAAATAAAAATTTCTAGCCGATTAAGTCGAGTATCGAACCCGAGTCCCCTTGAACATGGCTCTCCCATGTTGTTGTGTGAGTGCAGATATATGTGCTTATTATCCTATGGAATGTTGTTGGCTTGTTTGAAAAGTAAAACATGCTGCAGGAGCGACAAGCCCCCATCTGGCTCCCCTCAGCACTTCGGCAGTCAGTTCACTAGGGCAAAGACCAATGAACACCTGGTGCAGCGCGGTTGGACGTGTACGCGAGCTCAGATTACGACTGCACGTGTGTCTCGTTTACTTCTGTAATGGCACTAGTATCCACGTCTTTAAGTAAGCTTTTGTCTTAATAGTGTTTTTATGAGTCTATCAGTCTCCCCTGAAATTGGGATATTTCCGGTTCTCTGTAAGCGTTTGTGTGTGTTTTTGACGTATGAGCAAGTGGAGAATGTACCATTTATTTCATATTTCTTAGTTTCACAGCACCACAATGGATCTTTGGTTTCGCTGGAATTAATAAAAAATTTCACATTTTATTTTTACACTAAAAAAACAAAGGTGGATCTCGGGTCAGAATTTGTTTATAAAAATTTGTACATAGAATTAATTTTCTACATTCTATAGGGATTAACATAATTCCTAAAATTTAATTGTCGCCGTAATGCACAGGCTGCTATAGGCTCTAATTTTTCCGCACTTGTGAAGTCTTTGCATTTATGTCTCGACGAGATTGAAGGGTGTTGAATGATAGCTGTATGCATGTGTCTTTGCTGGGATTCGTAGTGTGGTATACGTCTGCATGGTGGACTAGCATCTCGGGAATAAAATTATGTTTTAGTTCCCGTAGTTCATAAAGAGTGAATACTATTGACTCCAGCTGGATTAGAGGCCAAACACATAAACAAACACATTTTCGCATGTCACTTTTCGTTCGGCCTAAGTCACGTAGCAATGTGATGGGCCTCTGATGGGGAGGGTGATGGTTTTTTACCGCGGATCAGATATATATATATATTTAATGGAGTGATCCCACCCGAATGTATGAAAATTCATTAAATTTTCTTGCCGAAGGTAACTGTTTTTTATGATTTTGTACATGTGGCGGATGTACCTTTACGCTAGCTTCTCTTCACAGTATATAATTTTTTTCCCCGCAAAACTTTCTATACGTACATTATTTGCTTGTATAATGAGTTTTATATGCGGACACTGAGCTAGAAATATCGTTTTACGTGGAGTAACCATATGGATATTTTTTTCCTGCTGCCAACATTTTCTAACGTACTGATTTTACACTTGAGAGCAAATGTTTTTTAATGATGAACGTCTATGCCCTGGTAAAGGGGGAACGCATGCGATCCTTCACTATGCATATCGCATACCGCGAGCGGTAGCGTAGTGGTTTTTCCTCTCTTTTTGGGTTTTTCGAGCCATGATTAATTTATAGAAAGCTGCATAACGCATCTGTACACGACATATAACTGTTATTTTAAACAAATGGGGCAAGCATTTTGTTTAGAGGGGAAAGAGCACTCGGTGATTGATTTTCCGTTAATATTTACCCCTAAACATGCCCTTTGTAAGCTTCATTATCGTGATGTATATTTCCAGTATGAGGGATTTACAGAATTTTTGATATCTTGTCTTTCGATTCGAATACCTTCTTTTCGTTGCATGTTGTCGGTTTAGCAATCCTGTTTTTGTGCCATACCTACATTAAATTTTATTGACTGTGTGTTTGTTTGAATAGCCAACAGCGATGTTTTTCCCCTTCGAGTCAAACATGTACAAATATCCTTCGAATACGCGCTCTCGTTTTGGAGGCATAGGTCTTTAGACTGTGATAGAAGGCAGTTTGGGCATCCACGAAACTATTGACACTAACCAACCCAAACCCTGCCACGATTCTTGGACGTGATGTTTGCTTGTATGATAGTGGATGCTCATCCTGGGCCATTGGTTTTGTGGGAAGTACACTCGTACGCTGCTGAGAAGGAGACTGTACCCGACAGATTTTGGCAGGTGAAGGTCCTACAGCTACGCAAGTTTTTGCATGTCTCTGCGAGTTATTGCGCCTAGCAAATGCCATGCCACATTTTACACACTTATATATCACTCGATCTGCATTATTCGAACATTCGTACTTTTCGTATGTTCGAACACATTTGGCGAATGCAAACGAAGTGTTGACAGTAGCTTAACGGGTACTCAGGTAACGCCTTTGCAAATTCGATAGGTGTTAAATATATTAATTTAAAGAAAACTGAGTTCTTGTACCGTATTTTATGAGGTTACATATTCCTCTAGAGACTAGCTTGCCCGAATNCATTTTACACACTTATATATCACTCGATCTGCATTATTCGAACATTCGTACTTTTCGTATGTTCGAACACATTTGGTGAATGCAAACGAAGTGTTGACAGTAGCTTAACGGGTACTGAGGTAACGCCTTTGCAAATTCGATAGGTGTTAAATATATAAATTTAAAGAAAACTGAGTTCTTGTACCGTATTTTATGAGGTTACATATTCCTCTAGAGACTAGCTTGCCCGAATNTAATTTAAAGAAAACTGAGTTCTTGTACCGTATTTTATGAGGTTACATATTCCTCTAGAGACTAGCTTGCCCGAATAGATACTCCAAATTTGAGCAGATTTGATATTTACAGGGGAAATATATGCGTATTACATGCACGTTTTATAATATTCTGTGACCTGATTGAATTAAATATCTTAACTTACTAGTCAGAATGCTAAAAGACGAGGGGAGAGAGAGCGATCTGTCACCTGTGGCATCAGACGAGAAACTGTGCCGAATGTCGAAATTTTTCCCATTGTATACTTTCCCCACTCTTGAACGTTCTGGTGGGCAATACTGAAAACAAGAGCGGTAGTGGTAAGGAATTAAGCGTGGGTGAATAATTGGTTGTATTAAAGTGTTGGGGTGAGCGGTAACATAATAAGTATTCAATTTCATTAGTAATTTAATTAACATTAAAACGAAAAATGAATTTGGTAGGTCTTAATTAAAGTTTTTAATACAAAGTATTATCGATTTAAGAAATTATAGGTAATTATCTAGCGTAGGGGTTTTTCTGAAGGAAACGTCCTATACTAACGAAAGTAGCATTAGTAGGTTCTCCACAGCTTACCTTTTTAATATTGAAGAGGGCTTAATGTTAAAATAAGTAGAACATATTTTTAAAAAAATTTAAAAGTATGAGCACTTAGGCCGCTATGTTTGCGTCGGTCACCATGTTTAATGGCTGCGCATCGCTGTTTCCGACGCTACCTACCAGCCGTGGATATTCAGGAGGGCGTAATGTTTAAATAAATAGAACGTATTAAATAAAGTAGTTAATAGTACGAGCGGCCCACCGCTTTATTTACTTCGGACGCCTTAATGTTTGGTGAAATTAATGTATTAGTGACGTGAATAATTGCGCATCGTGCCGCCACCTTATTGGCTGTTTACTGTATACATAATCATCACGGGATTTTACGATGAAGTTGAGAAGCCATTAGTATCATTTCAGAAGCCAGATAGTGTGGATGTGTTTTTTGCGATCGTGAGATGTGACATCCGAATCCCTACCATGCGAAGGCATGTGATTTAAGATTTGAGGGTGCAAGAACAAGTTTTTCTGCGCGTAATATTCGTCTATGTGGCGGATCGTGGTGTTTTGTCGATTGAGGTAAGATGCANCAAGAACAAGTTTTTCTGCGCGTAATATTCGTCTATGTGGCGGATCGTGGTGTTTTGTCGATTGAGGTAAGATGCACGGCAGTTGAGTTAGTCGCCTACCTAGGTGAGTTGATTCATAGATTTCCATTGTGTTTAAATGTTACCAACACCCTAAAACACTAGATTNAGTCGCCTACCTAGGTGAGTTGATTCATAGATTTCCATTGTGTTTAAATGTTACCAACACCCTAAAACACTAGATTAACCTAAAATCCTAGCATAGTTTAAAACCCTAAAATCCTAGATTATATTAAAAACCTAGCATAGTGTAAAACCCTAAAATCCGAGGTTAGACTAAAATCCTAGCGTAGTTAAAACCCTACTATCCTAGGTTATATTAACACCCTAAAATCCTAGATTAGTTTTAAAATGTAAAATAGTAATTTACTCGTTGTGGGGTTAGGTTCAGTTAGGTTAGGTGGACACATATCACGAAATTGGTCGGACGTTAACGCCCCTAGNTTGTGGGGTTAGGTTCAGTTAGGTTAGGTGGACACATATCACGAAATTGGTCGGACGTTAACGCCCCTAGTATATTAATGTTCTGCATAATTAGTAGAGTTGAAATATACCACTTTTCGGGGAGGGGGGTTACAGAAAAGCCCTTACACTAAATACTTACCAAATTATGCATGCAGGTATATCGCCGATTGAAAAAAAAACCTTTTAAATAGGATGGAAAATTACAGGTTTTTTCTCTATGAAACAAATGTTAGTGCCAACAGCGCACTTTGCAGCTGAATCGTCAGAATGAGTGTGTACCAACAGCATGCTTGGCAGTGAAATCGCGTAATCAACGCTACCTATGTGTTGGAAATATAATCCAACATGGAGGGTGCGTACAGCACCATCTATACTTTAAAATCATAAACAAATATGGCTGCCATCTGGTGGCTAAATCGGCAGCTCGCTTGGTGGGTAAATCGATAATTAATACACTAGTGCCATCTAAGTGATGAAAAAATATTAAATTCAAGATGGCACCCTCAGCAATTGATAAACAAATGACAAACAAAACACAAGATGGCATCAACGAGCAATGGATAAACAAATGACAAACAAAAAAAAACATGGCATACTCCAGCACTATAAAAATAAATGACAAACGAAAATCAAGATGGTATCTTCTTGCAATGTATAAACAAATGATAAACGAAAAACCAAAATGGCGTACACCCAAAATGTATAAACAAATGACAAGCTAAAAATCAAGATGGCATTNTGTATAAACAAATGATAAACGAAAAACCAAAATGGCGTACACCCAAAATGTATAAACAAATGACAAGCTAAAAATCAAGATGGCATTCTCCAGCAATGTATAAACAAATGACAAGCTAAAAATCAAGATGGCATTCTCCAGCAATGTATAAACAAATGACAAATAAAACCAAGATGGATGCACACGATAGAATGCAATGAGTATTGGTGTGTGAGATGGTAGGGGTGAGGGGATATCCGGAAATGTAAGTTTTTTAAAATGGCTTTTAAATATTATTTCAATAATTTGTAAGAAATATTTAATGGTTTTATAAATGTTTCATGATTTTTTGGGATTTTTTGAAATTTTTTTATTTTTGGGATCTTTTGGGTCAAAGGTTACGGGGGTAAAAGGTCTAAGGTCATCGGGGTTAAGGTCAATGCCACCTGNTTTGGGTCAAAGGTTACGGGGGTAAAAGGTCTAAGGTCATCGGGGTTAAGGTCAATGCCACCTGCATTATGGCCTCCGTCCAACCGGAATGACAGCACGAACAGCTCCGAAGCTCCGGTCCCAGGTCCCGATGTGTCAAAATCCCCATAATCCCTCTACTTCTATTGTCTTTTAAGATTTTGTGTGCAGCATTATACTGCTTAGACCACGTTTTTTTTCCTTCCAACTTTGATATTTAAGGAAGGAATGTTAATCAAGATTCATGTCGGTCTCAAATATATCTATCTACTTCAAAAAAATATGATAATTACGGGCGATGAAGTTCCTTAAGATTCCTGAAAGATGTGCTATTTAAAAACAACAATTTAAGTTATACGCGGATTTTTATTTACTTGTATTTNCCTTAAGATTCCTGAAAGATGTGCTATTTAAAAACAACAATTTAAGTTATACGCGGATTTTTATTTACTTGTATTTCAGCCATGATTACTCTGTATTTCAGAATGCTGACTTGGTTTTCAAACATATCTAGTGGTGAAATTTATTGTAAAGGATGAACTTACTTTAACGAAAAGTCACCCAATTTAAATAATGTAATGAAGTAGATATAAAAATACGTGAACATGTGAATCGTCGCCATGTTCCCGCCTTCAATCAAGATCGATAGCTTGGATGAGGAAGTCTGCAGCTGTATATAGAGCCAGCTATCGTACTCCAGGGAGAGACATGTCATTCCAGCCANAGCTTGGATGAGGAAGTCTGCAGCTGTATATAGAGCCAGCTATCGTACTCCAGGGAGAGACATGTCATTCCAGCCAGCTCGTCGAATGGGTGAGGTGACAGATGAGATAGGAGGGGAGCAACCGCGGAATGAGTTTAGTTGAGACATTTGTAGAGTGGCTTCCAATGGAGTTTGCAGAATTCATTAAAACGTTGTACTCGCACTGCTAAAATTGTCAGGAATGCACGATTTAAGTTGTATATGAAAGAGTAAATCAGAAAAGTACGATTTAAGTTGCGTATGAAAGAATAAAGCTTATAATTTGTGGCATTGAGTAATATTTTGCTCTGATGAACTTATTTAACTGTCTTAAACAATATATTTTTAAAAAACTATGTTTAATCCGAATTTAAGCGTATTTCAATTCTGGATGTCTCAGAATGCACATTTTGGAACAAGCAAGCAAGTCTATCGTAATAATGACTCTGATTGTATGTAAGAAAATAGTAATTATGTTTACAATTATTATTAATAATTAATTTTATGAACATTAATATTAGTTATAAATAATGCAAACTTTTGTGGCTGAAGTGAATTTATTATTTAAAATATACGTAAACATTATTTAATAATATTCATTACCTATAATCTGGGTAATTACTATGGTAATAGTGTCTAATTAAGTTTTTTTTGCAGAACGAAAGTGCTTTCTGGAGCATCCAGAATGGAAATACGCCTAAATTTTAACTAAAATCATGCTCTATATAATAATTTTTTTTAAATTTATGACAGTAAATTATAGCAAAATATTTTTAAGTGTTGCAAATAAAATACTTTCTCTTTTCACATGCGACTTAAATCGCACNCAGTAAATTATAGCAAAATATTTTTAAGTGTTGCAAATAAAATACTTTCTCTTTTCACATGCGACTTAAATCGCACTTTTCTGACAATTTTGCTGGTGTCTGTACTACATTTTAATGAACTCTGCATGTAGTACAGTCGGGTGCAGTGCTCCAATGTTAGCCACTCTACGTCGATGTTAACAGGGATGTCTAGAGCGCCGGTGAGGGTGGAGTGAAGAGGAGACGGAGCAGTGGTGGAATGCAAGAGCGTGGAAACGGGAGAGCCCTGAGTAAACGTGCAGGCAAACGGCAACGTCCGCCATGCATCCCACATGCGTAATCTAACTCGGTTTTCCTTAGTGGAAGGCGAGTAGTCTGACTAGTACACCATCGTGACCCCAGCCGCGTAATGAGGACCGGTAATATAACCGTGGCGATGTCCATCACACTCCTCCACACGAACATCTCCATTAAAAAACCACCCGCTTGTTCTGGATCTGGGATTGAACGGGGTACTACAATGGTATGAAATCAGAGACTAACACTGAGTCAAGTGTGACTATACATAACTGTACGCTAGGTATTAAAAAAAATACTGAAAACCATTATACCAATATCACAAATGAATAGCAGTATCTATCAATTCAATGTACAAAACGCAACATTAAGTTTAGTAGGAGTATTTTCTTTAGTCCAAAAAAGTTGANCAGTATCTATCAATTCAATGTACAAAACGCAACATTAAGTTTAGTAGGAGTATTTTCTTTAGTCCAAAAAAGTTGATAATTTTGAACATTTAGAGTATTTACTGACAGGTAAGAGTAGAGATAATGTGGAATTTGGCACAACGGGACCTATGACCGGAGCGTCGGAGCTGTTCGTGCTCTGTCATAACGGTCGGCCAGTGGCCATCTTAAATCCCTGTGACCTTGACCTTGATCTTTGATTCCGATGACCTTTNGTGAGGGGATATCCGGTAATGTAAGTTTTTTAAAATGGCTTTTAAATATTATTTCAATAATTTGTAAGAAATATTTTATGGTTTTATAAATGTTTCATGATTTTTTGGGATTTTTTGAAATTTTTTAATTTTTGGGATCTTTTGGGTCAAAGGTTACGGGGGTAAAAGGTCTAAGGTCATCGGGGTTAAGGTCAATGCCACCTGGAGTCATTATGGCCTCCGTCCAACCGGAATGACAGCACGAACAGCTCCGAAGCTCCGGTCCCAGGTCCCGATGTGTCAAAATCCCCATAATCCCTCTACTTCTATTGTCTTTTAAGATTTTGTGTGCAGCATTATACTGCTTAGACCACGTTTTTTTTTCCTTCCAACTTTGATATTTAAGGAAGGAATGTTAATCAAGATTCCTGTCGGTCTCAAATATATCTATCTACTTCAAAAAAATATGAAAATTACGGGCGATGAAGTTTCTTAAGATTCCTGAAAGATGTGCTATTTAAAAACAACAATTTAAGTTATACGCGGATTTTTATTTACTTGTATTTCAGCCATGATTACTCTGTATTTCAGAATGCTGACTTGGTTTTCAAACATATCTAGTGGTGAAATTTATTGTAAAGGATGAACTTACTTTAACGAAAAGTCACCCAATTTAAATAATGTAATGAAGTAGATATAAAAATACGTGAACATGTGAATCGTCGCCATGTTCCCGCCTTCAATCAAGATCGATAGCTTGGATGAGGAAGTCTGCAGCTGTATATAGAGCCAGCTATCGTACTCCAGGGAGAGACATGTCATTCCAGCCATCTCGTCGAATGGGTGAGGTGACAGATGAGATAGGAGGGGAGCAACCGCGGAATGAGTTTAGTTGAGACATTTGTAGAGTGGCTTCCAATGGAGTTTGCAGAATTCATTAAAACGTTGTACTCGCACTGCCAAAATTGTCAGGAAAGCACGATTTAAGTTGCATATGAAAGAGTAAATCAGAAAAGTACGATTTAAGTTGCGTATGAAAGAATAAAGCTTATAATTTGTGGCATTGAGTAATATTTTGCTCTGATGAACTTATTTAACTGTCTTAAACAATATATTTTTAAAAAACTATGTTTAATCCGAATTTAAGCGTATTTCAATTCTGGATGTCTCAGAATGCACATTTTGGAACAAGCAAGCAAGTCTATCGTAATAATGACTCTGATTGTATGTAAGAAAATAGTAATTATGTTTACAATTATTATTAATAATTAATTTTATGAACATTAATTTTAGTTATAAATAATGCAAACTTTTGTGGCTGAAGTGAATTTATTATTTAAAATATACGTAAACATTATTTAATAATATTCATTACGTATAATCTGGGTAATTACTATGGTAATAGTGTCTAATTAAGTTTTTTTTGCAGAACGAAAGTGCTTTCTGGAGCATCCAGAATGGAAATACGCCTAAATTTTAACTAAAATCATGCTCTATGTAATAATTTTTTTTAAATTTATGAAAGTAAATTATAGCAAAATATTTTTAAGTGTTGCAAATAAAATACTTTCTCTTTTCACATGCGACTTAAATCGCACTTTTCTGACAATTTTGCTGGTGTCTGTACTACATTTTAATGAACTCTGCATGTAGTACAGTCGGGTGCAGTGCTCCAATGTTAGCCACTCTACGTCGATGTTAACAGGGATGTCTAGAGCGCCGGTGAGGGTGGAGTGAAGAGGAGACGGAGCAGTGGTGGAATGCAAGAGCGTGGAAACGGGAGAGCCCTGAGTAAACGTGCAGGCAAACGGCAACGTCCGCCATGCATCCCACATGCGTAATCTAACTCGGTTTTCCTTAGTGGAAGGCGAGTAGTCTGACTAGTACACCATCGTGACCCCAGCCGCGTAATGAGGACCGGTAATATAACCGTGGCGATGTCCATCACACTCCTCCACACGAACATCTCCATTAAAAAACCACCCGCTTGTTCTGGATCTGGGATTGAACGGGGTACTACAATGGTATGAAATCAGAGACTAACACTGAGTCAAGTGTGACTATACATAACTGTACGCTAGGTATTAAAAAAAATACTGAAAACCATTATACCAATATCACAAATGAATAGCAGTATCTATCAATTCAATGTACAAAACGCAACATTAAGTTTAGTAGGAGTATTTTCTTTAGTCCAAAAAAGTTGATAATTTTGAACATTTAGAGTATTTACTGACAGGTAAGAGTAGAGATAATGTGGAATTTGGCACAACGGGACCTATGACCGGAGCGTCGGAGCTGTTCGTGCACTGTCATAACGGTCGGCCAGTGGCCATCTTAAATCCCTGTGACCTTGACCTTGATCTTTGATTCCGATGACCTTTGACTCAAAAATAAAAAAATTCTAAAATTGCATTAAAAATTATATAAAAAAAAAAAAATATGAAAAAATGTATTTTTTAAATGTATTTTAAAAATGTATTTAAACTTAATTTTTGGAGGTACCCCACACCCCCTCCACCAATAATCCTTCCACCATTTCGGTAGGTGCAGTCCATCATATTGGTAAGCGTCACAGTTCCGTCCGCCATTTTGGTCTGTGAAGTCCGAAATCTTGGTAGGTGCAGTCCACCATCGTCGTAGGCGTCACAGCCACCGTCCGCCATCACGATAAGTGCAGCCGTCTGCCATTTTTGGTCTTTGCAATCTGCTCTATTGGTAGGTGCAACCGTCCACCACCTTGGTAAGTGCGGTCCGCCATATTGTTATGTAAAGCCGTCCGCCATTATGGTAGATGCAGTTCACCATTTTGATAGGCGTCACAACCACGGTCCGCCATCTGGTTTTTTCGTTTGTCATTTGTTTATACATTACTTGAGTTTGTTTCTCGCATTCAATCGATCGGCATCTTTAATCGCGAGTGCGGGCTATTTTTCCCCTTAAAAACTCGTTATAAGACGCACTATGAACCCCTCGGGAAATAAGTAATTTTTTTCACTCTTAGAAATGTAGACGTGTTGTTCGAGCGGTCATATTAAAGTAGGCCGCCGATTGGTCGGAACGAAGGTTTCCGAAAACGCACGAGTAGTTAGCCAATCCAAGAGATTGCCACTTTTCGTGGTTAGGAAATGAGAATTAGGGGTGGGGTTGGAGGCCTGGCGACTAATTGGTCAAACGAATGTGAATAATTGGTGGAGGGTTGATGGGGGTAAGGCAATTAGCCAATGAGAAAAAGGGGTAGAGATCGAGCGAACGCCTTTAATTGGTCAAACAAAAGTTTCCAAAAACGCACGAGAAATCAGCCAATGAGAAACATTGGTGAAAAAATGACATATATTGGATGGAGTTGGGGCAATTAGCCCATGAGAATCATAGGGGTTGCAATAAAATATATCGGAAGGGTGTGAAGGGGAACCGACTAATTGTCGAATGAAGGTTTCCGAATACACCCGAGTAAATAGGCAATTGAGCAAATTAAATATATCCTAAGGGGGCGTGGCAATTGGCCATTTAAATATTTTGGAAGGTGGTATTAGAGGAGGTCACTCGTCTGCTGGACCCGGTACTGGGGACAGGACCCGCAATTTAAAACATATGACAAGCGAAAAAAAAACAAGATGGCGGTCGAACGAAAGTTTGAGACACACTCCAGAAACGTACAAATAAATGACAAACGAAGAAACCGAAATGGCGGTCCAACTAAGGTGAGAGACAAACTCCAATAATGTATAAACAAATGTCAAACTAAAAAAAAACCAGATGGCGGATGGTGGATGTGACACCTATCAAGATGGCGGACGGCACCTACCATAAAGGCGGATGGCTGCACTTACCAATATGGCGGACCGCACCGACCAAGGTGGCAGATGGTTGCACCTACCAATATGGCGGACTGCACCAACTAAAATTCCGGACAGCTGCACCTATTACGATGGCGTACAGTGAATGTGACGCCTACCACGATGGCGGACTAAACCTTCCATGATTGGTGACTGCACCAACCAAAATGGCGGATGGTGGCTGTGATGCCTACCAAGATGGTGTAATGGGTATGGTTTGGAGGGGGGTGTTGGTACACTCCGGTAATTTAAGTTTTTGTAATAAATTTTTGAAATAAATTCATTAAAGTTTTTTAATATTTTTTAAATATTTTTAATATAACTTTTCAAGATTTTTTGGATTTTTGGATTCAAAGGTTAACAGGGTCAAAGGTGGGAAGCGAGTAGTCTAACCACTACACCACCGTGGCCCCTAGATTTCGTCAAACTTTTTTTGAATAATGCCGAGGAATATCCTGAAATTCGAACTTCAGCAGGGCTTCAGAGAAGTTGGAAGTAACTAGGAATTGACTGTAGCTTCCTTCCCACTGTTTCTTTCGCAAGCTTCCCGATCGCAGGTTGAAGAAACATACCAACGCTTCTAGGCATGTTAATTTTGCCACTACCTTCCGCAACATAATTCTGAGCAACGCCTCGCCAACCATTTGAACAAAAAAATTATGGGTGTGGCAGTATCGAAGAGATAGCCGTGAGTTTTACGAGAATATGTCTGCGTTAGAGAATAATACTTTCTTTGTTATATAAGTCTCAAATAAAAGCAACAAAATTTATACTTGGCTTCAAAGGCTTAAATTGACANTAATACTTTCTTTGTTATATAAGTCTCAAATAAAAGCAACAAAATTTATACTTGGCTTCAAAGGCTTAAATTGACAGCGATAGGCGAGATAATTCGTTTGGCGTCGAAATCAGCGCGCTAGCACATCGGATTTACGAAGTTTTGCCCACACCNGCGATAGGCGAGATAATTCGTTTGGCGTCGAAATCAGCGCGCTAGCACATCGGATTTACGAAGTTTTGCCCACACCAAAAATTGCTGCCGGTCGCCGCGGGCGCCCACAATTTCGTTCATCCTAGTCGTGTACGCGATCGGACGAGACATCATTTGTTCCAATCGTGTTATTATTGACGAAGTTAAAGCGTCGCAATTGATCACCCTGCAAACGTTACATCGCCGTTTCCATCCTGCTACCCCGTGTGTCAGTCTGGTTTTAAATATCACGTTAAAATTTCAAAGTTCGGTGTAAGGAATGAAGCCCGGAATCCCCGTGTAAGAGACGACACAATACAGGCATATGCATATATATACATATGCATATGTGTGTATATATGATTGCATACTATGTAAAAAAATGCATACTTTACTAAATTGTTTTCAAAGCCACATTGATTATTCATATACGATTTTTCATTTTTATTTATTGTTATGACTTCTACAGAGTAATATTTTGCCAAAGTTTAAAACATAATATTTAGAAAATAAATAATATATTCCGCAAAAAAAAATTGTATCTCGCAACAAACCTAGCAGTGAGCGAACCGTAACAAAGTTGTGAAGTAAATGCGAAACCTCAATTAGTAAATTATCTATTAACGGCTTTTTACTTTTATTAAGCCAGAGTGTTGAAAGTAACTCAAAATAATAGACGTCTGCATTCTTGAAGACCGTTAATAACTAGCGGTTTTCATACATACGTCCGGTGTATATGTGTGTGTAAGTTTTTTTTAAATTTTGTGAACATATACACACGCACGCACACACACATATATATGCCATTTTTGGTCATTTTTGAATCATCATCACAGATTTGGCACAGTACTTTCCCGCGTACGTAACTTAATTATTGTTCATATCTTCAGTCTTCAATAACCNATCATCACAGATTTGGCACAGTACTTTCCCCCGTACGTAACTTAATTATTGTTCATATCTTCAGTCTTCAATAACCTATGTCGATTACGCCAAAAAAAGGCTTTTTAAATTAGTTAGAAATAACTGTAACGAAGGAAAATCAGAAGTTTAATTTATTCATATTTTTTATTATGTTTAATTTATATTGCGTAAGATATCTAAATATTTCGAGATTATTTATGAGAAATATTATTACTGATATTAAAATAATGAACAAAGTACTGATAGACAAATACTGTTTATGATAAATTTCTCTGCGTTTATTTAACAATGATATTAAATCCCATGTGTATCTACAAACGATAAATAATATACATAGTACGAAGAACTGTTATGATTGATATAATCGCCATATGTAAAACCGCAAGTACGGAATTATGTCCACATGTATTATGTACTCCTCTTTAAATAATGAACTCCTATAAACGTGTTTTATTAAATATTTAGATAAATAATCGTGATATTTCTGGAAAAGTGTACCAAATTCATGAAAAATTTGCGCTTCTTAACTATACTTGGTATCCTCATTGCAATAAGTTTCATTCTTCAATATCTTGATTTTTTTTAACAATAAAAAAATTGTGATATGCCATTAATATTTTTAACTATTTCGCATGGTTGTCAGTCCGTTTCGGTTTACTTATTTTACTTCTCTATAAATGAACATTTTAAAATGATTTATGATTTAATGTATAAAACAGATAATATTTGCAAATTAATGCATGACAATTAGAATGTAGTGTCTCCGTGCTAGTTCATCTGCTGAATTTAAAGTGTTAGTGCTTTTCTAATTTCCTAACGCAATCACCGTTATCTGCATACCTTCTAATGGTGCCTGAAACTTTAATACGAGAAACGAGAAACTTCTACACTTGCCGTGATAATATGAAACTTTCAGTGAAAGTTTACGTCGGAGAGATAAAGGTTTCCTATTTCCCGGAGCTCCAAACTACTTGTTTCATTACCGTCAAAACTTTCATACANATCATCACAGATTTGGCACAGTACTTTCCCGCGTACGTAACTTAATTATTGTTCATATCTTCAGTCTTCAATAACCCATGTCGATTACGCCAAAAAAAGGCTTTTTAAATTAGTTAAAAATAACTGANTTCCCCCGTACGTAACTTAATTATTGTTCATATCTTCAGTCTTCAATAACCCATGTCGATTACGCCAAAAAAAGGCTTTTTAAATTAGTTAGAAATAACTGTAACGAAGGAAAATCAGAAGTTTAATTTATTCATATTTTTTATTATGTTTAATTTATATTGCGTAAGATATCTAAATATTTCGAGATTATTTATGAGAAATATTATTACTGATATTAAAATAATGAACAAAGTACTGATAGACAAATACTGTTTATGATAAATTTCTCTGCGTTTATTTAACAATGATATTAAATCCCATGTGTATCTACAAACGATAAATAATATACATAGTACGAAGAACTGTTATGATTGATATAATCGCCATATGTAAAACCGCAAGTACGGAATGATGTCCACATGTATTATGTACTCCTCTTTAAATAATGAACTCCTATAAACGTGTTTTATTAAATATTTAGATAAATAATCGTGATATTTCTGGAAAAGTGTACCAAATTCATGACAAATTTGCGCTTCTTAACTATACTTGGTATCCTCATTGCAATAAGTTTCATTCTTCAATATCTTGATTTTTTTTAACAATAAAAAAATTGTGATATGCCATTAATATTTTTAACTATTTCGCATGGTTGTCAGTCCGTTTCGGTTTACTTATTTTACTTCTCTATAAATGAACATTTTAAAATGATTTATGATTTAATGTATAAAACAGATAATATTTGCAAATTAATGCATGACAATTAGAATGTAGTGTCTCCGTGCTAGTTCATCTGCTGAATTTAAAGTGTTAGTGCTTTTCTAATTTCCTAACGCAATCACCGTTATCTGCATACCTTCTAATGGTGCCTGAAACTTTAATACGAGAAACGAGAAACTTCTACACATGCCGTGATAATATGAAACTTTCAGTGAAAGTTTTCGTCGGAGAGATAAAGGTTTCCTATTTCCCGGAGCTCCAAACTACTTGTTTCATTACCGTCAAAACTTTCATACANACGTCGGAGAGATAAAGGTTTCCTATTTCCCGGAGCTCCAAACTACTTGTTTCATTACCGTCAAAACTTTCATACAAAGTTTTAAATTAGAGAGGGTATGTAAGAGAAATTATGTAGTCTAATTTTTTAATTAGGGACGGTTTCAACGAGTGGTAAGATGTTGTGGGTATCTAGCTTTCAGCATTTTATATCCATAAATTCAAGAGTTTATAAGCCCCATATGTAATTGACATTTGACAGGCTGGTAATTAATGTCATGAGGAAGTTGGATGCACTGACTCTTGAAAACAATTACTTTGAATGAATATGAATTGAATTTTGGCCTTCCCTAACCAAAGTTCCACAAGAGTTTTAGGATTTTCTATCAATCTTTCTTCACAACTTATAGTACGCAATCATAATTCCCGTAAATATATACTGGTCACTTGATTCGATTATTACGATGTATCTAGACACTGGCGAACATATATGCGTAGGTTATATAAATCAACATATTTTAACTCTTATCATCATAAACATTAATAACTGAGTGTTTATAGCTGCAATGTGTGCCATTCTCTTTACAAGTTGTGAGCATATCAGAAATAAGGCATAGAATCGGGGAAAATCGCAAATAAATATAAATATGTTTTTAAATTTAGTGCTGAGACAATGGTATTTTACAACACCTTAAAATCATAACATAAAGAATATACCNTAAATATGTTTTTAAATTTAGTGCTGAGACAATGGTATTTTACAACACCTTAAAATCATAACATAAAGAATATACCGCGTAAGTTTTCATGTTTTGCTCTTTCCCGCGTTTTAGTCCCGCATTTTATTGTAATAGTCCCATTAATTAAAGAGAGTTTAAATAATCTTCGCTTTCTTGTGAATGCATTGTACTACTGACTGATTTATGACGGAAGCTATTGTATAAATCTAAGTATTAGGTTATTTCATTATTATGTTATTGTTTATTATTCGTAAACTTAGTCTACTACTGNTATTGTATAAATCTAAGTATTAGGTTATTTCATTATTATGTTATTGTTTATTATTCGTAAACTTAGTCTACTACTGTATAACCTCATAACTCTAGCTACTAAGTAGCATTCGAGAGACTTCCTAAATATTACATTCTAAGGAAAAGTTTTGAAAATTCCAATAATTACATTGTTAAATATTATTTTTTCATAAAATACCCAGGAGAAAATTTGTACAGAAATTATATTTTATGAGACTAGAAAAATTAATATTGACAATAAAAAATTATTAATGTCACGTAAGTCACCAAGGGGAAAAACATCACGATGAATTCGGAACTAATCCATTAATTTACCTCGGGGATATACATCTGTGCCAAAAATTTAAACTGTTTGTACGCTGGAAAACGGGAACCCACCAACCTTCACGGCAGTTGCAACTACTATTCTAAAATTGTTTTGGTTCTAATATAACTGCAATGAGACTAATCTAAGATAATATTCCCCATTCGACTTAGAAAAAAAAGAAGGGAATCCGCAGGTAAGCAAATAATATGTTGTGGTACTCGGTTACTCACAGTTAAAATTACAACTCGTATTACTGGTAGTTTTCAGCTATGAGAAATTAGGGGAAATATAACGTTTACCAAACTGACACATATTTAAATTTTAACACCATGAGTTATTAGTTCGTTCCTTATTAGTTTTTTCCCCATTTATTATTAAATTATTGTTTTGATCAGTTTGACTGCCTGCATAGTACTAATTTAATTTACGCACCTTGCTAGAGTAGTCTCAATCGTTCACTGTGCTGCACTGCGTTAAATGCAAAACACAGTCTAAAAACCTTACAACGCGCTTAAATTGCAGAGGTTGTAAAACACTGATTATATCGAAAATATTTACCTTTTATTGACCTGAAACTTCAGTAAGAATTAGTTTACCGTAGTATTTCCATGCATTTACTTAGTGTTGTTATCGTCTATCCTCAAATCATTATGAGAGTATAACTATCCTCTAACTTAGGTCAGACTGAATACAAGCACTCTTTAGCCGTGTTCGTAACCCGCTTAACCATTAAGTGGCGTACACACTATAATAGCGCCACTGTAGCTTAGGACTTGGGAGCTCTGCCAATGTTGAGCCATTTCTCCCCGGGAAAGGAAACAATTGGACGACGTTAGCACGGCAGGTGGCAGGGAGCGGCTTCAGATTCGTCTGCGCGCCTGCCAGCTACCAGTGGCTGGCGCTTCGCGAGTTGTTACGTCTCCCTCGTTCACTCGGGTAGGCGCAGCCAAGTCCGTTCTTACGTCGGCGCGACTCAAGTGAACCGAATCCCGTCGCGAACAGTGAACATCAGCCGTCGCATGCCACGGTCGCCTTATTGCTTAAGCCGTTTGACTGCGCTGCAAACACATTCGCGTGACGAGCATATAAGCGATCCAATACGTTATTTCAGTGCAGAGCCCTCATACGAAGAACGTGCAAGATACTGCTGCCACATTAATTTGTTTATATCCACCTACGCTTATCGAAGGGATTAAACCAGAATTAAAGAAGATGGTGGCAGACGCGTAAGTACGCAAATAAAAGACAACGGTATAGTGGTGCTTCATTGTTTGTAGGATCGAAGTTCCAAGAAATATCTGGTTATTACAAAACCCTTACAGTAATGTATGCAACGGAATTTGATAACATAGTGAACAAGGTGTGTCCAAAAGTAATGAAAATTGGCACCGATCTGTTAAGTGCATGTTGAGCAGGTCATAGACTAAAGATAAAGTAGACAGATCTCACTGGCTGCGCACAACCAATCTCCGTGTTCCAACATTGAACTGCTCATCTGCCAACAGATCTTACGAAAACAGTATGGTTTGGATTTTAGGTTAGAAAACTGATTTGAAAACAAGTGCTTAAAGATGTTTTGATACTTCTTTTAACCAATTTGTAATGAAGTTTTGATAAATTCAAATTGGCAATACTATTTTATTAATCTAACAGTGTTTGTCATTAAGAAATTAAGATATAAAAAACACGTTTATCACTGTTGACCACATGACTTTGACAGTTGTTTATGATTGCGGTAGGTCATTGTTGGGTACATGCGCAGAAGACGAATAAGCGGTCTACCTCATCTCATCTTTAGTCTAAGGTGCAGGTCGTAATAAGCAAACCGTTCACACAATTCGTAACAGCGTTCTGAACTCCAGGTGGATCAGAGCGCGACGCGAGCATGAAACAAATTATGTTGACAACGGCTTTCGCAGTTTCGCCCACACAGGCGAACGTGTGACGCGTCGGTGTTCGATTCGCTAGTGTGTACGCGGATTAACTCGAATCCATATAATTAGAAAAAACAAACTTTTTATCGCTCAATGTCCTTGCTATATTGACAATGAACTGTACCTAAAGACTAANATATAATTAGAAAAAACAAACTTTTTATCGCTCAATGTCCTTGCTATATTGACAATGAACTGTACCTAAAGACTAATGGGCAGCAGTATTGGAAAATATGCTATTACTATTACACGATTGCATTACACCGAAAACAGGCGAGTTGGCCTATACTGGAAATAACTAATGACTTTAATTACTATATATGTATATATAACGACATATGTACGTACATGTATATAAAGCAGCATACTTTTCAGTTACCAGTTCTCAAATTAAATNATATAATTAGAAAAAACAAACTTTTTATCGCTCAATGTCCTTGCTATATTGACAATGAACTGTACCTAAAGACTAACGGGCAGCAGTATTGGAAAATATGCTATTACTATTACACGATTGCATTACACCGAAAACAGGCGAGTTGGCCTATACTGGAAATAACTAATGACTTTAATTACTATATTTGTATATATAACGACATATGTACGTACATGTATATAAAGCAGCATACTTTTCAGTTACCAGTTCTCAAATTAAATNTTGTATATATAACGACATATGTACGTACATGTATATAAAGCAGCATACTTTTCAGTTACCAGTTCTCAAATTAAATTTACATGACATAATCGGCAGAGCTATATTTATGGCACGTCAAAACCAATAGCATGAAAATATAGCAATGAAAATGACCTATATAAAATATAACAAGAAGTTATCGATATAACTAGTGAGTCTACTTTCGTCTACATTGATGCAAATAATTTTAATGAAGTTCTTTAAAGGTTAATCGGTAGTTGCCGTAGAGTTACTGAAGAGTCAAATTTGGTAGGAATCGGCAGATAGCTTCCCAATATATGACATTAAAAGTTTATTTTTAATGTAGTGGTATCTAACAAAATGGCGGACAAAAGAGGTCATGTATTGAGAAATTTGATACTTGTAAAATATACTTTCAGCATAAGAAGTTTGGTCGAAATTGGTCAAATGATAGGATACGGTATATAATGCAGATGAACCGAAAATATTTATATTCCCACCATTTAGTAAATTAGTCCCTCGTCCATTTAAATCACATAGGAGTACATGGTCAACAATAGTATTACTTTTATGTCAAATTTTGCTGTCTTCNCACATAGGAGTACATGGTCAACAATAGTATTACTTTTATGTCAAATTTTGCTGTCTTCCAAAATGAAGCAAAATATAACATCATTTTCTTAATTGGATACTTATGTCATGTACTGTCAACGTACCAAATTTAGCTTAACTCGGCTAAATGGTTCACGAGATAAACGTAAAAAATTTACTTTATAAGTTTGCACTATTTTACAAAATGGCGTATTGATAGCATTATCGGTTTCTGAATTCGATGCTTACATCGTGCATTGTCAACGTACCAAATTTAGTTAAAATCAATTAAACAGTTCCCGATATATAACAGAAAAGCTTTACTTTTTTCAACTTCAACTATCTTCCAAAATTGTGTACCAGTAACATTATCGTTTTCTAAATTCAATACTAATACAATGCATTGTCAACGTTCCAAATTCGATTTAAATCGGTTAAATGGTGCCCGAGATATGAAATAGTGTACTAAATATTGCGATTGTCACCATTTTGAAAATAAGGACCAATCATGATCGAAAACTATAAATGTCCGATGATTTATTAAATATTACATGCGTACTTAGTTTAGAGACATTTCGTTGTCGGGTTCAAAAGTTATTAGGGTTGAGGGCATACCTTCGTCCACAACAATATAATAAGTGTCTATGGTATTAAAATTGATAATTTTATAAAGCGCAAAGCATCACTAATAAGTTATCAGATATAGTTATTATATAAAAACCTTAATATTTACCCTGCGAGTACATCAAGCGTTGCGTCAGTCAGCTAGGTATTCAAAGCGACAAGCAACTCAGTGAAATGTTTTACTCCGTGATGATTGTAAGTCAAGATGATTTAAGCTGCTTTCGATGTAATGAGATGAGCCATATAATTTCGGCGATAAAAGTGAAGTTTGAAGTTTGAATGTTCACGTTCGACTATTTCAAGGCTGTTCTTCTACTTTCTAATAATTCCGGTAAAACATATTATATTCAATAGTATTGTGACTGATGACAGTTATAACAGTTTATCCTGGTCTTCTGTATATTCTGGTGGATAATGAATAAGTATTAACTGATATATTCAGCAATGGCACAGGAGTTGTTGGAATAAATAAGAAACAGGACAGATCCAAAATAATAGATTCCAAGATAAATCAATTATTTTAACTAAACTAATTACTCTTTTTTACCAACGACAGTATTTTTTAATGAATTCAACGTTTGTCAATGCCATGCTTAACTGTTTCTCTTTGTGTGTACCATTATACTACCATGCATATTAGCCTACGTAAAACAGTTTTTTTGTGTGTAAGTTCACACAAAGTGTAGTGTCGTTATAAATAAATAATGCAAGCAATTCAACGGTTGTTAATTGTTTTTTCGATCTATTTTATTTATTTNTGTAGTGTCGTTATAAATAAATAATGCAAGCAATTCAACGGTTGTTAATTGTTTTTTCGATCTATTTTATTTATTTCTGCTAGTCGGTAAAAGGAAGAAAGCCTATTGTAGATTTATACTCGCACGCATCAATAGTTAANTGCTAGTCGGTAAAAGGAAGAAAGCCTATTGTAGATTTATACTCGCACGCATCAATAGTTAATTTGGCGTTCAGGCTCAGAACATCATGGCGCCAAAAATAGAATACGGATATCATCCCCGTCCCGTGCAACCTACAAACAAAATAAAATGTGTTAATTACAGCTGACACAGCTTCTAAGATCATAACATTTTAAGTTTTAAGTAGACAGGGCTTTACGGTTCGTCAACAGTGAGGTCATTGGAGACGGAGAAAGAACGAGGAAAGAATCGGCCATGGCGTGTATAGTAAAGAACCATGCCAGCCAGCATTCGTCTGGAGAGATTTTGGGAATCCATCGTTAAGCGGAATCAGGATGGCCAGACCGATATCAAACAAACGTCCTCCGAAACCCAAGTTCACTGCGCCACTTCGCTCGGTACATTTCCCTTCAGCGTTAAATATGCCTACTCGTAACTGGCTGATAAGTAGGGGCATATTTCGCGAAAATATTTCGAGACAAGATACAATCAAAAGCACTGTAGGGTCATCCAACTTCTTTGATTGGCTAAAAAATGTTCTGGCACGTGATAACCGTTTGCGCACGAATCACGAAGGTTCAGTGTCGGAGTTACTTAGACCTGAGTGGCTTGATCAAAGACGGACACGGAACCAGCAGCCAATGGAGGTATAACAACATCTGAGGTGTGTATATAGTATTGAAGTCTACTGTGTGCTCCGATTTTTACGCGAAAAGTCACTGGCGCTATTGATAAGCGTTGTACGAAAATCGGCCTCACATAAAATATGATCGCATCCCACTCGCCTATTTTGCATATAGTCGTGGAAGGAAAGTATCCTGTTTCTTAAACAAATAATTCCAGGCAATATGATATTGCAAGCACCCTGCAAGGTAAAATGTGGAAATTTTATCCCTTAGGAACGCTAAAATGTAAGAAATTCTAATTTTCTGCTAGCGGTTTTGTAAAATAAATAAAAATCTAACGCTAATCGTCAGTTAATTAATAATTATGAAAGCTGTTTTTTAAAGCTCGAGTATGGTTTAAATAAAAACAAAAGCCTATATATTTAACATATTCTGTATTTCACATAATATAGGAGTTTTACATTACGTGTCCATTTTTGTACATGAACACCTTAAAGGAGGCACCAATGTAACGTGGCACGAATTCTCCTATGTCATTAAAGAAGGCCGCCTCATGAACTTTCAGCCAACCGTTTACGTCGTCTTCACAGCTTGTAAATCGCGAGTAGACGCCTTCCACTAACAGCCCGATTCCCTTGCTCAATGGAGTCTTCCATCGCTACAGACTTCCTCCATTGGCCTCCCTCATCATGGACGTCGGTGGGCCCTTCTTCAAATTTTCTGCGCCATTTTCACTCGCAGCCCTTGCTCGTAAACTTGTTGCCGAGCGGCGCTCGTCCGACGATGAATTTCGGCCTCTTAGTGCCCTTCGGCGAGAAGAAAGAGAAATACTGCTTTCATGTCGTGCTTGGGGGCCGCTTCGATTATAGGCCTACTGCAAATGTTTAGCTAGACGGTCGCTATTCAGCTATGACAGACTGGAAGACGTTTACCCAAGTGTTGTGTTGTAGAGCTCGCTGTATATTCGTAGCTACCATCAAATCCGCATCCCACGTGTTTCTTATAAGGCGGCTTGTTGAAGAGTGATAAAAAATCGCCGTAGATATAGTACTCGTTTGGATTTAACGTTTCCCAGCTATGCCGGTCGAAATTTTATCAAACGCATGTCTTTGAACTCATATTTTCAAGTGTATTTGCATGTAATAACAATTGAGTTTTTTAACGACCATTTTTTTTACTGAATTCTTTTTTCGTATTTTTGTTTTGTGAATGATATTTAAAAGTTTCATAAGTTTAAGAAAAATTCCGTATGGAACAGCTCGATGACCCAGACTACTGAATAACTGTAACTTCATAACCCCGAAAAATTTCGGATGCATATTAGATAGAAAATAAATAGTTCAGAATTTATCAATGATATGTGGTCTAAAGAGTTTCAAAAGGGTGGTGTATACCCTTGAAGATGTAGATTAATCATGCATTTNTTATCAATGATATGTGGTCTAAAGAGTTTCAAAAGGGTGGTGTATACCCTTGAAGATGTAGATTAATCATGCATTTAAAGGAAATGTTGTATGAAATTTTCAAGAGGTCCCTTTACAGCACATAAGCTGCGTTGTGATGTACGTTATANGAAATTTTCAAGAGGTCCCTTTACAGCACATAAGCTGCGTTGTGGTGTACGTTATTTTTTTTTAACAGACAGTCAACAGAATACATTAAAAATAACTATTGAAATTAAATAGTTATGTTATATCTGGTTAAATTATTTCCATTTGTAACTGGTTTTATTTATTTATTTTTTTTTGTTAAAAGTTTTGTGCCAATGTTAACAGCACATAAACGTGTTCAAAATGTCCGCTATTAGCAGCAAGACATCGTCTGCAACGCAGTAAATTAGAACGACAAACAGTATCTACGGTTTCCATGGGAGTGGATTCACAGATGGTCACAATCATACACTAAAGATGACATAGACCTATCCTGCTGGCTGCGCACAAACAATCTTCGTGTATCAACACTGAACTACTTGTCTGCCAATACGGCTTGCAAAAGCGACGTTGATTGAATTTGAAGTTAGAATACCTTCTCTTACCAATTTGTGACGCAGTTAGACTAAATTCAAATTGGTAAAATTATTTTATTAGTATAATAATGCTTGTCATTTACAAAATAAGATCTAAACAAATACATTCATCACTGTTGACCATGTGACTTTGACAAATGTGTTCCTTTGCGGTAAGGCAATGTTGGGTGCATGCGCAGAAGACGAATAAGTGGTCTACCTCATCTTTAGTCTATGGTCACAATCGCGTCTATCGTGGCCTCCATTACCCATGGCTTTATGGTGTACACAGTATACTTCAGAGTTCTCCACAGATAAAAATATTACGGCGTAAAATTTTGAGATATGGGTGAATACTCAGCATTTTCTGGTCGGCCATACGTCTCGATGGTTATGTGGCGGTGTACCGTCTTGCTGGAAAAAGAAATCGTTATTTCCGTAGAGTTGGTGAACAGCTGGCACATTGTTTCCAGGAACATGGAAATGTAACTTTCACTTGTCACCGTTAAGTTAAAGAAGAATGGCCCCACAAGTCCTCTGGCAGACACACCGCACTTCACTGTTAACCCAGGAAGATACTGATTGCTCTACCACAACGCGGGAAATTTCATCGGCCCAGTACACACAGTTGTGGTACTTGACAGATGCATGCAATTTGAAGGCTGTCTGGTCGNCACAACGCGGGAAATTTCATCGGCCCAGTACACACAGTTGTGGTACTTGACAGATGCATGCAATTTGAAGGCTGTCTCGTCAGACCAAAATGATCGTTGCTGTTGTTGCACATGTTCACAACTCACTCACAAAATTCGAAACGCCGACCTGGGTCGTCTCCATTCATATCAAGAAGTAGCACCGAAATCCAGGGCTTCTATATAACTTGCTTTGAAATGCGGTGAACACTTGATTTAGGCTACTGACACCTGATTTACGCGAAGCTTGCCGTACGTGCTTTGACATTCCGGGAGAACGTGTAAATGTCTGCAACACAGCCCCTGCACTTCCTTTATCCGTTGTCGTTTTCTTCCTTCCGCACCGTTCTTTCTTCACATCACACACAGTTCCCCTCTTAAACTTGGGTCGTAATCGTGCCATTTTTACAAGTGACCACGGGGGCGCAGTATCTAATTGTGCCCTCCATCGTCCCTGCGACTCAACCTTATTATCAGATTTCTAACTAAACTAAAAAATCTACTTACGTTGCTCGAAAGAGAACCTTGTAATCTCGGCAATTTATTCTATAATGGTAGTGCTGCCGCTCGTGGCTGCAAATGGAGCTGACAACAGCAGAACGGCTACACGCACTCGCAAACACCCAGCGTTGTTCTTACACTAAAGAGCAAAAAAAACCGGTATAAGCGTGCGTATGCAAATAACAGAGGTATGGAACCAATCAGAGTAAAGCGATGCGGTCGGCAGCTAGATCGGTTACTGCTGCTACAATGACAGGTTATCAAGATTTAAGTGAGTTTGAACGTGGTGTTATAGTCGGCGCACGAGAGATGGGACATAGCATATCCGAGGTAGCGACAACATTTGGATGTTCGCGTACGACCATTTCACGAGTGTACCGTGAATATCGGGAATCCGGTAAAACATCACATCTTCGACATCGCTGCGGCCGGAAAAAGATCGTCAAAGAACGGGACAAACGACGACTGACGAGAATCATTAAACGTGACATACCTGCAACCCTTTCTCAAATTGACGCAGATTGGATTTGTGGACTGCCCTGAAGGATTCATGATGTGAATTGCCTCCTGCATACCTTCAGACATTAGTCGAGTCCATGCCACGTCGTCTTGAGGCACTTCTGCGCGCTCCACGGGGGGGGGGGGGAGGTCTACACGATATTAGGCAGGTGTGCCAGTTTTTTTGGCTCTTCAGTGTATAACATCAAATATACACAGTTTTTTATTAGCGTTCACATATTGTCAACATTAATTTGGGACACGCTGTATAAAATGCGGAGGCAACATGACGCAAGCCAGTGAAGAGGGAGGGGACAAACTGATAGCTACTGTGGTGTTGCTGTCTATAATCGCGACATCAGCAGGCGGGCACCAAGAGCTTCGTAGTTCGCCGACTAGGTCAGATAAAAATTCTGTGCATGTGACGAATCCTCTCAAGATGGAACAATTTTGGTTTCCTGGTGTGAAGCTGAACGAAAATCTTTTACCCCCGAAAAATCTGTATATGACATGAATTTTTTAATGAAAATAACTGTTGTTTACTTTACGATTCTGTATTGAATTTTGTAACGCTGAAACATTGGGCTGTTTTCCAGTTACTAGCCATTAATAAGAATATTAGATCTTTTTTAAAAAATGTAATTTCTTTCTTATTTTTATACTAACGCTCTCGCTCTATGGCGCTTGATAATCTGTGGTGGTTTGTGTACAAAATTAACTAACTCACAACCATAAATGGTGCTAACATCAATGACTTACACAAGATTCAAAAATCTTTATCGAATCGAAGTAATTTATAAAAAAGTCTACCAAAAACTAATTGTTTATGATAGAAAGATAAGAAAAAAAGTGAATTTCTGAACCAAGTCATGCAAGAACAGAAGAAATTAAACAAAATTTGTTTGACAAAACACGACGTAGACGGTTGGCTGATGATGGATAGTACACAATGGTTTCATTCGATGTAACACCTTTCTTCAAGTTCACCGATGATAAAAGCTATATCCTTACTGTGCAAGGCAATCTAATATTTGAGTCTATGAAGAAGTTCGTTGTGGTCTTGAGGAAATATGTAGTCGGTGTTCTTGTCGTATTCTGCATTATTCACGACACTTTTTTCAGCAAAGCCGGTGATGAGATGTGCGAGGTCTCCACTGTTTTCACCGTCTCATGACTCACTGCAAAAGGTTTTATTTACGAAATATTTCACAATACACAGAGAGCAGCGTTGCTTCGATTGTGATTAGCAGGGGTATTGCCGGAGGAGCATGTCATGCTAAATATTTGTTGTATTTTTGTATTTTTCTGTCATCTTGTTCTGTTATTAGTTCCCCATTCATTTCGGCTTGAGTTTTAATCTTAGGTTTGCCTTTTGTTTCCATTATTAATGACAACTGGCATTATTCTGTAATTTATTTTGTAGTGCAACCCAGGAAATCACGGAACTTTTTCAATGTATCTTCAAAAAACAATTAATTTAAGAAAACTTAAAATATTTAACTTCAACAGTTACATACTTACACTCGTTGAGATTAAATTTTGCTCAACCTATAAATATTTTGTATGGGTAAAAGTCGGAAAATGGATTCATCGATGGTTTATATGCGAAAAACTGAGTTTCGTGCGATGGTACAAGCACATACGTCGTATAAGAGTGCTCGCGTTGCTTTTCGTGTTGTTTGTTAAGAAAAATTCTCAATGCAGACCATGTGTTGTGACATGCACGACATTTTTCAGGGGTTATTAATAAACGTTGGGCATAGTGACAAGATGCGCGAGACAGCTGTACCAACGCCTGATGGTGTTTGAAAGAGGTGAGATAAAAGATCTGCGAGAAACATGAGGGATGGCGCATCGAATCGTCTGTCAGCTCGGTCATTCGAACTTCATAGACAACTTGTGTTGGAAGCAATTGGCATGCAAATTTATTCGTATGAGGTGAACCGGCAACGGACGACCCCGATAGACTACCGCGGTAGGGGACATTTTGAATATCGGATAGCCATAAACAGATCCAGCATCTTCCTTCCAGCGAAATGTGGCAGCTTTACTAGAGTATCATTACTATACCTGTGCATTTTCTGATGCTTAGGACAAGTAAATCTGCGATTCCGGCCACTTTTGCGTGTTCTATCATTCACACAACATGGTAGCTTTCGTTTGCAGCCTTGAGTGAACAGAGAGCAGCGTAGAATATTACGGACAAGCGACATATTTTCTTTAGCGACGAACCGCTCTTTTCTTTAGGAACAGATTGCCACCTAGCCGGGACTTTGAAAATAACAGGTGAGCGCTACAATTCCTGAATCCCATTTTAGACTGGCACATGTCCCCTGCTACTGATGTGATGAATATTTATTCCATTGTCGTAGTCGTTTGTCAGTGGTAGTGATGCTAGAGTCTTTGAATGCGTTACTTCTAAACCCTTCGGTGGTCAAAATTTTCATCTGACTTGTCAACTACCGATGGAATGCCAGTTCCCTCTGCGTCAAAATGTTCGATATGGAGCATAATTTGAACAGGTGTGGGAAAATCTGCGCAGGATAAAATACGGCGATATTTTGTTTCACGCACGAACGTATCTACTCATCTATCCAGGCATGCGGAGTTCCTATGAAGTACTACAGATGTTCTGTGCCGCTGTTTGATGGGGCATTGTCCTGACGCAGGGATATTATTATATTATTATCACTTTCCTCTTTTGTCTGAACACCACAATTATAACATTTTATCCCAATGCGGTGGTTGTGTCATGGTGCGCGGAATTGTACGGTAATGAGTGTAACTTATTGGTGAACATACTAAAGTGGCGCATCGCATGTGTTGGGCACGGAAAGGCCAAAGGCAAAGGTAAATTCTAAGCATAGTGGGCTCCAAACAACAATATATCAAGCCTGTGTAGAAATGAGAGTATATCAGAAAAGGCCTGTTTTGCCTCCTCGTGAGGTCAGCACGAGACCACAATGATCACTACCACCGACGAACTTTTGTGAAACAGCAGCACTTAACTAGGCTCTTTTCTCTTAATTGTTGGTGTACGCAGTTTTATAGGACTGCTCCGGTGTACGTGATATTGTAGAAATACCTGCAAATAACTTTTGTTCATTTACTACGTATCATTATATTAATTTATATGTTTATACGTTCATGCACGTGCATATGTAAGGTAAGCAGTATAACTACGTGTTTTTGGAGGTAGAGTTTATAATCTTTTAAGTACCGTGATTTAGCACCTAATCTTCAGTGCACAGTAGCAGCAGTAGTCGAGTACAGGTAGGGGTGTACCACTTCTGCTGCTCTACCCTGAAAAATGTAGACTGCAATGTCATCCAAAATTTCGGATGACGCAGCTAAATCCCAGAAGCAAAGAATCTTAGTTTTCAGTAATATTATATTGTTGTGTAACTTGCAAGTGCATTGCTGAGCCCAGACGCAAATTAAATAAAATATATTTTATGATATATTGCAGGCAGCACAGTTTATTAATAAACTAGATAAATGTGTCCTACGAACGAGTACAGTTTTTTTTTTTACAGTTCTGGAAGCAATGTAAAGTTATTTCCGTGGCAAAATAGTTTCTGTCGACATACTAGACAGGTTGACAGTCAGACGAGTATGTTTATGTTAAGAAAATCTGCGGCAGGGAAAAACACTGCTGTATCCATAGAAAGAGCTTTAAACAGGTCTGTCTGCACAACACTAAAAAAAAGTGCACTCGTTCATGGGACAGACTTTATATAATTAGTTCAGTTAGGCAATCATTCGAAGCAAATGAATACTAAGATTTTTACACGTTCACCCAGTTTGCGTTTTGATACACGTTAGGAGACGAAAGTATTATCACGTAGTGAGGTCGCCCACAGTAAGGTTAATTGTACTCAGGTTAGGAACAAAACGAGTTTTCTTATGGGAGAGTTTGGCATAAGGAAAATTTCCGCCACTAGGTGTGCAGTGTTCCAAAGAAGTCACTTTAATTAAAATTTTAAGCTACGTGAATAAAAAAAAAGAAAAATTTCACTTAGTTACGAAGTTATTTTGTATTTGATTAATGATTATTGCAATTAATTGGTTTTTTAATGTAAGAAATAGACAAAATCCGGTACACATGCGGCACTAATTCCTATCTAGTGGCGAAAAACTATAGTTTGCCAAACTAAAAGCATTGAGCTTCCTAACCTGAGTAGAATAAACCTCACCTGTACCAAAGTGGGGGAATAAAAAAGGTGATCTCGTAACGAAATAGGGGGAGCTTGGTTTCCTCGACTTCCGCGACATGTGTAAGCGAAGGAAGCGCGGCTTGAAACGCAGACTGTCCGCAAGAGAAAATTACGTGCGGCGTAGCGGCCGAGGCCGCGGTGGAGGGGGTGGCATGAATAATTCAGCCGCCCAGCAGTCACGCGGAAGAGACTGCAGCAAACTCGCGCCTCACGCGACCACGCCGCCGTCGTCCCGTCCAATTTGCGCGCTGCCCGCCTCTCTCTTCCTCCGACGGTATTTACATTTTTATGCGGCGTGCTGTACCTCGCGGCGAGGCGACACACCAGCCCACATCCACTCACCCCCTCGACTTAAGACCCGAGCAGGTCGCCCCCGAGGAGGAGTTTCTCTTGCAAATGAAGTCGATACGGCCGACCTGGTCGTCGGCGAGAGCTAAATGGTTCGACGGCGGCGAAGGACGAGAGTCGCCCACGAGCCAGCAGGACTGCCGCAGTAACCATAGCGCACCTGNAAATGGTTCGACGGCGGCGAAGGACGAGAGTCGCCCACGAGCCAGCAGGACTGCCGCAGTAACCATAGCGCACCTGATGCTGTCTCATGCCGTATTATTGCGCGCGAATTAACTATAGTCCATTCGCGGTTACTTCCAACTTTTCTGAAGCCCTGCGGAAGCTCTACTTCCAGAACCTTCCTCCGTCTAATGCAAAGAAAGCTTAGAAGATTACGCCATAGAGTCAACGCACCGCACTCCTGCANGCCAGAACCTTCCTCCGTCTAATGCAAAGAAAGCTTAGAAGATTACGCCATAGAGTCAACGCACCGCACTCCTGCACACACATTATAATTATATTTTGCATAAGAACTATTTATTATCAAGCATTACTAACCCGCCTATGTACTCCCTGTCTCAATTAATAGTAGTTATAAATGAAATATTGTAATTTATAAATGAAATATAAGTAAAAGTTAAATTTAACCACAAATAATGTACTGTTATGTTACCACAAGTATAAAACGCTTGTAATACATTACATATTTAGGAAACAGCTAAACACGTCATAAATGGGGTGTTTTTTNACCACAAGTATAAAACGCTTGTAATACATTACATATTTAGGAAACAGCTAAACACGTCATAAATGGGGTGTTTTTTTCAAGGGTTTGATTCAAAAACTGGGAAGATACCGCGAATAGTCTATATGCGAGACCATAAAAGTGGCCGGAGTTGACAAGTATTTCAGTAGCAGGTGGTCCCATTCCAAGTACCCAGGAGCCACGCCTTTGATTTAACTAACGGTTTGGCCAAAGACTGGCATCGGTGTATCTGCGGTACAGTGAAACCAACAAATGGAACGAGAGGCATTGTCTCAGTTTATCACGTGTTTGTTGTATTGTAAGCCTCGGCTAAGAACAATAGTGTGTTTTTAACACTTTCCTGACGGGTGGTCATTTGTTTGCCTACACGAATAATCCCTTCGTCACGTCTATGTATGAGAACTAGGCTTCTTGTTCCAGTGCATTAAGTTATGTTTCTAATATTTTGTACTTGTGTCTAGGGATTATGGAAGGTTTATATTATTATGAGGAAAAAACTGAAGTCAATTATGGAGACAGAACAGATATTTAATACAATTTTTAGGAGTTGCAGTAATTATAAGCTATTGGCGAGGGAGGTCCTTTCTATTACAAGATATGATTAACCTGAATGATACCATCGCCGTAGGCTGAGTGGTGAGTCGGAAAGCGACAAGCGGCACGCCAAGCTGCATCTTGATGGCTTCATCTCGGCGTGGGTCCCCAGACAGACAGGCTGACAGACCGCGCGTGCAAAGTGTTGCCGTATTATATAGTTTCTGGTGGCGTAATTGTCCCAAATACGGTGCCTCCGGGAGGGGAACTCCGCTGGCGCTTCGCTGATGTGGTTTATAAACTATTATTGCTGTAATTTCTTTGGGATTCTTCGCATGGCCTGGATACCAACGCGTCGCTGCTGTTCGCTAGGCTTGTCCGCCAGGCTTGCCCGCCTTTACTGAATCATAACAGTTATCTATTGTTTTGGTAACGTCGTGGTTCTGAATATGTGGGGCACGACTCATTGGCACTGCCATTGGTGGCGGGAGGATGGTTACACGCGGAGACCCGAGCCAAATTAACTGCATACAATAATTTCAACACGTTTGTGCAACTTGGCAAGAGAAGAGTTCTCGGGAATAATTAGGGCGCACACATTCTCCATATCCAAAGGATATACTAATACAAAGAGAAACATTGGTAGCGGGTTGAACGAGCGTGAATAATCAACCAATAAAAAACATTATTGGCGAGTGAAGCGAACACAAGTAATCAACCGATCAGAAACTTTGGTGGCTGGGTTCTGGAGGGGAACCGGTTAATTTACGAATGAGGAACATTGACGAGGGTCAGTCGTCTGCTGGACGAGATGCTGAGGGAAACTCCGTAAATATAAGTTTTTGTAAATAATCTATTTATACATTTACAAAATAAATATTTAATTAATGTTTTTATAAATATTTTATAATTTATTAATATTTAAAACTATTTTTAAGGATTTTTTTAGAATGTTTTGGGAATTTTTAGATTTTTGCGATTTCTTGAGTTTAAGGTCAAAGATCACCTGGGTCAAGGTAAAAAATCAAGTACAAGGTCACTTGGATTCAATATGGCTTCTAATATGGCTGACATAACGAAGATGGCTGACGGTCAGATCTGACTTTGGACCCTGTGTATGGATTTGCGTTATGGATGACGCCGACAGCACCACCTATACGTTAAAGAAAATAAACAAATATTGCTCTCACCTGGTGCCTAGTTCGATAACTCGCCTAGTGGTGATATAGATTATTACTACACTGACGCCACCTAGTTTATGTAAAAGTAAACACACGAATTCCAAGATGGCGGTTTCCAGTAATGTATAAGCAAATGACAATCGAAAAAAACCAAGATGGCTGCATAAGATAGAATGAGTATTGATGAGGGAGTGGGGAATGAAATGTTAAGAAAATGTGATTGATTGAAGGTGGGTCAGACGTAATGCTGGGAAGACNTCAGATCTGACTTTGGACCCTGTGTATGGATTTGCGTTATGGATGACGCCGACAGCACCACCTATACGTTAAAGAACATAAACAAATATTGCTCTCACCTGGTGCCTAGTTCGATAACTCGCCTAGTGGTGATATAGATTATTACTACACTGACGCCACCTAGTTTATGTAAAAGTAAACACACGAATTCCAAGATGGCGGTTTCCAGTAATGTATGAGCAAATAACAATCGAAAAAAACCAAGATGGCTGCATAAGATAGAATGAGTATGGATGAGGGAGTGGGGAATGAAATGTTAAGAAAATGTGATTGATTGAAGGTGGGTCAGACGTAATGCTGGGAAGACCGTAAATAATTTTTTTAAATAAATTAAAAAAATTAGTAATAATTTTAATAACTTTCACATAATAAATTTTAATAACTTTTTTAAATAATAACTTGTTAATAATGTTAACATTTTTTACAAAATTACTTAGTAATAAAGTTGTCAATAAAGTTTTTATAAATGTTTTCATTATTTTTTATAAATTTTTGGGGTGAGAGAGTGAAGAGATTTGGACGGCTCTTACATCGATGTCTTGAGAGCCGATGAAAGTGATTGAGGTGAGTAAGTATTAGCACCGGAATGAAAGGGCGGGAGGAAACAGGAGATCCCCGAGAAAAAACGCCAACCAACGGCATCGTCCGGCACGATTGCCACATGCAAAAATCCGTCCGGAATGACCCAGCCGGGATTTAGGGTTTTGGGGTTTTCAAGTTCAAAGGTCACCGGGATCAAGGTCAAATGTCAAGGTCACCACTAGACAAGATGTTGGACAATATAGCCTCCGGCCGGAATGACAGAGCATGAACAGCTCCGCGCCAGACGCTGATGTCCCGAAGTTCCCCAAATTATATTACTTGTTGCCAAACGTTAGGCTAGTCTCGTAAAGCGCGCAATTTGTAATAGGGTCACCTTCTGCAAAGGCAAGTTTGATCAGCGCTTCCTAGAACTTTTGAATATTTGTATCAGAGAAAGTTTATAGTGCACAGCCGATCGTTGTTTTTGTTACACATTTATGAATTATTATTTTTTTGTTTATTTTTATTAAAACTTTTGTGGATCTAACACGGTACGGTTTTGCAATATCTAAAAGGTGTTGGCGCGTCATTTTCTGTTCGGCATTGAATGTTGTATCTCAGTGTGTCAGAGAGCCAAAATGCTTCGACTTGGAATAAGTTCAGCCGAGAGTAATATTTTGTTGGTGGATGTGATGACAATATGCTCGCTGAAACGACTGGGGCCACATCTCAGATAATATTCACATGTGAAGATGCATGCCGTCAGGAAGAAACCCACGACCTCACAATAACGCCCTCTGCGGCTGATGGAATTGAAGCTCAGTCGTAATTCATCCACCGTAATCTGCATCCCAGCGATAGGACCATCGATCGGCTGGTGTTGACAAATAGGCCGACTGAACTGGCGTACCCTTTCTTCCAACGGGTTCTACTCGACCACTACCTATTCCAGGTAGAAATGGGCATGTAGTTTGTGAATGACGGGCTTGGAAGCCTACCAATTTAACCTCCTTGGTATATATCTCATTATATATATTTCTGCGGGCATTATTGAAAACTTTACATCCTGATTTTGTGGACAACTGTAGCATAACTGGAGCACCGTGATACAAACGTTTGCTACGACTACAGAACTCGGCGAGGAACTTTGGAAATTACTGGACGTTCACTAAATCCCATCGCTTACTATCTATTGATTCATGGCTAACGTTTTTGAAACTTCCTGAAATTCGCTGGCATTTCCTGTTAGATATTTTTAGAACTATGCAACTTAAACCTTTCACGCATTTGTGTACTCATGTTTGATATCGCATGGTTATGAACAAAAAGTCCAAATATAATAGTACAATCTGATTATTTATGGCCTCCACCCTCCAACTACGTGAGCACCAACTAGGTGCTCAAGTTACTTGTCATGCAAAGAAATGGATTCTATATGGCCCCTTAATGATACGAGTGTGTCCCCTTAACAGTCACTGTGACCAAATAGGTTAACTCACTGTAGAAAAAAGGTAATGTATCGCTAGCATCTAGTATTGCGTGTCGGTTTACAAAAGCCATAACTTAAAACAGCATATCTACTTTCGATAATAATGACATTTTTTGTGTTTTTAACCTCCTTTATTGTATATGAATTGGGTTATGGGCCTCTTATCTAATATTACCATTGTAAGTGCCTAGAGTGATATCCCCTACGATGTTATTAGATAAAATTGTGCCATGTTTTCACCGATAAGATACTATAAACAAAGAATAGATGGCTCAGTTGTTCCTTTAAATGCTTATATATGTGTGCAAAACAAATTTGCACTCTCAAGTACCCCAAATAATCATCCCATCTTGTGAATTAATTTGGTTAAATATCAGCCTCTCAAATGTCTTGTACGAGTACTTCAAAGAGATTAACCTTTTATGAATTTCAAAATTATGAGGGGCTGATAGCAACCAGGAATTTTTAATATAAGTTCACAATTATATGCATGTTTTGTAAACAAAACTTTCGAATATAGCCATGATATAATTAAAATTACATTTTTAAAACGAAAAATCAGGAAGATCTACATTACTCATACTCAGTGTAGGAACAATAACATATACTGCCCACGTTGTCAGTCAGCAGTCTTTGTCCGCCAAACAAAAATACAACTTTCCGTTAAAAATATTTTAAAATACAGAAATATGTAGCCTAGTCAGTTAAAACAAATTTTTATATACGAAAAATTCACAATTATTACATTATAAAAATAAAACGTAATTTTGAAAACTGAATTTTACTATGCGTATCAGTAAATGACTGCATCAGCAGGATTTTCGCAGAGCAGCAGTGCAACGTTAATTAGAAACGTTTTAAGCGTGAAAGGTTAATTTTTTCCAACTGGCATAACTTGATATCCATAGCGAAGTGCTGNAATAAATGACTGCATCAGCAGGATTTTCGCAGAGCAGCAGTGCAACTTAATTAGAAACGTTTTAAGCGTGAAAGGTTAATTTTTTCCAACTGGCATAACTTGATATCCATAGCGAAGTGCTGAAAGTAACTCGGTTAACAAGTAATTTGAAATCTGTGGTAATCCAAAATCTAAATTCATACATTTATTTAAATTAACACACAATCACACTACTGTCACGTTCCGAGACGTTGGAATATGTGAAAAATGTCANTAACGTTCCAAGACGTTGGAATATGTGAAAAATGTCAGCGGGTCAAATAGGCGGTGAACGGCAAAAGTTTATTGTGGAGTATTACTTGTTAGTCGTAAGCGAAATAAACATTTTCACACGTGCGTTTCATTTCAAAAATAATGGACTAAACGAAACAATAATGGACATCTTACTGAAATATGTATATGTTTTTCTACGTCCTTCACAAAAAGGAGTATAAACTGTTAATAGACTGTNATGGACATCTTACTGAAATATGTATATGTTTTTCTACGTCCTTCACAAAAAGGAGTATAAACTGTTAATAGACTGTACTCTTCCGACTGATTACGACCACTACACAATAAGGCTCAAAATACCATGTTGAGCACGAAAAGTTAGCCCCGGTACAGTTTCAGGTTATGGTAAGATTAAAAAGAATATGTTAACCTAACGTATATTTAAGTAATAGGTCAAATACAGAAAATAATTAGTTGTAGAATGTTTAATTATTAATTGAAACTCTAATATCAGTTTCTTTTTATATCCTTGGTTTAAGTTGCCTCGCCAGACGCTACCACCAGCACGTGGCTTCAGGAAGTTGACAATTGCTTTGCTTCCCTCCTGGCCTTCTCTCACCTTGGCCCTGTCATTGACTCGGATGCTACAGCATGAAGGCCTCCTTGACGTTTACCAGAATATGGGTCTTCAATGACGATGCACGCTAAGGCGCTGCATTCATTTAACGAGGCCGGACTTGATAGCACATGCTTTTGTATCCCCTTTTGAACATCGATAGCGATAAACGTAAGATCTGTAACAGATAAAATTAAAAAAGTTTAAAAGAAACCAATTAGGAAATTAAAAATAATTTGTAAGGCTTGAAATAAGAAGATATTCAGAATTATTCACGAAGAGTTACCGCCACTCGCAGGGTTTATTCCTAACATTATTTGTAGCAAAATATGTCATATAAATGTAGGTCCTATTACCAATATTTACATAGTAATTCGACAAATTGGAAATGCCTAGATAATTGCGTATGGGGATGTATGACGGATATTGTTTACCAACGGACGGCACAAACACACGAGGGACAACTTGCGCGTATCAAGCATGCCGCTACATAAATCAAAGACAGTCATGTGCAGCTACGTAGAGCTACACGTGCGGTTCATAAGCATGCGGCCAAGAGTATGGAAGTAGACGGAAACATTTGTGAACATCTTTTTTAAGCTTGTTAGACGCAATTGTGATGCTCAGCTGTAAACAATACGGTCTGATAATACATCACTGTATTTTCTTCTGAAAAGGTTGTTATTTTATTCGTCAATTACACTGGTCAACAAAAAAAAAGTTTTTTTCTTTCACAAGGACTAAATAAACAAAATCTAACAAACTATCTTTACCATGCTGAGTTCAAATATGTTCTCATATATTTCCATCGGGCAGGATTTTTTGTGGCACATGTTTAAAGTTTTAAAAGAATTTGTACTTACGAAACACTAAATAATAAATATACGGCTAATTTACGCTTACCTAAAAAGTTTTATATGATGATTTTCAGCCATATTTTGCGTTCGGGATGTCTCTCTTCATGGTCNATTTACGCTTACCTAAAAAGTTTTATATGATGATTTTCAGCCATATTTTGCGTTCGGGATGTCTCTCTTCATGGTCAGCATATTGGCACTCAATTTGCCTTGGTACCTCTTTTTCATAGTAGAAATCTGCTGCTGAAAACGCTCACCANGGTCAGCATATTGGCACTCAATTTGCCTTGGTACCTCTTTTTCATAGTAGAAATCTGCTGCTGAAAACGCTCACCATGTTCGTCAGAGATAGCCCCAAGATTTTCAGAGAAGAAGTCTAGGTGAGAGTCCAAGAAGTGCATTTTCAAAGACGTGTTGCAGCCCATTCCTTTGTACGACGTCAGAAGATCACTCACTATTTCACTGTGGTTTTCTTCTCTATTATTGCCAAGAAATCCACAACAGATATTTTTGAATGATTTCCACGCTGCTTTTTCCAGTGGATGTAACAGTTCCTCAAAATGTTCATCATCCGATATTAGTGATCTTATTTGTGGCCCTATAAATATTTCCTTTTTCAATTTTGCATCGCTTATTTTAGGAAATTTAGATATCAGATACATAAATGCAGCACAACTTTTATCCGTTGCTTTTACAAAAAATTTTATAAGCCCCAGTTTTATATGTAGGGGATGTAAATACACCTTTTTTGGGATCCAATAATGAGGTATTTGTTACATTTTTATGCCCAGGAATAAGAGATTCACGTTTAGGCCATTGTTTCTTTATGTAGTGAGACTTCCTATCCCTGCTGTCGCATTCACACAAAAAAAAAAGCAGAATTTCGTGTATTCAAGTTACAAACCTAACAATAAAGCTATGACCTTCAAATCACCACAGACATTCCAGTTATATTTAAAATAGTTAATTTTTTCTAATGACAATTTCATATTTTCATATGTCTCCTTAATATCACTGGCATGCGCGACAGGTATTTATGGTAATTCATTCCTATTATGCAGTATTATAGCCTTCAAACTAACTTTCGATGAGTCTATGAACAATCGCCACTCATCTGGCTGGTGTTGATGTCCAAGAACTTCCATTAATGAACAAACATTATTTCAAAAAACTACATGGCCTTCTTTAGAGAAGTATTCACTGAAATGACTAACGCGACTACGATAAATACATATCCGTGTGTCTTTTAGGAGTAGATTCCAACCTTTGAGCCTGGAACTTAAAAGTGCAGCCGACTGTTTAGACAAATTTAAATGCCGTATAAGATCATTAAGATCTTCTTAAGTTAAAAGGTGAGGTTCTGATGAACTACTTGCTTCAAATGTAGGATCACTTCTCTCCTTTCTTTCGTCTTCAGTATGAGCTGGGTCGGAGTCGGAGTTATCACTTAAGGTCATGAAATCTGGACACTTTGGTACAGGATACTCTTCACTATGTGGCACAGGTCTCATTGCAGAAGCCAAATTGGGATACTTAACTGTATATTTTGTTTTGGAATTAATTCCTTTAAAGTTGGTTAAGCAGAAATAACAGTCAGTTAAATGGTCCTTCTGTTCCCTCCAAATCATAGGGACTGAAAACTGCATATGATAAGTAGCATTTTTCCATCTAGTGAGAAGTCTAACACATGATACAGAGCATATATTTGGGGTACAGTCTTTATCGAAATCACCAGCTTTACACCCAAAATAAAGCTCGTTCACCACACACGTAGCAGAAATTCTTTGGTTGATTTAAACACTTTCTTGGCATATTGAAACGTTTATAAACTCATAAAATGTATAAATAAAAACAATATACACCAGAAAAGCACTACACATGTTGCCAGGCTCACTACAATTTCAATACTGGCTACTGGCCATCAGCTTACTAAAACAATGCAATATTTGACAGGCAGTCGAGACGCGTGGGAAAAGGCAGAAGNCATTTGACAGGCAGTCGAGACGCGTGGGAAAAGGCAGAAGGCGTCTAGAGGTGTCGCCGAGATCCTCCGAGTCAAGACGCATGGGAAAAGGCAAAAGGCGTCTAGGGGTGTCGCCGAGGCGCCCTGAGTGAGAGGCGTGGGAAAAGACAGAGCGCGTCTAGCGGTATCGCCGCCGAGTCAAGACGCGTGGGGAAGCTCCACGTCAGATACAGCTAAATGCCATCGTTCGTCGGTGAAGAAGCCTTTGAGTCCCCAATGTCTAACGTCCACCACGTTAAAATCCGAGAGAATTTTGGTATTTGATCAGCCCTTAAGGCTCCCAACTTGCTCGGTACAGATTCGGACAGTGTGTGTGTATTTTTTGCCTAATATAGACTTCTTTATTAAAACACTTAGATACCAAGTTATTGCTTCCCCCGCCTCTCCCCGTCGCAGAGGATAATAGTCATCTTGGTAAGAAAGAGTACAACCCATCTCCAAACAAATTCGCCCCCGACGAAGCTTTGCCCTTACGGCCACAGAAGGAAAGCGGACAAAACATTGCCCGANCGCCCCCGACGAAGCTTTGCCCTTACGGCCACAGAAGGAAAGCGGACAAAACATTGCCCGAGGTTTCAACCCTCGAGAGGGAGCGAGTAGCGTCATACAGAAGTGGATTACGCGAAAATGACTGTCACACGAAAACTATGCCTGGTGGAAGAATTCTGATTACATATTTGAATTCAGCATTAAAAAAACTGGACTAGAGTCGCTATTCAGTTTTCTTGTGAAAAAAATCNTTCTGATTACATATTTGAATTCAGCATTAAAAAAACTGGACTAGAGTCGCTATTCAGTTTTCTTGTGAAAAAAATCATGTTGACCAGTGTTATCAAATGTTTCGAATTACTCTGTGAATATCGGGAATAGGACCCGTATGTATATGACTTATTTTGCTCCAAATTATGTAAGGAATACGCCATGTGAGTGGCGGTAACTCCTCGTGAATCATCCTGTATATTACACCATTAGGGGTCCCTGTTTAAAGTTATTACGAGCCAGAATGTAGTCCTAGAAGGATAATAAGGAAAGGGACATACCCAACTTGAAACTCGCGACCGCTCACCGACCATGAGGAGAAATGACGCGCAGGCCACTGGTAGCCCACTGTCAGCGATGTTCCACCACTTCGGAGTTCTGTCCACACTTCTCGCCTCCCTCCTACTCTTTCTCCTCGTGACTATGATTCGTTGTGACGTGGTTTGTAGGTGGGGTTCAGCTTCCGATTGTTGATAAATCTTTCATCACACTGAATAGTCAACTGGATCATCATTGGCCCTACCTTGGCGGATTGTCTAGCTTGGTTTCACATGCAACTTTTCAGCCCTGTTCTTGAAAATATTTATCAACAGTTCGCTGCCCTATTTTCGGGCGTGCGTGGCTTTAGTGTGGGCAAGGTTGCACACCACAGTGGATGACATTTATAACTGTTAACTGTAAACAGCATGTACCATATATTAATAAGCTTATATTACTGAAGCTGCCTGTTTGTTTCTGTCAACAGTCAGTATACAAATTCCTGCAAGAATTTTTGATGTCTACGCGCCTGGAACTGTATCGCTGTCGCCGAAAATGTTGTACCCGTTTTACACGAAAACGGTGTCTCCTGTTCAGTTGGTACTAGATGACCATTTTTGTTTATTAAGTTATACTGCTCAATTAACATGGCATTAAACGTCCATAATTCCTGCTGGTAACAAAGTTACAAGTAAAGAGAGATGGTAGCCACACCTGATATTTTCATTACGTGGAGTGGTATTAAGGAGATTTAGCTCTTAGGTTGAAGATCCCAATAACATAAATCAATATTCGGAGAACTGTAATTAAATTTCACCTCGTATCCGACATTTCGCAAAAACGCAGTTTAAAATCTCGATTTTCGAGTGCTCGCAGCTCCCTTAACTTCCAGTTTAGGTATAAAGTGCTATGTATAATTACCCTTAAATTTAGCACTAGGAATCACTCAACAAAGTTTGTCGGTAGAATTCCATGCCATCCTGTATACTAGGTTACGGTCATAGTCCAGCAATATGACCAAACAGAATCTTGGGGAATGTTTTTATTTAAAAAGTAACACATACACACGGGAAATTAATTTATGTGGTCCTTCATGTTCTGTAACACTCGATATCATAATTTCAGCTATTTTACTAATTCTACTTTGCGCCTTTTATTCTGTATAAGTATAAGAGAAATAAATAGTTTTAAAATCATAGTTGAAAACTGTTAATTCAGAATGAATACTTTAGATTTCGAGGCAGTGGAAAACTTTCTCATGCATAGCGTAGCTTGAAACCACAGTTTTAATTAGAAGAGTCACGACAGTGGTATTCTTCAGCAAGAGAACTTCTGTAGTTTAAAGTTTGCAAGGAAAGGTCAAATGTTGCAACTTCATAGCGACGTTGTTTCTTGAAAACATCAAGCTGGCTACGTACACTTTGCAAGAATTTTGAACACAATACATATTCGCGTGTCTCCCACGTGAGCTGTGAAAGTTTCGAGGTATAGAATAAAATATTTAAGATAGAATAACAAAACAAGATAATTTAAGATTATAATTTATGAGAAAAACTAAGAAATGGTTTTGTTTTGAGAAGAAATTAACTTAATATGCACTTCGATTTCTTTTATAAGTCCTAGCGAAATGATTTTCACAAAAAAAAAGTAACTTAAAAATAACAGAAATATTTGATAGTAAATGTAATCAAATACCAGACAACGTTTTATTAATTTGACAAACAAATATAATTAATTTTATTTCCCAGTCTTAATGTTTCCTAACGGCCTAAACATAAGTATGTACAAACTGTTACCTACCCAAAGCCCCAAAAATTAGGAACATTGATCAAAAACCTGCACGCTGCAGTTGCACTAGGCTGACCATTCCTTTCTCCCTCGCACTAAAGCATACTCTGAATAAAGTAGATATGTGTGTTATGTTCGTCAAACCTAAAAAATTAAATATTTTATTACTGCCAAGATGTTATCCCTAACACTTTAAAATACTGTTCGGTTAGAAAAAACATCTTAAAGTTTTAATATAATGCATTGGTCAGCTGCATTTGCGACAAAGTCAAAAAATATTTAATTACTTTATTTTATCACTTAACTACAGAGATCTTCAAAGCCGACGTTGTATAGTGAAATGGTGGTGGAGCAGAGATGGAATGAAATTTCAAGGGAAATTGGAGTACGTCGATACAATACACCACCAAACGACAAAGTCCGCCCCTTTTACAAATGCAAAAATTCTGGACAGATCACGTTAGAAATCAAACCCAGTTCACCGTGTTGAGAGAAATATGATAAACCTTAAGACATAAATTCATAAGTGATTAAGTTTTCTGACATTACCAAGTACTGAAAATTACAATACAACGTTATTTTCGTTTGAGGTATTATTAAATGGCTGCCGTTTTATAGCCTCGCTAGGGGCAGCGGTAGTGTAGTGGTTAGACTACTAGCCTCTAACCGAGGCGAACCGGGTTCGATTCCCGGTGGAGCAGCCTCCGGACTGTCGCATGTGGAAATCGTGCTGGACGATGCCACTGATTGGCGGGCTTTCTCGGGGATCTACCGTTTCCCCCGCCCTTGCGTTCTGGCGGTGCTTCATACCCACGTCACCTTCATCGGCTCTCAAGAACTCGATGTTAAGAGCCGCCCAAATCTCTTCACTCACTCACTAAATAGCATCAGTAGATTTCTGTAGTCTCGTCGTTTACAACGCATCAGTCATAATCGTTTGGTAAAATTACTTTTAAATCAGTGTTTCCAAATCTGTTTCCGTTATGTTATGTATTGAACATTGTTCTTTCGTAATACCGAGGCAAGTATTACAAATGTACTGTTGTAAGTAGTTGTGTCGTGCAGTTTCAGTCAGCCGTTAGTGTTCTATCCTTCAGACGAGGTAGCCCTACGGCAGTTCGTAGAGGACATTGCGCGACCTCTCCGGCATACCAGCCGTGACTGACGATCGCCGTCTCGAGACTCCGTCGCCGAAACTTCCCCCAGCGCAGTCTCCATTTGCTCTGCGGTAAGAACGGCAAGACGGGAGAAATCTCTCGAGAAGCCGACAACAAGAGAAAGTTTCCCGGGAACAAGATCCATCCAAAACTTGGACCCGCGCTCTTCCTCTTCCACTTCCTTCCTCTTCCCACCCCCGCACGCTGTGTTATCTCCCCCCACCGCTGCGCGCGTTTTAAACACCGTGGCGGAGGACGTCGCACGAGCGGGATCCGGCGCGACAGTGGTGCCAATAGAGCGGTCTGCAAGTTCCACCCGGATCTGCGACAGGGTATCTGCCTCCCGGCTATTCCTCGCTGATACAAAGGGCGAGCGGCGACTAACAAACCAGATCGTGGAAGGGGCTCCGGGATTCCGGGAGAGGCTGTCGCCTCAACTCCGCGCCAAACTTAAACCGAACCTCGCTTTCAAGTGAAATTCCACTCGTCACAACTTCCCTCGGTCCGTGATATCGGATAGGCATACGAATCATCCCTAAAGCCAAAGAACCCGAAAAGTTATGGATTAAAATAACTTCTAGAATATTTTCGGAATCCATAACGTAAAAAAAATATTGCCAAAGAGTTATTATCTGCATGTTATTAGATAATAGAATAAAGGTTACTTTTTCAAACAAAGTGACACTTCCATTTAAATATTTTTCTTCCCACCACCCCCATAAGAAAATATGTAATCACTTGTGGTTTATAGTGCAGTCACGGCTACTTCCGACTTTTCTGAAACCCTGCTGAAGTTCTACTTCCAGGATATTCCTGCGCCTCATGCAAACAATGCTTAACAAAATCTAGAAAATTACACCAAAGGGACAACGCATCGCATTTGTGCGCACTCACTGTAATAACATTTTGAATAAGAACTATTTCTTACTACGTTTTAAGAACACATATTTTCTCTTTGTTTTTATTAATTTAACGTTAAAAAGAATTATCATAATTTATAGACAGAATATTGGTAGAAATTATATTTAACCAAAAATATAATATTTTCATGTTTACACAATTATGTAAACGCCTGTGATGCGTGGCATACTTAAGAAACATTAAACATGTCGTACATGGATAAATTTTTCGAAGGTTTTATTTAAAAAGTGTGAAGAAACCGTTAATAGGGTATACCGGTGGTTTAAACAATAGCAGTTTCAAAACTCAATCGAAATTTCTGTAAATTAAATTTTTGAATCATAAAATGTGTTAAGTATTACAAAAATTAACGAGAATTTATATGAGCGTAATATGGCGAAGATATTTTCTCATATTTTATTTATTAACAACAATACACTCAACATTTTATAGGCCGTCCATGGTAAAATGAACATTTTTGGAAACCCTGCTTAATATATACTTGTATGTGAATTGATGGATTTGGTAGGTCCTAGAAGAAGCACTGAGGGCTGAATCGCCGAGGCCACATTGGATGACGTCACAGCCACCATATTAGATCCGCCATCTGGTTATTGGCTGCCATCTTATTCTTGGCTGCTTTCATGTTTCCGGCCGCCATTTTGATTTTGCCCACTATCTTGTTTACCAATTACTTACCTTCGTATCTGTCGCATACGCTCCACATGTCATAGTTCTCTCGTCATCCGCTAGAGTGCACCACCGATCCCTATAATGTTGTTTATTGCCGCTAGAGTGTGCCACCCTATTTCTCACCTTCGTTCGACCCCACCATCTTGTTTCCACTTGTCCTTCGTTCAACTTTCGCCTGCTAGGGATGCTGGTGTCGCTCTCGCTCGGCCACCATGTTGGTTCTAGAGTTAGCCGCTATGGGTGATGCTTTTTTAAAATTAAATTTTCGCAGAGCTCAAAATATTATCTGAAGGGCGGGATCGAACAACCGAACCTTGGGTTCGGCATGCAGATGCATTAGACCACTCAGCTATCGGGACATGTGCTGTGACAAGGGTTATAATAATGTATAATAATAACATTTTTAGTCACTTTTCTTAAAATAATTTTTCTGGCTAAAATTATGGAAAATTTACTTAAAAAATTTATAATATATTTTTTTGTATTATTTTTATTTGGTTTTTTATTTTCATGTAATTTTTTTATTAAAGACATTTCTCTTTCTTGCACTAGTCATCCATCCTCTCCCTGCCACAACCCCCAGCCATGACCACCCTGGACCTCTGTCCTCCACCCCATCCTTCCGCCCAACACCCTCATCTTCTCATTCCTCACGTAAACCCCTCTTCACCTCTCCCTCCTGCCCAACCCATGCCTATTTTCGCATTGGATATTTGTCAGAGCTAATTAGGCACCTTCGACAACCCCCTCTATTCCACCTATATACCAGCATATAAAATGCCTCGGGACCCAGTATCCTGCCTGCTGCTGCCATCTTCGTCACCTGCTCGCCGTAAATTATACAGTTTATTTATCGTCTGGAATTTTCTCATCGCCAAGCACGCTGTCCCAGTGGGCAGAAAATAATTTCAGCGATCGTCGCGCACGGGAGGCTACGGTCACTTGTGGTTCTAGATACAGATAACGAGCTGGCCTTTCTACCGAAAGAGTGCTTGCTGACCGGTTCGTCTACAAGAGACTTCCAGCGTACCTACAGCAATACGAAGATATTCGCGACTGCCTGCCCTGCAAGGAGTGTTTCGAAGGCTGCACCACTTCCATTCTGGACACTCCTCATTCCCGCAGCTGGTGCAAGGCGCTACGTCGCAAAGCAGCAGCAGCTATTAGCACCGAGTCGGCACCATGCATAATGTGCAACCCCAGCACTTGCTACGACTACGTGCATGAAGGCTTGCATTGTGTGCAGTATGATATTACTTTTAACAGTGAATGTGGTGATATTTACAGCTCGATGTAATTCGAAACGTGTAGTGAGAACGTACATTTCCGTCTACAGTGGAATTAATTTTCACCATACGAAACCTCCAGGGTATTATCCAGCTTCGTTTGCGAAGGAAGTAATTGCGCTGTTCACCTCTGTGCTACGAAGCTAGCACCATCTTATGCGATGCTCGAGGACCTCAAGAACATCAAGTACAGAGAATCATGCGATGGTAAACCACATTATAGAAGTTTTAAGAAATACATACTTGGTTATTTACTGACAATGGATACACCGTGTGCATTAATTTTGTGCTCCGTATACAGACAAAAGCTGCTTCGAGAAGCTAGATTTACCCCAAAAACATTTATATCAATTCAACCTGGACTATATGAATAACGCATATATGTTTGTTAATGCACAGTGAGCCAAGAACCACAGCTTATATATATCAACAGCAGTTATGCTAGTGGTGACTCCTCCTCCAGTGACTCATCCTCCATCTCCAGTGACTCCACCAGCAGCAGTTCCATCCTGCATACCTTCCATGATTATTCACACGGAAGATGATGCTGTCCCCTTCAAAACATTAATATACTCTGATATGTCGATTTCATGTGTACGAAAATTAGTCAAATAAATTATAACTTTTGTATTAGGGTCTTTTTTGTAAAAACGTCAATAAATGTATTTACGTAAAAAAACATTTGTTTCTTAAAATAACCCATGTGCCATAACTATATTCAAAACTGGTATACGCGCAAAAGTGTGATGCAAAGAAAGTTTAACTAGCGAGCATAATTGAAAGTTTTCGTACTAATATAAATTTTAGAGGCTGATAAACACTAATTCATTACCGCACTTCTCATACCGGTCGATACCAAACACAAGCTTTGTTACATAACCACACCTAACTTGTATGTGTATTTTATTCCCACACGAATATGACTTGCCCAAAAACATGCATCAAAAACATGCATCAAAAACATTTCTCAGTTCATTCTTTCGTCATATATAACTCAGCCAATTTTAATCGACTCGAATATGACATAATACTTCTGACCCTACCATAGCCCTTATTCTGCACATGCTTGCATAAATATAATTTAAAACTGACTCTCGAAATCGATTGTATACACCACTGAAGCATAATGGACTGTATAAGTAATGAAACACTCATTACTATGTATAGATAAATTTAATTTATTTACTTATTATATACATTATATGTTTCTAACTTTTTTCATAAATCCGATCTTTTCATTTCCTTGTTGTTTTCAAATCATGGATAGTAGTCAATAGTGTCATATTTTTAAAACCCTGATCCTTGAGTTCATTGAAGATTGAATATATCTCAACAATGTGTGAGGAATATTGGCATTGTTGCAGGTCAATCAAATGTCTGAGTTTATCAACAAAGTCATTGGGTTCTTCATAAGAGGAGTAGCTAGACTTGACAAGTCTCTTCGCAGAAGGTTCGCAATACATTTATTCATGTGTATTCATTTCATCTCGATCATCCTAATAAATAAGAGAGGGACACCATTGTAATCACATTCTTCATAACTTTCAGTACATATGTTGGGGCCACTACATTCATCACCTTCGTCAGTACTGTGCTCATAGTAGTTGTTTTTGGTTATTAACGAGTTCGAGTAGTTTCTTGTATTCCTCTAAATCTACTTCAGTAATTTTTTTTCGGTTTCACGCAAAATAATAACTCATATAGTCCTCGATTCCCATAGGTTACGTAATTGTCCACTCGTATAATTTCACTAGGCCAAAAATTTATTTCCTTGGGTCCGAGAAACCATTTACCATTATGCGTATACATACTACATGCTGTATTGTTCTTCTGTGATGTGTAGGTAGCGAGATATCTCTCTGCTAGAGTACTGGGTTCGAATCCATGTTTCTTCTGCTCAAACTTCGAATTGTCATTATATTTGGGAACATGTTTACGCTTTTGATTTACAGTTGTAAATTAATATCTGCAAAATATGACCATTTCCGTTTAATTTTCACAGCGCCACCAGCAGTCTTTCATTCTCTTCATCACGACTAGTTGTAACTTCTTCGTTTTTCACTTTATATGTTAGCAGTGCATGTTTGTTGTTTACATCTTCTGTAGTTCCGTATGGCTCGCACTTTTCATAGTATATTTCTGCAACACTTTTATTTCCTTCATCGCCCACTGTTTTTAAACACGGTGCAGGATCCGTTAATGTTATGGGCGCTCGATTCAGAAATAGTTTACTCGACGAATCAGTAGGAAGGCTAGCCACATCCTTGTCTTGTGTAAATAAGTGCAGTGCATTGTGTCTCGAGTCAAGCAAAGGTGCATTACCATTACACGTACTGGCGTGTCTCTTTAAATTATCGCTTCTACCAAATGTCGCACCACAGATAGTACATTTTAGTATTCTGGAGGCTGGTTTCTTTGAACATTCGCTATTTTCATGTCGCCGTGCATTGCAACTTTTACTGAAGGTCTTGGCACAGTAACAACATTGTTTTCCAATTTTTCAGTAGTGGGAGAAGGTACATCCATAGAGGTAAGCTCCACAGTAGACTTTGTACAATCATCGGCTTGCATCGTCTTCAAACATATGTGAATTAATACATTTGTACTACTGCACAGTGCTGACTCCACTGTACTGACTCCACTGTGCTGGCTCCACTTTGCTGACTCCATTGTACTGACTTCACTGTGCTGACTCCTCAGTTCTGACTCCTCAGTGCTTACTCCTCAGTGCTTACTCCTCAGTTCTGACTCCTCAGTTCTGACTCCTCAGTGCTTACTCCTCAGTGCTTACTCCTCAGTTCTGACTCCTCAGTGCTGACTCCTCAGTTGTGACTCCTTACAGCCACCGACTCCTCACAAGTGCAGTTTCCTTACAAGTTCGCTGAAGTTCTTTATACGCAAGCAACATGAGTATCTACTCAGTATAGCTGTTGCTCTTGATATATTTCATCAGTGGGATTTAATCATTTTTTATGCTTCAATTTATCCAAACATTTTATATAGTAGTTTAATCTTATTACCATGCAGTTACATCTTCAACAATTTCTTCCAGACAAGTCTTACGCTCAGCTGAACTCATGGTCACACTTAAAGCAGACAAGTGACAAATAAGCCCTACCACCATTCTTCAAACTGACTGCTGCCAGCGTGTCTCCTCACAAGACTCCTGCTGACTAATTCCTGTCGATTGAATAACAACTAACGTCTAGGTCATTTATATATTCATTTATATATGCAGATAATTCATCACGTTCATTCCATGCAGTGTTGTTTATCCGCCATTTATTATATGGCGCATGACCGATGCTGGTTGACAAGTTATTGACCAACTAATTCTCGAGCTATACGAACGGACGCTGTATAAATCACCGTCGATACCGCACACTCGTGAGCATGCCCATGGCTGTAGATGTAGCATCATCTGATCCGGACTCGAACTTGTGACACACTCGGCAAGAAACATGTCTCCCTGTTTGCGAAGCATTTCACGACCATTCATCCATTGTACGAACTTTCCCTCTAGAATTAATTTTACGAAACACATTGTGAACAAAGCAACAAATTGGAGGAACATTCCTTGCACTGCTCTTTCAAGATGCCCGTCTTATGCTCAAGGAAGGCACACTTCCATACATTTTAAATTTAAAAAAATACAATTTTTAAATGTAAAAAATATGGGATCACTTTGAGAAACCCCGCATAAATATTAGCGCGAGAAGAAATCACATATAGTTGGAAAACCTGCAGATGCCGCTATCGATACATAAAAATATTGTATATTTTTTAAATGTTTTTGTAGGTATATATTGCCTATTTACATATTAAAAATACATAGAAATATAAAATATATATAAATTATTTTGTACATAATCATTACAGAAAATCCTGCAAACATAATATTAAATATATTGTATTTAATAAAAACCAGTTATTTCTAATGCATAAATCTTGTAACACAGTACACATATAAGAAAACACTGTCGATGAGAAACGAGTAGGTATTACTACAAACATAACGATTTAAGCCCTCCACTGATGGTGTAGGACACTTGCAGTCGCGAAGCAAGCGTGTCGTAAAAGCGAATGCCTGTATTTTGAATGTCGCACAAGGATTACATCTTTCAACCTCGTGTTGACTTCGTTCTCGAGAAGCTGAACCTAGCTAGACACATAGAGCATATGCCCATCACAGTCCTCGCTGAAATACACTGGCGAACCATCTTTCCGTAAGAGTTTGTGTTTAAACTTCGTATATATGGCGTCCTCTTGCCCACCTTGCTCGCCACTCGCACATGCTTGTAAGTGTGCTAGGAGGTCATCATAGCAGGAATAAAATCACTTAATAGAAAAGACATCCGAAGTCAGAGCTGCACAATCTCAGCAAAGACACGAAAACGGAATCATAAATGGTATAGCCAGACCACTGTTAATAAAAACACATTTTGTGTTCCTTGCTTAGTTTATTTTTACACACAGCCTTCCTTTCATCCTTCCATAGCTAAACGTTTGGAAATCGTACATGGAAGGGTTTGTGTTAAAACATTAAAAAAAATTCAGTTACTAAATGATTTGTATCAACCTCCTGAAGTTGGTCTGCCTATTATATTTGCTAACAAGTATTGTTGATTTTTTAGAGATTTTTAAGTATTTTTCATTTACGCAATTTACGAACATGTCGTATATAATGAGCCTGCGACCACAGCTTAAGGTAACTGTCATGTTGTTTTATTCCGTTGGTTACCATTTATAGAGCAGTTTCCGCAAGAATCTTAACTTAACCCCTAAATATATTCGGATCTTTGGTTATTTTTTTCATACCCCTTCATGTTCTATCGCAGTCCTAGTATTTGAAATGGAAATTAACACCTCGTTTTCTTCACATTATTGTGATATCGGACCGTGGAATACCTCTAATGAAATTACCGCATTACCTTAATTTGTGTAAATTGAAAGTGTTCGTCTGCAAGAGCAAGTAGCCTAAGTGCATTCAAGGTGGAGCCGTGTGCTTATTTCCGGGTAAAACACGTAGGCGTAAAAACTGAACCGATTCTCTTCTGTTTGCTTTGTACATACACTTATTCCATGCTTACGTTCGTGTAATTAAATATATATTTGGCACTACTCACAAAGTTCTACGCTGACCCCGATGTGGATATTCCCGGAACACTGTTTTAATAGCCTTACATTAAATATAAACAAAGCTAAGAACGCTTCTCTCTTTTTTGATGCGGATGTGGGGAGCTTAGCTGCTATGGCAGACGAAAGAAAAACGCAACACGCATTAAAACATATGTAGTTTTATGTACTTCTAAAATCCAACGAACTTGAGCTCTCGCCTAAAACCTTCTTTCATTTTATATAAACGAATATTAATATTTCAATATTAGAAGTCTTTACTTAATCTTGTACGTGACCAAAATAAATTTTTAACACACACATTTTTTTTAATAACTTCCTAATGAGGTACAATTTTTATCTAAGTGAATAAAAAACCATATTTTCTGGGGTCACTTGTGGAATTCTGTGCCGGACGATAATGTTGGTTGGCGGGTTTTCTCGGGGATCTCCCATTTCCCACGCTCTTATGTTCCGACGCTGCTCCAACTCACCTCGCTTGGCCCTCTTCGGCTCTCAAGATCTAGATGTCAAGCAAGAGCCGTACAAATCTCTTCACTCACTATTCATACATATTTTCTATTAATTATTTTCTATATTATTAAAATAATAATATTAAGTTTAAATGATAATGTCAACCTTTTCTTATACACTTATTTTAACCGTTTCAGGTATTGCTGGACCCAAATCGACACAACACTTATTTCGTTGTCACAGTAGGCTATATGTTCGACTTCAGTAATATGAATCAGTTACGACCTAGACAAGTAAGACTGTTTGCAAATCATCAACCGGTTATAATATTAATCTTTACAGACCAAAATTTGCCTAAATGTGCGTAATTTTACATAATTGCGTCCACTGATTCACATTACCAAAGGCAGATTTAATATTTTTTCAATGCGAAAAAAAAGTAATGAAACATTAATTAAAATATAATTTGTTTTCTCCGGCCTAGAAACAAACTGAAGTGTTCGCTAGCNAAAAAAAGTAATGAAACATTAATTAAAATATAATTTGTTTTCTCCGGCCTAGAAACAAACTGAAGTGTTCGCTAGCACACAGAAATATAATGTATTTTATATTTGAAAACAATTATTGCTTTTTATAACACTAGAGAAAATATGACATGAGATTAATTGTCTGCGCGCGATGAAAAGCTTTTATCCATTAGCGCTAAATAATGAAATGTAGCTTAGTTTTTTTGATTTTATACTTTTTTTGGCCCGTTGATGGTAAAAGTTTAGTGTGCAACGGAAGTCGCGCGCGCACAGTGTAACGAAATTCGACATTGAACGTGGTAGGGGTATGACCTAAAGCGCATGCGCGTATCTTCTAGCTATATACAAACGCAAGGTACACAACATAGCATGTGGTTATATTTAAAACCGACAGAAAATCAGTTCATGTAATAAACAAATTGAAAAATATTTCATTTATATTAGTAATTCATTGTGTGTATATATATATGTATACATATATATATATATACATATATATGTATACATATATATATATAAACTCGTTAACGACCCATACAAAGCTGTCCGGACATGTTTTATAGAATTTTTTTGAAAACAACCTTACAAAGGGCTAGATAAACAACCGTTAATCCTAATACATAAAAAGGCCCATTGAATTAATAGCAATTTTTCTAGATATTTACAATTTTCTGGAAAATAATGGCAGCGGACTGTTGGATGTGACAGGGGACTGTTTTAGGCGTGACAAGGAACTGTTTCGGGGGCACGGGACTGTTTTAAATACATCAAAATCACCATTGTAGTATTAATGAATTAATATACGCCATGCTTATGCACTACAAGCATTGCTATAATTACAATCCTTGTACTGAGCAATCAAAAATCAAAAATTAAACCATCTTTCACAAATTAAAACAAAAGATTTTAATGATTGTTCTAAGCAACAAAAAAACTTATTAAATTAAAAAATATCTGTTCCATTTCCAAGTGTACATTACTTCTAATATTTTGTACTTAATCGGAGATCAACTTATAGGTTTTTTTACTTAAATAAATATCAATGAGGCATGCAAAATCAGTCAGTTTAATTCTTTGTCATACCATAACTGTTTTACAGTTAGAATAGAACAATAAAAAACAGTCTCATTAATAAAGAGACCACAAGTATGACAACAATGTGCTACTTAGTTACCATACAATCCTGATTATATAATATATTTATTGTTTCAAACTTAATCAAATAAAGCACGTTAAATCACAGTCAGATTACTTTGTAACACAATTATAATGAACCCATTATTGCTCAAAAACGTCCACTAAGGCCGGGAATTTATAAAATACCATCTTCCCCTTTAGTATTTAATCAGGACTATTCAATTTATGAATTATGTGATCATATGACACGTCTGAAATATCATTTCATCTATTTTAAAGATTTGTACCTTGTCATCACAAATCTTCAAAAACGTAACTCTCAAATCATTTTCTTCTTCATCGATTATACCAGATCCAGACCGAATAATGGATCAGCAATTCCAAACCGAATGATGGATGAGCTGTTCCAAACCGAAGGTTGGATGACCAGTTCCAAACCGAAGGATGTATAACCGGTGCAAGAAAAGAAAATGTCTTTAATAAAAGAAATTATATAAAAATAAAAACCAAATAAAGATATATTTCATTCCATAAGTACATGTTCTCATAATTTTTAATAAGAAAAATTATTTACGAAAAGTGACTACAAATATTGTTACACATTCTTATTCTGGAATATTCATTTTTCTCATGCACATGATACTACATATACTTTTTTTAAACCGTTGTCTCAGCACATATCCCAAAAGCCGAGTGGCCTAAGGCGTCTACATGCCGATCCAAGGTTCGGCAGCTCGATCNGTTGTCTCAGCACATATCCCAAAAGCCGAGTGGCCTAAGGCGTCTACATGCCGATCCAAGGTTCGGCAGCTCGATCTCACCCTCCAGATGATATTTTGAGCTGTCCGAAAATTAAATATAAAAAGCAGCGTCTATAGCGGCCAACTCTGTAGCCAACATGATGGCCGAGCGAGAACGACATCAGCGCCCCTAGCAGAAGAAATGTGAACGAAGGACAAGTGGAAACAAGATGGTGGGGTATAACGAAGGTTAGTAATAGGGTGACACACTCTATCAGCAATAAATAACATTACAGGCATCGATGATACACTCTAGCCGACGACGAGAGAACTGCAGCATGTGGAATTCATGCGACAGATGCGAAGGTGAGTAATTGAGAAACAATATAGCAAGCGAAAACTAAATGACGGTGGAAACATGATGTCGGCCGGAAACAAGATGGCGGGTCCAATATGGTGGGTGTGGCGTCATCCAATATGACGGCGGCACCTCGGCGCCTCAAATCCCAGCNCAAGATGGCGGGTCCAATATGGTGGGTGTGGCGTCATCCAATATGACGGCGGCACCTCGGCGCCTCAAATCCCAGCTCTTGTCCTCGGACCTACCATATTCATCTACTTATGTACATTGTGTATTATTTCACAATATGTTCAATTAACGTCACCATGGTCCTGTTCGCTATATTCGTGCGTCGATCAAGGGCCACTGTGAAATTTTTGGACAAGTGAATATTTTACAAATGTTACTATTCATAAACTTTAANCAAGATGGCGGGTCCAATATGGTGGGTGTGGCGTCATCCAATATGACGGCGGCACCTCGGCGCCTCAAATCCCAGCCCTTGTCCTCGGACCTACCATATTCATCTACTTATGTACATTGTGTATTATTTCACAATATGTTCAATTAACGTCACCATGGTCCTGTTCGCTATATTCTTGCGTCGATCAAGGGCCACTGTGAAATTTTTGGACAAGTGAATATTTTACAAATGTTACTATTCATAAACTTTAATGCATTGAAAATTATTTAATGAAATAATTTTAGAATTCACAAATTGTACTTAAGAGTTGAAAATAAACTTCAACACGTGGAACTACTTTCCCTCCGTTGTCGGCAACTTTACTGGGTGTGTTAGTGTCACTGTACCCGTTAAAATATACACAGGTAGGGCCAGTGACATTTTTTTCAAATGTTGATTTAAAGAGGGCTTATTTTACCGTGAGAAGCCTTTACTTTTGTACTAGAAGTCGTTTCGGCTGAGATCTGTCATGTATTCGATCCTGCCGTCCTTAAAGTCTACGTTCCCTATTCTCGTCCAATAGCTTAATATTCTCTTTCATCCTTGGTGCATTAAATAATTAAACACACGTTGACTCAGTGAATGTTAACAACTATACAATTAGTTGCTGAATGTCTGAGATCATTGAGGTCTGTGACGATGATCTAGGATCGACGAATGTTCAAGCCTCAGTGACTAACGGTGCAACGTGAAACCCAAATTCTGAGTTTTTATTACTTCATATTTTTGTCTTACGTTTGCATTGAATTCGAGAAGACGAACCCTTAGTCTACTAGATGGTCGTTACTGGCGAGGTGGAAGAAATCAATCGCAACATACGCAACCATCAATGCAGCACTGATACTGCTGGTTGCCTACGCCAATCTTCTCAAATCACTCATTACGTGTGATACTTTTTTTTTTTAGTGATATAGGCTGTAAATGATAAAGTGAGCACTTTTGAGGCCCTAGTTACTTTTTCCGTTCAGTCATTATTTATCCTGTAACCATCTTATAAAATAAATTTTGCCTTGTAAGTAATAAACACGGTGTGTACATTCCAGCGCACTCAAAAGTTAACATCTAACTATAAGATAAAATATATTAGTTGACTATTATTCCAAATGAGAGGGCTTTCAAAAGTCCTCATAGCCTTTACATAAACACAGTTAATGTTTGTGAGAAAAAAAACTTTTTTGTCTGCTACACCGTCTTAGGTGCCTGCCTGAGAATCACAATCTTTCAGTGCCGGAGTAACGTATTTCTGACCGTGCCAGTCAGATACAATACTTTCTTCTGACGAAGATACATGGCCATTAGCACAGGCGTCCTAGTAGGTTAAGGCGTCCTACTAGGTTATTAAAAAATTTTCCCCGCTGGGAAGTTTTTTTTTCTTCGAGAAAATCAGATGTCCCAGGCGTTACACGGTGCTCAATCCNCATTAGCACAGGCGTCCTAGTAGGTTAAGGCGTCCTACTAGGTTATTAAAAAATTTTCCCCGCTGGGAAGTTTTTTTCGGTGCTCAATCTACTTTTGGTTCTATTACTATTTATATCACTTGGCCGAGAGTTTTTCAGACGGGCACTACCACGCCTAATGATATTNTACTTTTGGTTCTATTACTATTTATATCACTTGGCCGAGAGTTTTTCAGACGGGCACTACCACGCCTAATGATATTCAGCTATGTATCCACAGTTGGTTTAGTTTTGCCAGTAAAATTTATCGGTCTGGAGTTTGTCCGACTGGCACGACAAATTGTGAAGTGTGATGTGCAAGGCCGTGGTTTCCGGGTTTTCCACCGTCATCTCCCCCATATCGTCTCCTGTCTACGTTCCGTCAATTTCCCGCCCCGCATCAAATCATCTTATCTTCTTCTTAGGCAGGGTGGTGACGACACATCTGTCTCTTGGGTAAGGTAGCGAGCTCCTCTCAGCACAGCCCTTGCCATCTTTCCGTGTCGACCATGCTTCATACTAGAACAGCGAACGGCTATCTTAAGTGACGTTTAAGGGTATTTTTGATTATTTATTATTAAGGAAATTTGCAAACACAGTTTAACCGTTTTATGATGACGCCACGCGTACGAATCAGAAATCGGATTAATACAGGTTCAATTACATTTCTAAATTGGTTTATGGAAAGAAAGAAAATGTATGCTATTTTGCCGTTTTATTCGACCTCTTTTAAAAGAATGTTTAAATATAATACATATAACGTGTCAGTTTTTAAAGGCCTGTCATTTATTATTTATTAGACACAATCGCATATTACAAAAAAGGAAATTCATTTACAGCATGCCGTTGTTACAGTTTTAAAGATATTTGGAGGGACAACCATGCGTGGTTGCCTTAAACTTTCGTTCGAAACAGTAAAACGTTTCCTTGGAGCCGTCAGCATGTTACTCTTTTACGACTGCATTTACATTTACTAGCTTGATTTTCATCACATTTATTCAATGGCTTCAACGTAAAATGTAAAACCAGGCCATTAATTGTCGTAATTGATTGACAGCCTCCCTTAAAGTCTTTTCGTGAATATCAAGAGCACCATTGTGCGCAGATAAGACAAATTCNGTAATTGATTGACAGCCTCCCTTAAAGTCTTTTCGTGAATATCAAGAGCACCATTGTGCGCAGATAAGACAAATTCCGTTAATTGGATCTTGTGGGTGGAAGACCAGAGATGAACGGCAAATTCCACGACTGTACGCGAAGCTTCATAACGAAACCGTCGTACAATCATATATTGGCTCCTCATTATATACAAATGTATCTGAAAGTTCGTGCATTCACTTCACTCGTTCCATTACTTTCAATAAAATTGAGATAATTTTTACTTTATTAAATTAATTGTTAATGTTACACAATCTGGCCTTTATTACGAAGCAATTGCCTCCCTAGCATCGCTTTTCGTTGGCAGACCCATCGTCACCAATCGCGCTGCTAGCTAGGACGTCGATTAGCAAACGTATTGTGGAAACCAATATTCCCAATATTAGGACGCAGGTGGTTAGAGACTCGAGTTTACCAATTGTAACTGTTCTATTTTCACAGATATTTTGTCTGGCAATCACGCAAACACCGCAATGCTGGTAATGTTAAGTATTTAACTATATGCGATTTCGTATTTTCATTTTCGTGCTCAATTTAACGTAGACATGCCGCCACGCGGAGAACGAAATAATTCCGATACAAAATTTGGGGAAGGCATCAGCTATGTTACAGGCCTTTCACGGTTTTTTCAGGTGTTTTTAAAATATATTCCCATTGTTAAATATTATTGATAATAACGGCACTTATTTAACGTATAACTGATTGGCATATCTACACAAATGTTTGCAAGGAGTTGTGAAAAATTATTTCTATAGTGTCATGTATTATTAAAAGTGTGGCAATTAAATTAGTTGCCTCTGAAACATATTTACTTTGGTTTGAAACAAGTTAGAGTAAATAAATTTGTAGTGGAGAGGTTTGGAAACCTCTTAACGGTGAGATCTAGGGAGCCAATGAGAGTGAAGCGAGGTGAGTATGGAGCAGAGCCGGAATGCAAGGGCGGAGGAAACAGGAGATCTGTGAATAACCCCGCTGACCAGCAGCATCCTCCGGCACGATTCCCACATGTGAAAATCCGGAAACGACCTCACCGGGAAAGAATAAGGTTCCCCGACAAAACTCACTGGTAAAAATCAACGTGCGCCACGTATCCCACATGCGAAAATATTGCATTATGCCGCCGGGAATATGGGGTGCCGTTTCCGTGTATTGGTATAACAGTTAATGTTTCCGAATATTTTTACTGTACATATTTATTTGCCCTTACATGATAGTTATTTGATTAATTGCGTCNACAGTTAATGTTTCCGAATATTTTTACTGTACATATTTATTTGCCCTTACATGATAGTTATTTGATTAATTGCGTCGTTAATGTTTGCATATTGCGCAAGGATACACAAGGGAGCAGAAGGTTTTTTTTTTTTAGCAAAGCTGTCAAAACTGTTCCATGAAAATAAACCACTTGTATCAAGCTGTCAAAGACGACATATGTTTTTTATTTGCAGAGAGAGCCGTACGCGGGCGATCTTGTGAAACTACGACGGGTTGCGTGCCAAAACAACTGACAAGCTGCCGAATCAGGATTGTCGGGCTGAGAGCGCAGCCCCGCCCTGATGACCTGCCCTGGCCAGTAATCGACGAGGTGGGTGGAGCGGAAGCCGTTAGGGGTATTTTGGTAGGGGGAGGGGAGTTAGGGTGCGGGAATTTTACCGGAAGCTGGCAGCCAGGCTGCAGAGCGTTGCTGTGTCTGTTGATGGCACGGCGTGACCGTGCCAGATATCGAAGTAGGGCGGGTTTGGCTCTCGGGGTGATTACGGACGACCCAAAATTGCTTTAGGGTGAGTGACCAAAACGCTGTGAGCGTGCAGTTATACGTCAGAGATACAGAAAATACACAGCCATTTATTATCCTTTAAAAAAACATTATAAAAAGACCACATAACAAAGGTTATGTATAACTACAAAAGATTTTATATCGTAGTTTACCAAAAATGAACAACATTCACTGTACTTTCAAGAGCTTGATGTAAATCTTCTTCTGCGCGTGACGCAAGGCACATAGGAAACTGAAACGTATGTCGAATGATCTCCATAGCTACAACTGATCACACACCACCATGGCAACCATTGATTAATGACGTTAATTAAGAAAGTTGTTACGTGAAGTGAAGAGATTTGGGTGGCTCTTAACATCGAGAACTTGAGAGTTCAATGATGGTGAAATGAAATAAGTATGGAGCAGCGTCAGAATGCAAGGACGGGAGAAACGGGATATCTCCGAGAAAACCCGCCGACCAGTGGGATCGTCCGTCACGATTATCACTTGCGAAAATCCAGGATTGAACCGGCAGGGGATTCAACCCGGTTCGCTTTGGTAGGAAGAGAGCAGTCTAACCGCTCAGCCACCGTGGCCCCTAGGCTGTTCTGTAATACGTATAATCCTGTAAAATTTGAGTTATCATTTAAAGAGAGGTTATACTTCAAACACCTTTACCTTTGCACATTGTTTCTCATGTGCCCTTTTCTTTGCCTGCCCACTTTGAAGAACTCTACGACAATGAACAAACACTGCATAATATGTGTGACTCATTCATTCGCAGCTTGGTCACGAAGTAAAATTTTCCCCACCTAGGCAGCAGCCAATTAAAAAATGATGCCGACTGGAGTAAGTGCTGGACTGCGAAATCGAACAGGACATCCTATAACTACACGAATTTTGCAAGTTCCTAATCATACCGTATCAACATGCGCGAATAACAATCGACATAAATTTTATTTTCAATATTACTATTCAAATGTAGAGAAGAAAAAATAGTAAAAAATACTAGTAAATATTTGTATATCTTGCTCCAAAAGGAATAATTATTAAAGAAGAAAAATAATGACTAATTTTTTTGGGTGAATAGGGGAGAGTAAATTTGCTCGCTCTTAGAATACGTTGCGTATTGTAACTATCAAATCAGAACGGATAGGCTGGGCTAATGAAGGGCCCTCCATTGTACGCTCATCCACTGTACGTCTTAGGATGAAGACTTACACTGATGCCGGAGATAATTCTCTTGTGACATACACCGATGCCTCATAGGCAGCGTTTGGAAAGCTCAGGGAATATGGTAATTTGCGTAAAAAAATTTTGTTGATAAACTCTTATGAACTCAGAGTTACGCTTACAAATATTTCTGTAAAAAATGAGAGAGAACTCTTTTTATACATATATATATATGAAAATAAAATAAAAACTCTACAAAAACTAATATTATCACACAAATGTGCGATTAATTTACGCAACAAGATCCGCGACTGTAAGAGGAATTTACGTGTCATAGACACTGGAAAATACCACAACACGTATAGTTGAGTTGAGAGATTTTAACAGCTCTTAACAATGAGGTCTTCTTGAGAGCCGATGAGAGTAGTGTACGTATGGAAATTCTGAGGCAATGTATTTCAAATGTGAGTGTGCGGCTGTGGCTACAGCTGAGAGCCGCCTACTGAGGATCGACTAGGACTAACTCGGTTGTCTTCGGCTCGACTCGGACGAGCTCGGAAGCCCTGGACTCGGAATTGTCGAATGTCCCCGAAGGTGCTCAGCAATTACGCCCACTAGCGTTTCAATCATATGTTTTTTTCTGGCAGCCATATTGCTTAAATAGGCATCGGGTATGTCAAATCGAAAATATTGTATTTATTATCTAATTATATTATATTTTATTACAAAAATTATTTATTTATTTTTCAATTGTACTGGAATTGTTCATATGGTAAAGCTGAAGAATGCAAAAGTCTCTCAGCTACACTTCTGGTCTCCTCTCTTGAAGACTAAGTATTACACGATGTCGGAATCTGCTAATTATTCACTGCCTCGATTGTTTTGTACGCATAAGTATGCTACTCGNCTAAGTATTACACGATGTCGGAATCTGCTAATTATTCACTGCCTCGATTGTTTTGTACGCATAAGTATGCTACTCGGCTTTTCTTAAATGTTTGTATATCTGACTTATCCAAGCCCATCATATGAGTAATGAGTCTCTGCACAAGAATATTATCATCATGGTATGGATCAGCATCTACCAACACTTTAATAGGCATAGTTGTCTATGGTATACGAACCAATAGGCCCTGGAGACTTGGGATGTACGGGGGCAGGTCGGGTGATAGTCTTATAGTTCCTGATCTTCTCAGATATAAATCCTCCTCCACAATTCTAATTCTCTGCAATCTACACCAGTCCTCAACAATACTCAGCTATCCTCCGCACCATTCCTTACCAATATTCATTAATCCTCCACACCAATCCGCACCAATCCTTAGCAACCCTCTGCACCAGTCCGCACCAAATATCATCGATCCCCCATGCCAATGCTCACCAATTCTCATCTATCCTGCGCCAATCAGCACCAATCCTCAACAATACTCGCCACCAATCCGCACCAATCCGCGACAAACCTCTGCACTAATCCGCAACAATCCTGTGTACCAATCCGCACCAATCCTCATCAATACTACGCACCAATCATCAACCACCCTACACAATCCTCTGCACCAATCCCCAACAATCCTCAGCAATCCTCCTCACCAATCCTTCGCAATTCTCACCAATCCTCATAAATCCTTCAATCAAAGCCAATCCCGCGGTATTTTCTTCGATCAATTCTTCATTCTCCAATCTTCAAAATTTGTACATGTTGACTGAATTAACATTATGCATGCAGTCCACTAGCCATGCTTTTTTTGTACTCTAAGTCTTAATTAATATTCTGTAGTTGATTGCTCATAACACTACGTTAAAGTAGTTTTAACGATTTGCTTTCCACCACACTCGACGACGAAGTGACAATAATTTTCACATAATGCTCGCTTGTATAGTATTCACACTGCATGACAGTTTGCGTTGTCTATCTAGAGTTGGCTCAGTAGATGACTGCTGGCTATGTGCTACACACAACAGCATGGTTGCTGGACTGTAATATGTTGCCTTATCAGGTCGATCGCTGTCTAGCCTGCGAAATTGAACATTCGACCACTCATCTTCTGTACAGTCATTCATCTTNCCTTATCAGGTCGATCGCTGTCTAGCCTGCGAAATTGAACATTCGACCACTCATCTTCTGTACAGTCATTCATCTTTCAGCGTTGGAGGTGCCTTATTTTTCTTTATGCTGCTGCTGCTGCTGCTGCTGCTCTCTCCCTATGTGTCTGACACAATTTTCTGGAATGTGGTGTGTTTGTAATGAAGGCACTACCTTGAAAACACTCTAGGCATGGGAGACAGTCAAGAATATCTTCGTCCTGTTGCAGATAAGCAGGTAGGTGNTTGAAAACACTCTAGGCATGGGAGACAGTCAAGAATATCTTCGTCCTGTTGCAGATAAGCAGGTAGGTGTTTGTAGACAGATTTTAATTCATGACTTGCATATGTGAGAAGGAATTCTTTAGGGAGGTATGCAATCTCGACATCTTTGTCGAGTGCTGCAATTTGAAATATATATTTTTTTTCAATGTATGTGTTGCAATGCTACCTTACTCGACATTACAAAGTTCAAACATTTAATGCAATTTCTACATAAATAATGTGCTTATAGTTTTAGCACTAAAATGGAATGTATTCAAAATAAGTACACGTATATTATATTTAAAAAAGAGAATTGTTACATTGTACTGTATAATTGAAATTCTCTCGTAAAAGAAAGTGCATGTGTGACTCAGTTAGCCTTTCACCCTGGAACCTGACGTGTGTCTCTTGGGGTGGTGTATGTACTATCCCTTCGATTTGCCGAGACCTGCACAACGTCGGACGGGACGGACGTGTTCCACCGCTAGCGTTGTGAGTGTTGTCTGTACTCTGAATTTGATGGTTTCGTTTTAATAGGTTCGTAAGGAAATTATTTGATATTCGGTTGTACTAACCAGGGCTACCTGGTCTTGTCTAGCATAGTCAAACACAACATACATTACCGGACTCTTGTGCAAAATGCAATGGCTTATAACGATTTTCCTTAAAATATCTTTTTGCATCCTTGCTGGGGTTCTCAAACTATGCGAATGTATTTTTCTTTATCATAACACGATGTACAGCGCTCGATGCTCACGCAATATGCGTCTGTAGGTAAATGCTTATAACTATTTGCCTTTACTATTTTTATATATCTGTTTTCATTGATGCTCATGCGATATATATCGGTTAGTAAATGCTTATAAATATTTTCCTTTACAAGTATTGTTATATATGTTTGCAATAGAATGTAGCAGTTTCATCTCTCACACTCTCTCTCGCATGACTAATGGTTTAAATGTTTGTTATTCTGGTGGTAAGCAGAAGAACGGTCTTNCACTCTCTCTTGCATGACTAATGGTTTAAATGTTTGTTATTCTGGTGGTAAGCAGAAGAACGGTCTTTTCAAGTCTTTTTATGTATACTGCACATGTCACACCATATGACAACCAAGCACTCTCGATTTTATACGCAATTTTGAGTGGACGTAATTGGCTGGTGTGTATCTGCGCTGGCTTCCGGTTTCCTATTATTATATAGTTTTAATGTAACTGCAATTTATTTCTCTTTTAATTTAAAGTATTGTTAAATGTTGCTGGTCCTCAAAGCTTTTCTTGCCCAGTCCCCACTCCTACGAGTGAAACAGATTGCCAAGGACAGAGTGGTAATGTGAAAAGCGAGCGGTGATTTACAAAAGCAAGACGCCGCGTGCCGNTGGCTTCCGGTTTCCTATTATTATATAGTTTTAATGTAACTGCAATTTATTTCTCTTTTAATTTAAAGTATTGTTAAATGTTGCTGGTCCTCAAAGCTTTTCTTGCCCAGTCCCCACTCCTACGAGCGAAACAGATTGCCAAGGACAGAGTGGTAATGTGAAAAGCGAGCGGTGATTTACAAAAGCAAGACGCCGCGTGCCGCCGCAATAAGCCTATCACGAGTCGTGTGCCCCTGACCTTAAGTGGATTGAATTTCTGGGATTTTCTTTGAAAAGATGTTTTGGTCATTGCTCTAGCCACTCTTACCGTGACTCTAAGTGCGGAGATCCTTCTAGATTTAACCGGAGAGACTACTTAGGACGTGATGGGCCTCCGAGTTGACAGTTTAGAGTTTGGATGATTGTGCGATCTTATGCGACAGGTGTTCGAAGACATCGAAGCGACGAGCCAGCAGAGTGTCGAGTGGCGGTGCGAGTGACCAGCGGTTGTAAGTTCTGCGGACTGCGAGCATCAGTACAGTGGAGAGCGAGACTTACGGGCGGGACTACTGAACTTGATGTGTGAGAGTGAGACATTTGGAATCGTGTCATAATATGTGTAAATAATGACTGTTAATTAAGTGACTTTACTTCAATTAGAAATGAGATATACATTTAATACAGTGCCTACTGAGAAGGACATGTGTAAAAGTAATAATAGTTAGATTGGTGTGCTGTGTGAATGAATAAACAATAAAGTTTAGTTATTTTATTTTTTTAACACATCCATCCCTTACGAACTCGAATACGCCCCTCTAGCGTCCTGTAACAGTATTCACTCACTTTTATTGTACGCCTTACTGACAAAATACAAGTGACGTACAATATTCTTTTAGTAGGTCTATTCTGCAATTGTTCTCCTGGGCATGTTCAGCAAGTCCGGATTTTTTTTAATCGTCCTTACTGCTGCTATTTGCTATGTTATTAATTACATCGACTAGGTTTCTGACTGTTTCTTCAAAATGCGTATATATTTATCATTTGAAGATAACATAACAGTTCTCAGTTCAAATTTTGAATTTTTACTTCGCACGTTTGCACATTCTCTAAGGACAACGGTATCTCCAAAGTTAAACGGGCACCAAATCAAACGGTCCTGATTTGGGGTTAAGGCTCGACTTCTGCTCTTTTGTAAAAACTCTTAGTTTTCATGTTATAATTTTTATTTCATAATAATTACTATGTAAGGTTATAGAAAATTTTCATTCTACGAATTTTTTTGACTATTTTTGTGCTTAATTTTAATTGTTTGCTATCTGCGAGTTCTAAAAAGTCCTGAACATATTTATATTTTATCAATAAGTTCCTGTCTTTTTGTAAGTAACAAATAACACACGTTGAAAACTGGATACAAAAGCATTGCACAACTAGTAAATTGTAAATTTTCTGTAATCACACATTTCCAATAATACCTGTGAAACTGTAATTATGACATGAAAACGAAGCATTTCTACAAAATAAGTGAAGCCGAGCTTTAAAAGATGAATCCAGACCAAAATGAAGGCTTACAAAAATCGCACAAAGTTTTTTGCAGGGCGAACGAGGTTACCCAGTGTTAATTCGCTGTCATCTTCTTTCCCCAGTTGTGATCATTTTGAGCCACTGTTTCCACCTGCAATATTTCCCCCCTCTGAGACATTAACCTATAGAAGCAATACTTTGTAAAAGGTACTCAAGCTATAAACAGCTTTTTGAAACAAGCAAATGAGAAGACACAATATCGACCGGACTGGGGACTTTTTTGAATGAAGCACATTCAAATATGTGCAGTACATACTGAGTGGTAGGGAAATAAAGTGTTGGAGCCAAAATGTGAATTTCATTAGGCGGACACCAGAATCTGGTATTGAAAAACAAAATTTATTACGTTATTTCATCTTGCCTATGGTTTACGATGTCTTCGTGTACAACAAATCCACTGGAAGCGAAATACACACTAATAACGTGACGAAAAATCTATGCCAAGTCTACGGTAGCTTGGCTGAAGCCCGATGCAGTAAGAAGTCTAAGACTTGGGCCAGTTGAGTCTAATCCCTACATCTACTTGCTGTGCCTGGGACTGTCACGCCTCGTTGACGTTGTAAAAAAATACGTGGGATAAACTCNAATCCCTACATCTACTTGCTGTGCCTGGGACTGTCACGCCTCGTTGACGTTGTAAAAAAATACGTGGGATAAACTCGCGTGAAAAAACTGTCCGCATCGCACGTGATAATTATCAGCTTTAAAAAAATAAAACGATGTACGCCAGTTTTAAATTTCCTCGCTCGTGGTTGTAAAACTTTTTGAATAGAACTCTCATTACGACTGTCGAGCCGCGGGGCAAACAAAAATAATCCGCGCAATTTGTGCCGGTGACATGACGCGGTGCGAGTTTTAAGTCTCGTGCGCGCGGAGGGGATGAAATTTAGAGCCCCCACAGGAAGCATTGATGCGGAGGGGTGGGGGATAGCGGTGGGGCGAGCGAGTGAGACAGACAGCGCAGGGGTAGATAGAGAGAGAGAGAGAGAGAGAGAGAGAGAGAGAGAGAGGCGGAGGTATGTGTTCCGTGGAGTTCCGAGTCTGGGTCGAGCCGGAGCGTGCGGGTCGACTAAGAGGAGGGAAAAAAAGAGGAGGGTTAATCCTCCTTCATTATAGGGGCACTGCCCCAGATATCGCACTAATTGCATTACAGAGTGCGCCGCTGCAGTGGCAGCGCGCGGGGCGGGGGAGCGGACTAAAGTGTGACACTGGCTCGTGGGACACACGACAAGTATTTGGTTAAGAGGATGGAGCCGCATTTCCAGCAAGTTCGCCTCTCCGCGCCATAATGGAAGCGACCTTCTGCAGATGCTGGGGGAGTGCGGAACTTGGGGAAGGGGAGTGTACGCCCGCCAGGACACCGGCCAAGGATAAATTAAACACTCGCACCCGAAGAGTATATCCGGAAGGTATAGCCGTGTGTTACCCCCGCCAGGCCCGCATCCTCTTGCCGGATGTATGGCATGAATGAATTAAAATGTGACAGCGGGTTTCCGTGACAAAGATATTCCAGCACAAATATTTGTATTTTACTCGCAAACGTTACACGAGGCTGTNTGACAGCGGGTTTCCGTGACAAAGATATTCCAGCACAAATATTTGTATTTTACTCGCAAACGTTACACGAGGCTGTGGCCGAGTTGAGAATTTGGTATTTATGAAATACATGTTAATGAAATTCGGGTTTTTATGCCAATTTTGAATATATAAACATGAAACAAAACCTAAGTGTGGGAAATACTACTCTCGATGTCTGTGCCGAAGCAATTATAGCAATTTAGTTTTTAAGTTATTTTACATTTAATTATTAAGTTTTCTGATCTTTATAAGAAACCAGCTTTACGTATTTTTCTGCNAGTTTTTAAGTTATTTTACATTTAATTATTAAGTTTTCTGATCTTTATAAGAAACCAGCTTTACGTATTTTTCTGCTGAAAAAATCCCAGGTGGTATATATCTATCTTTAACAGGAACACCAAAAAATTACCGAATTTAATTCAAATGTATTTTCCTATACCAAATTCTCAACCAGGCAACAGTCTTATTCTCAGTCCGAGTTTTTGTCCGACAAAACAAACAGGAAATCCCTTATTAATGCATAAGTCCTCCATTTGAAAAAAAAATGGATTTTTTGTACACCGGGTATTCGCAGATGCTGATGTGAAAATTGTGTCAACTGCTTTACAGTCTTGTGCAGGTGGAACTCCAGTCATTGTAGTTGGACAAGATACTGATATGTTGTTTCTTTTAACATCACTGTCNAGTCTTGTGCAGGTGGAACTCCAGTCATTGTAGTTGGACAAGATACTGATATGTTGTTTCTTTTAACATCACTGTCATGTAACAATGAAAATATTCAGTTCTTAAGTCCACAAAGTGGGAAGAAAGAAGAAAGTTTCTTCAACATATAGAAANTTGTAACAATGAAAATATTCAGTTCTTAAGTCCACAAAGTGGGAAGAAAGAAGAAAGTTTCTTCAACATATAGAAATAACAAAAATATTCAAAGGTAACACAAAAGTGCTTCTTTTTGCACATGCAATGTCTGGATGCGACACCACATCCAGTGTTTTCAGAAAAGGGAATACTAAGGCACTGAAGTTACTGGAGGAAAATGTTGAGTTAAGAGAAACAGTCAAGATATTTACTGAATAGAATGCACCTAAGACAGAGATAGCTAGAGCTGGTGAGGAGTTCATATTGGCATTGTATGTAGTACCTAAACACAAATTTTTAATGAATGCCGTTACTTCTCGTATAATAAAATTACGTCCAAATAACAAACTCAATCCAAGTTTGACTTAGCCTCTCTTCCACCAACAACAGCAGCTGCTTCCCTCCGCTCATATCGGGTTTACCTGCAGGTTCAGCAATGGTTAGGGAATGAACTAGATCCATGTGACTGGGGCTGGGAACTCAAAGAAGATACATTCATTCCGATTTTAACGACATTGCTTGCAGCATCCTTAAAATATTACATTTAATAACGTGCAAGTGTGAAGTTTCCTGTCAAACTTGTGAATGCAGAAGAGCAAGTATTAAATGTTCTGCGATGTTAGCCTACTGTGGAGGAAGATCATGTGATAATACTACATCTTTTGATATGACAGATTGTGGTGCAGAGAAAGGTTCAGAATAACTATTTATGGCTAAGGAAAAACTTTTCTATAGTTCTGCGTAGATAAGAGAANTGGTGCAGAGAAAGGTTCAGAATAACTATTTATGGCTAAGGAAAAACTTTTCTATAGTTCTGCGTAGATAAGAGAACTGGAAACACTTTGCCATAGTATTTGTACCTTCTTAACATAAAGACATTACAACTAACAGGTATGAAATCGACAGTTATGTTTGCTCTTTTTCCTGTAAGTGTGTAAATATTTAAGATTGACAAATTTATTTGGTACCATTTTCTTCGTTTTTATCCCTTTACAACTTATGTTTGAAATATTTTTTCGTATCTCGTACAACTGTTGAAATATAGTCAAAAAACCTATAATCGATCGACATTTGCCAAGATGGTGGCTACAGCACAACTTTTGCAGATGTTGATTTTTGATATGTTGTTAGCAGGGCTTAGTTCTATAATTCTACAAAGTTTCTGCTTCTTATAAATTTTTTTTCAAGATAAAGCCACATTTCCTTAAAATGGCCGCACTATAAGTGCACTCTTCTTTTACGTCTAGCTGGTGTGGTCTTTCCCGTTACTGTAGTCAAATAGCTCTATCCCATGCTGTTGTCGGGCGATCGCTGGACGGAAAGCCCGAGGGTATCTGGTCTTACNCTGTAGTCAAATAGCTCTATCCCATGCTGTTGTCGGGCGATCGCTGGACGGAAAGCCCGAGGGTATCTGGTCTTACTACTGTTATGGTCGCCCCAGTGTCGACGACCATCTAACAATTTACGTCATTCCGGTTCCCCTCCACAGCTATGGCATCCGCACCCTGCTTCACGGGCTTATTTAAGAAACCTCAGGTTTTTTGTTTACAAATGATTATTTCGCATTTATCAGGTATTAGCCAAGTCGTAGTGTACAGCAGAACAGCATTGCATGCTAAACAATTGACAGTCTTAATGTTCCAATTAAAACCTTGCAACAATAAAAAGCAATTACAAATGGCGAGAACCAAACTAATAACAACACAGCCTCAGAAGAAATTAAGTGATAAGGGCTACACTGGCATGCGCATCAACTGCGCCAAAGCCACTCTGAACTGGCGTGCGGTGTTCTCGTCGCACTGGGTGTACCTTTGGGTTTAAGCCGTGACCCTACCATTTCATTGATGTAAAATGTGTAGCAAATGTCAGTACAGGCTCCTATCGTAGCTTTTCTCGCGTCCGGCTCGTATATAGTTTNTTGATGTAAAATGTGTAGCAAATGTCAGTACAGGCTCCTATCGTAGCTTTTCTCGCGTCCGGCTCGTATATAGTTTAAAAAAGACGTTTTAATCGACGTTGGAGTGCTCCAAAAGAATGTTGTTATGAGACGCCAGAGGTGTGTATCCAAATTCGTGATGGATGGAGGTTTTAATGAAATTTAATGAACTAAATTTGATTTCTAGTGTATTCACACAACCATTATTTACAAAGTTAAATTATGCATCTTTACTATTACTTTTTTATTTCTCAATGAACGCAATATTTAATTTATATCTCAACTCTTAATTATCGTCTTTCTCAATGTCTCGGGATTTATTATTGTCACTTAATTCAAGCTCATTATTAGTACTCGTTCAGTCTGTCTGTTACCATTATTTGAAATGTCTTACACTCAAGCATTCAGTTCAGTACTCCCACCTGCCAGTCTTACTCTTCACTGCACCGATACTCGTAGTCGCAGATTTTTCTCCCGTTGGTCAATTCCATCGCCGCTCGTTACTCTTTTGGTTCGTCATCTATCGCTTACGGTCACACAATCGCCCAAACTCGCGGCTCGGAGGTCGTCGTGGCTTAAATAATCTCAGCAACCAAGATATGGAACTTTCCCCACACCCCGAGTCACACTGAGAGAGGCAAGTGCGGTGAACCAGAAAATTACTTCAGATAAATGCAGAAATGAAATCTGCCGAAGTTCAGGAGCGTGCGAGCCGCAAAAAGGCTTATGGCGGTGGCACGCGGAAGCTGGCCTTTTTAGGTGCCACCGCTATTGGGGGGTTACTTGCATGGCCTTCACACATTCCTTCTCTTGTTCGCTTGGGACAGGTCAAGGGAAGCGATGCAAAGCAGCGAGCGCGTGACAGTATTTATAGCGTGTGTGATAACTTTGTTCCGTCCTCGCAGTTCAAGCGCCAGGTAGGCGATCGCCTTAAATTGTGTTCCAAGGGTTCTCAGAGAATCATGAACCAACTAGTTTATGTTCGAAGCCAGTTTGTGATAACAAAGGAAAGTCTTTAAATTTTCACGCTGTCAGTATTAACATATTGATACAGATGAAAAAAAAACTTTGAGGAATACAGCAGGGATGCAGAGTAATAGCGCTGGCTATTTGAAAACCAATTCGAACGGAACATTTTATATACGAACTTCGATTCCGGCAGCCGAGGGTAAAAAACATTATATGTAGGGCGTCGTGAAATTGCCACACTTGTAACAGTACCTCATGAAATGGCTACATAGCACATTCAATCTAGATTACTTAAGTATTTACATTTTTTCCACTAGTGTCCCTGAGAACCGTCATAAGCACCCTGCCCGGGTAAACACCCGGGCAGGGTGCTTATTACTGGACATAGCGTATATTCATACCACTCTTTTCAAACCCACCTCCATACTTATCGGCAGGAGAATTTAGATTCTACCCTAGGATTCCTAAGTTGAAATACATATTAATAAATATTTGCAAGCACTTAACAATTTTTATAATATTCACTGTAGTCCATACATGGTTACTTCCAACTTTTCTGAAGCCCTGCTAAAGTTCTACTTTCATACTTTTCCTCTGCCTCGTGCAAACAACGCTTAATCGAGACCAGAAAACTACACAAGAGAGGCTACGCACCGCATTCGTGCGCACTCAGTTTAATAATAGTAGTTTGCATGAGAACTATTTCTCACAAGGCATTACCTACACACCTTTATTTATCTCTGTTTTATTCGTATTAAATATAAATAAAATATTATACTCTTTAGATCAAATATAGGTAAAGTCCTATTTAACCACAAATAGGTTTCTTTTACGTTAACGGAAGTAGAAAACGCTTGTGATAAACGATGTTTGTAGGGAACAACCGAACGCGTCATACATTGGGTGATTTTTCAAAGGTTTGATTCAAAAAGTGTTAAGATACCGTGAATAGTTTTTATACACGAATACTACTCTTTAACTTTCGCATGACTGCAAACCCCGATGTCCTTGATAGAGGAAGCCGAAAAGCGCCTGGTACCGTCGGCTAGNGTTTAACTTTCGCATGACTGCAAACCCCGATGTCCTTGATAGAGGAAGCCGAAAAGCGCCTGGTACCGTCGGCTAGTCACAAATAAATGTAATTCATGGTTGCGAAACCATTACGTGCTTTTCCACAGTCGCCAGCAGATAAATTTGTTTGATTAACGAAGGCCATAATTCCGACTCCGCGCAGCGACCGATACTTTGCGAGCGGAGCTCGTTCCGCGCGGGTGTTGTATTTCAGGAATCCGCGCTCCGGGCTCGCCACGGCGGGAGAGCGCAAAAAAAAACGCTGATCTATCGCGATCTTCCCACGGGGTACAACTCCACGCATAATTAACGCTGCAAATATCACGCCGAGATCGAACAATGGCGCTGTAATCGCCCGGGGGCATTCATCGACGGGACTTTCGGGCGCGGGTGGCGAGTGTGAGGGGGGTGAAAAAAATACAACCCTGGACGGCGTGACGAATGTAAAAACGGCGGCGTTATTGTTGCTAATCTGCGCCCCAGTTATTACACGATTACGTGGGCGGTGGNGTAACCAGACGCCTTTCTCGCTAACAACTCGCCTCGTGCTTGTTTCTGGAAGCGGAATTACAGCTGAACAGCGCCATCCACTCCCGCACCTTGCCTCTCGGCACTTCGGCACTCGTCCAGAATGTCTCATTGTGCGCCCGGTGCGAGAATGAAGTGTACTCCCCCCCCCCTACACCCTCTTACCTACCTCCTTGTCCGATATTCCGTGGATTTCTAGGCCTATTCCCGGTTTTACGCACTCGCTAGACAATCGGGCGGAATTGTTCTGCCTCGGTTATTGGAGGCATCTACGAGCTTTCTCTTTCTCTCTCATACTAGTGTTGGCTTACACGTGTGACCTTAGTGATGTTTATTGTGGTTGGTGCACGCTTACTATCTCTGGTGAGATTTTCTTTTAATCCGTTTTCCTTTCACTACATTATAAAAATAACGTTCACATGTACCTAATAACTGGCCAACCGAAGGAAACTGTAAAATTGTCAGGCGCGTAAATGTGTTGTTATTATTCCTAACCTTGCTCCAATTTAGACAAAACTAAAATGGTATAATTTCAGTGACCAATGAATTAAAACCTGCACTTTTATAAAGTTTCTAAAACAACGAGCATGTTTGATAAACTGTAAACCTGCTATACCAGAGGGAACGGGACAGGACTCGTCCGAAGGAGGGAGGAAACTGAACACACTGCTTCGCCCGCACTTAATTGCTTGTAATATAAAATAGAGAGTTTCGCTGTATCGGTTAACTTAGTTTGTAAATGTAAGATGTGTTAAATTTTCTAAGGGGATCTCAATGAAGACATATAATTAAAAAATATAGCAAAGGAAAAGTTCCAATGAAACCCATTTATTTCCCGTCAGCCGTGATGTGATGCATAACATAAAGGGAGACAAAACTTGACTTCGCTGACGATGTAAACCTTAAGCTTAGGCCTTCTTAAAAAAAAAGACATCTGTTCCACATCCGTACTTTTAAATGTATGCATGGCGGTTGGTATTTAGTTTTTCTTTCTGATAAGTTTCCTGCCACAGAACTTTATAGAGTGTGTTTTTCAACTAAAGTATTTATTTTGGTTGTATGACAGTCGCCACTCTCATAGCGGGAGAGTTTTCCTCCAAGTAGGCGTATCACCTGTTTATTCGTCGTCATTTCTTCATTCATCTCCTTCCTTATTGCTATCCTCACTTTATTCTTTCTTCAGGCCGGGTAGGATCTACAAGTACGTCGGTAGGGCAGCGATGCTCGGACGTCTTCTCAGTTTGTTCCCACCAGCATAGGCACCGGTTACAGTGGGTCAAAGGCAGTGGCCCCCTCAATTTTTCAGCCAGCATAAGCGTCGTACCCCTGGGTTGACAATATATCACTAATTCAATTTGTAATAAGTATTTATTGCCTATGGTATACTAACCACTGAATTATTTTAAAAAAATATTATTTGTATGTTTCCACTGAGAGAAAGTTTTGTTTCAGCCAACAAAATATTTGTTTATATAGGGACCCAGCATATTTTTTTGTTGAGTAAACAAAACTTGATGGGGAACAAAATTAATTTTGTTCATGAAATAAAATGTACAAAATATTTTAAAACATTCTAATTTTATCAGTTGTCACGTTTGTTATGGTTGTCAACCTCCGTGGCGCAGTTGCTGCGTTGCGGCTTGCGGGACGGTGGTTCCGGGTTCAAGTCCCAGGCAAGCACGGGTGTATATTTGCGTACGTCCATCTGAGTCACCCTTCATGTGAATAAGTCAACAAACATTGCCGCATATCGAATGTATAGGTCAATAAAGTACCAAGTAAATAAAAATTTAAAAAAATTGTTAATGCGTAGTGCTCGGGCGGAGATGATCTAAGTTGTAACCTCGGGCGGGCTTCCGATATTTTTATATTAACCAAAAATATTTAATGTGCGCAGAGCCAAATAAATTTTTAGTTGCACCAAACAAATCTTTGTTTGGGTGAACCAAATAAGAACCATTAAATATTTTGGTCTCAACAACAAAATATTTTATTGCCCCTATAAGCAAACTTTATTTTATACAACAAAACTTTTTCTCAGTGTATAGGTAACGAAATAATCAATATTCCGTGGAAATTGTTATTCTATTGAAAATTTCAAGAGTAAGAATTTTACACATTAAGGAAGAGAGTATGGGGAGAGTGTGTGAGAGAGAGAACGATAAGATTAAAATGAACAAAGGTGTGATCACAGAATGTTTGAGACCTGCCACCCCGCCCTCTCTCTTCCAACAGGAAACAGGAAATCGATGCCAATGCGCGCCGGTCATATTAATACAACTTTAACTGCTTCATTCTAATTGCTAATTTTGATAACTTCGGTTGTGCGTTCCTGTCGACGCCNGCCAATGCGCGCCGGTCATATTAATACAACTTTAACTGCTTCATTCTAATTGCTAATTTTGATAACTTCGGTTGTGCGTTCCTGTCGACGCCTGTTTTATATCAAATACTGTACTACACGTGAGCTGATATGTGTTCAAGTTACTGCCTATAATGCACAAGTTACAGTAATTCCTTCAAGTTACAGCCGTTGTTTGGCAGATTAAATACTGAAAACTCTCCATATTAGTTTTTCGTTCGGGGTTGGCATGGATTTCGCTCCAAGATTATCGCACCGCACATGAGTTGTTCAAGGCTGCTATTTAGCAGTGGTACCAACGTGGCATAGTACTCTGGGCGCACTGTTTCCGCCACCACTTCGAGCACTTCACGCTCGGGCAGGTGCGGTTGGCAACGTCTGACAAGATGTGTTTTTCTAGTGATAAACTTGGTTAGTTATTCCGTTGGCTGTTACTCTTCTAACATCAGTTTGCTTTGCTCTTGAAGTGACGTGAATTCTCCTCCATAGTGGCACTGGAAAGAAAGGAGGAACTCCACCCACTGTAGACCGTAGTGATTGATAGATTGCCACCAGGAACGCGTTTTTCCTGAGAGTTGCGCTCCAACGCAGCTAGGCCATCACTCTACGCATTCCCCATAGCATTGCAGGCGTGCTGTACAGTCAATCAGGAACGCAGATGGGTCCTCTTCAGGTGTTCCCGCAAAGGTGGGTAGTGACTGGAATCTTGAGGGTTTGGTAACACTGGTTGGTCCAGGTGCGAAGGTTGGGATGACTGCAGTGGGTTTAGTGTTGCCTTCCACTACTTTGTGGCCACATGCTCGCCACTGGTGGAATGAAGTTGGGCATGGGAAATTGTGTCACCAGTTTTGGTTGCGGAAATAGTGGCGTGTGAATTGGTACCACTGGAATCATATGTTGGGGGAAGACATGCGTGGGAAAGAAGTGGCGAATGACGGTATGTAAGGGGCAGATTGTAGGAGAGGGAGAGGTGCTGCAGTCAAGGCTGGCTGGTGGGGTGTGGAATTAGCGAGTGGCACTGCATTGTTTGCATCTGCCACGTGCTGTAAATGTGAATTTAATTTCCAATTTATCCGAACAATTTGTTGCCATATTTATGATATCGTTTTTTACATTAACTATTACCATTATGGATATTTTATTGTAGGGAAGTACTGCAATATTCTCAATTAAATCCTTTCCTTTTGAACTACATCGCTGCTATTCAACGGATTCCGAAAGATCAAGACTAGCTATACTGCGCGCCATATATCTGCGAGCCTGAATGACGGTTTAATAGATTACTCAGTTGAATACGTTTGATTTTGTTGACTTGTTTACGAAATGACTTGTTTACATAAAATTGTAGGTAAAGAATATTTCTTTCTATTTATTTTGATCAGTAGATATATTCCATGATTTTTATAACCATTTCTCAAAGACAGGTTAAGGTTTTTTCCCGTCTATTTAGATTTGGCGAACTAAAGAATATTCACTGGGTATTTTGATTCCACAATTAAGTTACGGGAGAGAAATAATTACAGCCTATTCGCAGTATCTTCACACTTTTTGAATTAAACCNTGATTCCACAATTAAGTTACGGGAGAGAAATAATTACAGCCTATTCGCAGTATCTTCACACTTTTTGAATTAAACCTTTGACGAGTTTGTTTGTTTCTTAAATATTCCATTTGCCGCAAGCGTTTTATATTTCTCTTAACATAAAATTATCTTATTTTTGGTTAAATTTAACTTTTAAATATATTTAATTTATAAGTTATAAAATTTAATGTATACTTAATAGCAATAAATACAGACACAAAATAGGTGTGTTGGCTATTCCTAGTAAGAAATAGTTCTCATGAAAAATTTTATTGGAATGAGTGCACACAAATGTGATACCTTGTCCCTTTGGTGTACTTTTTCAGACTTAGTGGTGCCTTGTTTCCCCAAGGCGAAGGAACAGCCTGAAAGTAGAACTTTAGCAGGCCTTCAGAAAAGTTGTAAAAATTATGTATGAACTCAACTAGAACTTGCAAGGAAGTCAATTTTTGTATCATGGCTGCGCCAGGACAGTTGCACTGAGGGATTTCAAAGGAAAGAGAAATTTTATGAGACGATTTCCGATGGGAAAAGGAATAGGGGAAGATATATATTTCCTTATTTGGAAAATAAACGCAGCGAAGAACGTAATTCATAGAATGTATCTGACGTTTGTGCTGAGTGCGCAAGTGTCCGTTACCGGTACGCGTGTGTTGTGGCTGGATTATGGTAAGTTCACAATAAAATAAAACCTAGGCACAGAGCATAGAACATAAGAATGGAATATTCACACGACCTTAAATATTTTGCGAAATTCATTCACTTGTGTAGTTTTTGGCCAATGGATTTTTATGACCAGTCTGACGTCAGTTTACAGTATTAGTAAATGATGAGTGTTTTGTATGTCTTTGGATACATAAAAGGGCTTTTAGTTACTTATTTGGTGTGATATTCTGTTGTTATATACAGTGATTTTTAAGAATTAGCATTCGTTTTTCTTTGAAATCTTTGCTTTCGCGACCGTTAAGCTGTGGATATCCTTAAAAAATGTATGCTAGTACACTTATCACCTGTTATTTCCTCTACAATTACACTGCTCACAAAAAGTTTACAATATATCAGACACCAGAATGTTATACTGAATTAAAGTGTTCACATAAAATGTTGTACTCCTAGTAGCCCATAAAGTGGAATAAAACACAATACACGTTTACATAATCCCAGTATGAAACACACAAAAGGCCTAAACTGAAAAACAACGTAAACAAAGGAATCTTATCAGTTACATTATCAAAACAAAGGTCTTCTCAAATGCATTGACAAACTTTAATAATGTGTAGGACCTCCACGATTCCTGAGGCACGCTTATATCCGTCTGTATGCATGCCAAAAACAAGATCATTAAGTATGCCCTGAGGCATATTGTCCTATTCCTCAATTGCGGCTGTTTTTACGGCCTGAATGGTCATTGGTGGTTCTGCACGGTTTGAAATCGCTTGTTTGAGGACGGACCACACATTCTTTATACAGTTCCTGGCAGCTGAATAAGCTGGCCAGTTCATTCTTCTAATCCCAGCGGGGAATATGCTAAACTTTTTGCGAGCAGTGTATATATTGCGACATTTCTTCGTCTCTGTAACTATGTTCCTCCATTTAAAATTAACAACTTCGTGGAAAATTTTATACTCTCCTCTTATTAGCTGCTGCCCCATGCCCCTGCATAGTAAATTAAACTTAGTAGTGCAATTATAAGTTCGTGGACTGGCGCCCTGAGTGTAGGCAGCCTTGCAGCACGGCAGTGACGCGTGGCTGCATGCATTCGGGGCGCTAGACCACGAACTAACTGACTAATGCGTGTAATAATTTCCCTGTGGACTGTGTCAGGTCAGGACCTGTCTCATGCAAGCGAGCCGTTACGCTCGTTTGTGAACCAGTATGTTCGAAACCTTATCATGGAATTCTTGTGCACATGACGTATGTTGTACGGTTACTGTTACGCTTTCAGTTGTGAACCCAAGTTTAGCTGCACTATCGCCGTCACGTGAGCGCGGGAGGGGCCGCTGATAAGCTCGGCGGAACAGTTCCAAGGCGAGGTCATTAAGACGAACTGTGCCGCCAGACCTGCCCTCCTCCCCAACCCTCACCAAGCCACCACCCCGAACACCACCTCCTCTCGAGTCATCGCACCGGAAATGCGATAGCCTCTTAATGTGCGGCCACCGACGCCGAGACGACGCAGGGGAGCAAAAAAAAGTGTTCGCCTCGCACACGCCACCGACGGAATACGTTCCGCTCTTCTCTTCCCTTCCTTTTTCATCTTCTTCTCCCCTCTTCTTGTCTCGTCCTCCTCGCGTTTCTGTACGTCGTCGCTTCTTGCTGCCGCTGCTGCTTCGAAAGCAACACCGGCTCCGCTCCAGTTTATTGTACAATACAAAGTAACTTTACATGGCTTGCCAAGAGAACACTTAATTTTAGTTGTAAATATGAAAAAAAAAATTATTATAATAAAGCCAAAAATTAGATTTCTTCTATCTAGTTGGTTTTCTCCATTTATTTTCAATTTTAATTTCATAATACATACACAGAAAATATTAATACGTGAGTTTAACGTAACTGCGTTTATCTAAGGGAATCATCTGCTAGAAAATTAGAAACCAATTTTACTTTCTATGCAGTTTTTTACAGTTCTAGGTAAATATGAATATCAACAATAGTTTCAGTTAAAATGGAGATTTGTAAAGAAGATTAAAGTTGAGAGGCAAGCAGTGGTTAATTTATTATCAGTGACCACACACTTTTAATCCTTCGACTACGTTACCAGTAAGCCAGTATTAATTTTATTTCCAGAGTCAAGTCTTCTTTTCATCTTAAACTTTCTTTATACTTTGTACTTTTGTGTGCACTTTCATAGCAGGTTTCAAATAATTTATGTTAATTTCATTAATACCAGTTTATTCCATCTTTTACACGCTGTAAAGCTCAAGAGTAAATCTATACGTGTAAGCATTTTAATAGATATGTATAATAAATGTATGAAATGTTTCAACATATTTAATACTAATTATCACGTACGTAAAATAATGATTTTTTGTTCAGGAGCCACAAGCAGCTTCTGTAACAAAAGTCCCTCGCAATGTTCTTACCGTGAAAGCCGAGTTAGATTCCTGGGTAAGCTATTAAAGCCTGTTTCGTTTTCAGGAGCTCTTACAGTATACGTTGTATACGTTGGCTCGTTTTTTAGCACCCCTGAATTAGCCAAATGTTACAAGAGGGGCGAAGCAGGAATCATTAATAAGCACCAATTAAATAAAATGTTTGCAACACTGTGGTCATTTTCTATACAAGTGACTAAAATACAACCACCGACTACGGCCGAAATAAAAATGTATCTATTTTCTGGTTATTACCGACTTTCCCTGCTCGATTAATATCAATGAATCTGTTTTGGTGTTCATATCACTTGCTAATTTTATGACAGCGGGCTGACTACTCCTTACGAGATTTTATAATCTCTTCAGACTCCTGGGAGGACAATCACACAACATGCAAAGAACATACAGAATGTTCGGAAACTCAGTGCCCAAACTCAAAATCCCTATACACTTAAATCCGGAAAGGTATTTTTAGGTAATTTAATTGTGTTCAAAGTTTAGTTGTACATCGCCTTGAGAACAAGGCGTTGTGATTTTGCGTGTAGGACAAGTTGCATAGAAAGTAGGCGCATGACGCTGCGTATGTAATAATTTAGTGTCGATCGCCTACGACCTATGTAACCATCCTACACATATGATCACGCAGCCTTGTTCTCCAGGCGTTGTAACCCGAAAATTTGAATACAATTAAATTCTATATAAATATTTATCCGGGTATATGTGTATAGTGATTTTGTATTATAATTGGTCCATATAAACAATGTTTGGAGTTTGGGCACTGAGTTTCCGGAAATTCTGTGAATGATAAAGTATCTCATGCGAATCCTGGGTTCGTAAACGGATGAATGCGCTAGCGCATCATAAAGTGCAATGCTTGTATTTTATATGACGGCTTAACATTCCTTAAGGCTGTTCAAGATCCAAAATATATATATNTGCTTGTATTTTATATGACGGCTTAACATTCCTTAAGGCTGTTCAAGATCCAAAATGTATATATATATATTTTTGTTTTGGACAATATTTTATGATTTTGTGACATGTCGTTGACAACTTGTAAAATACCTAATAATTTAAAAGCAACACCCATAATTTTTTTACAGTAAATATTATGTTTTACCTTAACATACTGATTCGTACAAAATTTCAAAACTACCACAAAGTTTTATTTCAGCTAAATTATTTATTAAAGTCACAGGAGTGGAATGTTGATATCCGATCTGACATTAAGTTCAAACGTGGTAAGGCTAATAGGCTACTTTAACTTTAAAGTTTATATCGTAATTAAAAATTGGTATAACAGCATACCGCAAAACAAATTTCCAAGAAATGTTCGTCATTACATTCTAATAAAATGAATTATTATTTTGGTTTGTTGCCTTAAATATATTCGTTTCATATTTTTATAAACTCATTTCTCTTCATTTTCATGCTATTTTTCAGGCTGTTTCCTATTTCGATGGAAAATAATCCAATATACGGATGCAAGACACCAGAAAGTGGGTATACGAGTTTGCAGGGTCTTAATAAAATAAATACTAATTTTCCTTTTTATTTATTTATTCACACAACTATTATTTACAACAATAAAATATCGTTATCCACTATACGTCTTATTATTATCCGTGAGCCCAATATTTAATTTCTATCTCAATTATAACATACGTTCTTATCAGTATATCTCTGATGTAGGTCAAGACAATTGATTCACTCTCATTATTTACACATATTCAATCTACCTATTGCCATGATTCCAAATGCCTTACGCTCATGCATCCAGTTCAATAGTCCTGCCCGTCAGTTTCATTCTCCACTGCACCGATGTCCACAGACCGCAGACTTCACTCCCGCTGGACACTCTCTCCGCCACTCGTCGCTTTGCTGTCTTCTTACACCTGTCGCTTAAGGTCGCACAACTCTTCAAACTCTCAACTTTAAAAACTGTCAGCTCGGAGGCCCGTCGCGTCTTAAATAGTCTCGGTGGCCTGGTCTGGAAGTTTCCCCGCACCACGAGTCTCGATGAGAGAGGCAAGGGCAACGAACCAGGAAATTCTTTAAGATGACNGTCCGCAGACTTCACTCCCGCTGGACACTCTCTCCGCCACTCGACGCTCTGCTGACTCGTCGCTTTGCTGTCTTCTTACACCTGTCGCTTAAGGTCGCACAACTCTTCAAACTCTCAACTTTAAAAACTGTCAGCTCGGAGGCCCGTCGCGTCTTAAATAGTCTCGGTGGCCTTGTCTGGAAGTTTCCCCGCACCACGAGTCTCGATGAGAGAGGCAAGGGCAACGAACCAGGAAATTCTTTAAGATGACCGCAGAAATTCAATCCGCTGAATATGAGGGGCGCGCGAGTTCCGATAGTCTTATCGCGGTGGGACGCGCTGGTATGCGCGGCGGCATGCCTTTGAAGATCACTGCGCACTCTGAGGTTACTAGTCTAGCCCTCGCGCATTCCTTCGCTCGCACGACCTGGACGGGCAAGTGAAGCGATGCAGACCAGCGAGCATATGACAATACTAGAAGTGTAATAATAATTTAGCGTCTTAACTTGTAACTTACGCTGTTGAGTCACAGTAACCCGAGCACATATATTTTCACTTATGTTTTTTCATCAGTTGCTTGCACTGACATGTGCTTCAGACAACTCCCTTACTTTTTAGCTTTCTTAAATCTGTGCTAGAGAAGGTTGCGTATCTGTGTTAGTTTTTTTCTGGGGGAAATGTGTGTGGGTCAGCCTGACGCAAGAGTGTAAGGAACATAACATGTTAGATATTTTGTGGTTTTATATATTTTTTATTTTTCTGTATAATATGAAATCTCTTACGTGAGGATTCAGAGGTTATGTTCGGAGAGCATAAGGTGACATTTCAGACAGCGAAGATTCCTAGTGATCACAACACAGACACTTGTAAGAGTGGACAGGAAGATGAAGTGGTCGAACATAAAACGTCAAACAGATTTTATATACAATATGTGTGTGTGTGGTCTAGTATACCTTCAATACGTGGAAGAACACCTAACATAACCTTGTTGTGAGAACTCTTTATCTGCGCCGTATCATGGGAAAAACTGCTTCTCTCTCTCTCTTATGCTTTCCCGTGAAGTGGCGTATCAATCATATTTTTTCAAATTAATTAATTTAGTTTCCAATACAATTGACAAAATACGGACAGAAACAGCTAATATTGAATGACAATCCTATAATGCTGAAACAAGTATCACAGCAATTAGAACATTTCTTNTACAATTGACAAAATACGGACAGAAACAGCTAATATTGAATGACAATCCTATAATGCTGAAACAAGTATCACAGCAATTAGAACATTTCTTGGATTGTTTTATTCGTGGGGTGTGTTATATTCACACAATGGAGATTTGGTCACACTTTACGTAACAGATGGAACAGGACGTGACATATTTCGTGCAACTATGCATTTGCAAAGACTGTATTTTTCTTCTGCGGTGCCTTCTATTTGACAACTAATTGACTAAATAAAGAGTGAAAAAAAAACTGTGAAGTTGGCATTTATCTCAAAACTGTTTAGCCAGTTTATTTCCAATCGCAAAAACTATAATTCTGTTCTCGCTAACAAAACAATTTATGAAATGTTGGTTGGCTTCAGGAGCATATGTGTTATTCGAATGTATATACGGTAGCATCAAAACCTATACAANTTTATGAAATGTTGGTTGGCTTCAGGAGCATATGTGTTATTCGAATGTATATACGGTAGCATCAAAACCTATACAACAATAAATAAAAAAATTTACTTTCTCTGATGCAATAATGCACTACTGCTTCAATGCAGAAATATATTATGGTGAAGGTGTGGAATAAGACACGTGCAAAATAATTAGTCACCCCACCAAAGTTGTGAAACTGAATGTGAAACCTATGGTGGGGACCAACAAAAATATTACGTGACGTAACCACACAATCTATATCTTGAGTAGGTTTTTGCATGTTACCACTAAANTTTATGAAATGTTGGTTGGCTTCAGGAGCATATGTGTTATTCGAATGTATATACGGTAGCATCAAAACCTATACAATAAATAAAAAAAATTATTTTCTCTGATGCAATAATGCACTACTGCTTCAATGCAGAAATATATTATGGTGAAGGTGTGGAATAAGACACGTGCAAAATAATTAGTCACCCCACCAAAGTTGTGAAACTGAATGTGAAACCTATGGTGGGGACCAACAAAAATATTACGTGACGTAACCACACAATCTATATCTTGAGTAGGTTTTTGCATGTTACCACTAAACGTTAGATGAACATTGCATTTTTCGTTACTGGTGTACAGTATTTTCGACGCTTGGTGTCTCTTTTACCCCTGGTAAGGTGAAAATAATTATCTACATGCTCCTAAAAGTCATTAAAACTAATGCGTAAAACATAATTTTAAAGCAATAAAGAAATATTGTTCTGTTATGCCTGTTATGAATTATACATTGCATTAGAAATTTATGAAATGCTGAAATATCTAAGATACGTGTATTTTNTTTACCCCTGGTAAGGTGAAAATAATTATCTACATGCTCCTAAAAGTCATTAAAACTAATGCGTAAAACATAATTTAAAACAATAAAGAAATATTGTTATGTTATGCCTGTTATGAATTATACATTGCATTAGAAATTTATGAAATGCTGAAATATCTAAGATACGTGTATTTTTNTGTTATGCCTGTTATGAATTATACATTGCATTAGAAATTTATGAAATGCTGAAATATCTAAGATACGTGTATTTTTATTCGAAATTTTGTGCAGTATTTGAGAAATTTGTATCGTGTAGAACAGTATTTATTGGTCCTTGTTTTCAAACTAATGGCTTGCTTCCATAAATGTATCATTTGTATAGAGCAGCGTTACGCTGAAGATAAAATATCACTGTGGTGATAACGCATAATATTGGTTTTTCTCTTTTGGCATTTTCAAACATAATTTTAAAATAAGCATGATTTCTGTACACAATATCAAATACTCAACTCTCGGTTTATGTTGAATTATTTACAATACTATAAATTCTGAGCAATGACAGAATTTCGAATGTCGCAACAGCTATAAAAAATGTAACTAGAGTTGATCTTCGTTTTTTAGAAAGTAGCATTTCTGTTTAATTTTTTTATGCGGGTTATTTGATTAGATTTTAATATATAAGAGTTATAATAGATAATCTTTAAAATATGAAAGTGGTTGCAATTCTTTACTTCCATTGAGAATGTTTATTCTCCTATCATATTTGCTTCACTTTGTGTTGTAAAACATTCAAACCTAATTCGGTCATTCTTATATGATAAAGAATGTAACCACAAATCTTATCAGTCCAACAGGTAATGAAAACATTAGCCATTGCGAAAATGGTAATTAAATGGAGTGTCAAAATTTACAACAAATTCATATACACTCGATGCTTTTAGCATGCGACAATAAACATGAAACAATGCAGATTACTAATGCAAATTGACAAACATGCTAGACAGGTTTTATAGTAACCATTAAGCCTTAAAATAGACATTTCTGGCTGTAAAACTCTTCCATTTAAATACTCGTGAGTTAATCACTNTAGTAACCATTAAGCCTTAAAATAGACATTTCTGGCTGTAAAACTCTTCCATTTAAATACTCGTGAGTTAATCACTGTAACAGAACTTATAATAAGAAGTATAAGAGGGTTTTAGACGCATTTATAAATTTGGCAGATTGATTTATGTTTTAACATTTTTATATGGAACGAGTACCCCTCCGATTATTTAAATACACAATACACCCATGCCATTTAATACCAAAACTAGCACATATTAATCTCTTATAATGTTTTTTTAATGTTATGCAGAAACCTGCATTCAGCCACCTTTTCGATAAATTTCCCAGAATTACAATAAAGTATTATTTTGTAAATACATATAAGCGCCATGCGCGCATTCGAAAGAAAAATATTCTTAGAAACGTCACGGATGAAGAAAAGAACATACATGATGTTTTTTAAATTTGATTTGGATAAACTAAATATATTATAATATTTGTTATGTGAAGAAAAACTAATTAAATATTACAGGAGTAGCCTAGGTAAAATTGAGAAAAATTAAACCGAGCATATTTTGGAATCAGTTCGAAATTTACAAAAGTGTTGTATAATTTACAGATATCAGATACATTTATTATTACATAAGAAATGAAATGAAGTTAATGTTTTTCTATCATCGATTTTTATAACTGGTAAATTTTATAAGTTTTATTGTGCAGCGTATAATAGTCAGTACTTGGAATGAAAGTTTATTCCGCATATCACATTATTGAGCAATTTAGTAACTCTTCGCAAGAGTGATAAATCGTATTTGCAGTAGTCTTTAAAAGATTATTATCATTTATGCAATTGACTTATTATTTGCAAACCATCGGGGTTAATGAAATAATTCAGTAATGTTATACGCGAATGCTACAATTAAATATTGAGATATGCTTTATTATTTGAATCCCGCTTGAAGATGCAGAAAATTTTTCATGCGTACTCGTTCTGAAAGAATTGCTAAAAAAATAATATATAGTAATTTATGTTAATAGACACACACAAACATAATTTGGTAGAAACGAAATTGTTCATCATATAACTGCGGAATAAATTACTCCGTTAACGCACTAATTATTTTTTCTTATTCCTTCTGAAGTGTTTTTATTGTGTTGAGAAAATGCTCTGAAATATATAGGTGCGCATGTCTTAATGAAATTTCATTTACCCGCACCGCATAATTCAAAAAATTGCAAACGGTCGTTAGATGCAGTAACGGAGAGGCGGTTATTTGATACTTTCGAAGAACTGCATGCAAGCTATCAATCGATTCCACATAGTTTGATGGCCACATGTAAAATAGTTTACTATCTCAACTTTATAAACTTTAAAATAGAACTGTCACTGCCAGTGAAGGAAGGATTAGCTCCAACATGTGTAGGTGCATACAATGTGATCATCATCGACATTGCTGTACACTATCAACGTGAACTAGCGTTTAATTTCCACGGTGTAATTTGTAAATAGATTAGCTCTGCCCTTCCGAGACTTTCGAGATTGCTAATAAAGCAGCATGTTGTTAACTCGAAGATTTCGTGCAGTTTTAAGTCGCTGTGCCGCTGTAAACCAGACCACGCTGGAAAGATGCATTTACATGTGTGTCAAACCGAATAACGAGATACAGTTCAGACATCACCGTGTGTTAGATAATCTACAAACTGAATACACACCCGAAGTTCTTCAGTTGTAACGAGGAATTTCTAAACATAGTTTCTATAGACACGTTAATATTTAGTAGCTTTGGATAACATGTTTTTGTACAACAATTATTAAATCAAATAAAATAATTTTATTTTCAAGTGGGGTGAATATTTTGGTGGCGAGTTACGGCACCCAGTAGGCAAGATAAAAGTTTACAAAAAATTCCTAAGCTTTTTTTTTTAATTTTGCCATGGGTAACATATGAATTCCAGTAATTTACGGAAACCATTAGGCCTATGTATGGCANAAGTTTATTCCGCATATCACATTATTGAGCAATTTAGTAACTCTTCGCAAGAGTGATAAATCGTATTTGCAGTAGTCTTTAAAAGATTATTATCATTTATGCAATTGACTTATTATTTGCAAACCATCGGGATTAATGAAATAATTCAGTAATGTTATACGCGAATGCTACAATTAAATATTGAGATATGCTTTATTATTTGAATCCCGCTTGAAGATGCAGAAAATTTTTCATGCGTACTCGTTCTGAAAGAATTGCTAAAAAAATAATATATAGTAATTTATGTTAATAGACACACACAAACATAATTTGGTAGAAACGAAATTGTTCATCATATAACTGCGGAATAAATTACTCCGTTAACGCACTAATTATTTTTTCTTATTCCTTCTGAACTGTTTTTATTGTGTTGAGAAAATGCTCTGAAATATATAGGTGCGCATGTCTTAATGAAATTTCATTTACCCGCACCGCCTAATTCAAAAAATTGCAAACGGTCGTTAGATGCAGTAACGGAGAGGCGGTTATTTGATACTTTCGAAGAACTGCATGCAAGCTATCAATCGATTCCACATAGTTTGATGGCCACATGTAAAATAGTTTACTATCTCAACTTTATAAACTTTAAAATGGAACTGTCACTGCCAGTGAAGGAAGGATTAGCTCCAACATGTGTAGGTGCATACAATGTGATCATCATCGACATTGCTGTACACTATCAACGTGAACTAGCGTTTAATTTCCACGGTGTAATTTGTAAATAGATTAGCTCTGCCATTCCGAGACTTTCGAGATTGCTAATAAAGCAGCATGTTGTTAACTCGAAGATTTCGTGCAGTTTTAAGGCGCTGTGCCGCTGTAAACCAGAGCACGCTGGAAAGATGCATTTACATGTGTGTAACTCGATAACGGTGTCAAACCGAATAACGAGATACAGTTCAGACATCACCGTGTGTTAGATAATCTACAAACTGAATACACAACCGAAGTTCTTCGGTTGTAACGAGGAATTTCTAAACATAGTTTCTATAGACGCGTAAATATTTAGTAGCTTTGGATAACATGTTTTTGTACAACAATTATTAAATCAAATAAAATAATTGGATTTTCAAGTGGGGTGAATATTTTGGTGGTGAGTTACGGCACCCAGTAGGCAAGATAAAAGTTTACAAAAAATTCCTAAGCTTTTTTTTTTTAATTTTGCCATGGGTAACATATGAATTCCAGTAATTTACGGAAACCATTAGGCCTATGTATGGCATTTTGCAATTACGGTAGCTTGAAAGACGTGTTAGAACACAGCTTATGCATTCTCTTTTCTGCTTTTGCTTCTCTTTAGCATATCACTGTCCACTGCCAATGATATTTCTAGAATCTTCTCGACCAACAACCAGAAATATTTCAATGCTGACGTTGATGTTATTTAAGAGTCGGTGCTTGCAAATGTGCTTGCTCAGACTCCACGCACTATAATTTTACGAATTTTAATGTATTCTTAATGGATTACTTACACTAATTCATATATGGGTGTCCACACATTCAAATACAGGAATTTTCTAAACTCTCCGCCAAAATTGAAACCGCCGCATCTGCGAGCAGAAAGGAATAGTAAATTTCGAATAAACTTATAACCGGGAAGCTTATCGAGTAATATGACAGCTAAGAATGGTGCAACAACGCCGGAAATTCGCAGCTGTCATTATGCACAAATAAAAAATGCCTATCGCTTGACGTTATGAATGACGTGTAAACTGGAGCGCCTTGTTGATATGCAACTTGCTGTACACGTAAACACTGACTGCTGTGTAGGCCTACTGCTGGGTTGCTGCGTCATACTGCAAAGTCGTGTGATTACCTTTCCAAAAATTAGTTTACTAGTATTTTGTGTTTATTTCTGCTCACATATTATTTTACTTATCCTAGGGAAGAGAGGTAAGAAACATCTTAAATAAGTCTTTTATATATTTGTTTATACTTGACGTTTAATGGCAATGGTGTGGCGAAACTGAATACGAATTTTCATTAGATCTCCATTGCCTACGATAACTGCTAATAAACCGAAAAATGTAGAACACAATATGTGGATGAGACACGCGTGCAAAATATGTGATAATATAAATAAGTACTTATATCGAACAAGATGCAACGATCCAGTTTGACAACGAGAGAGACAAAAACAACGAGGACAGCAAAATTATGACAATACGAAAACAGCAAAACCATAAGCAAAACACACACTGTAGTAAGTAAAAAAAATTGACTCATAAAAGGATTAAAAAAATTACAATGATCCATACTGACAATGAACAAAAACAAAAATGAACACAGACAGCATAGATGTGGCTAGCCACATGCACTTATTCGTTGTTTAANTTGACAACGAGAGAGACAAAAACAACGAGGACAGCAAAATTATGACAATACGAAAACAGCAAAACCATAAGCAAAATACACACTGTAGTAAGTAAAAAAAATTGACTCATGAAAGGATAAAAAAAATTATAATGAACCATTTTGACAATGAACAAAAACAAAAATGAACACAGACAGCATAGATGTGGCTAGCCACATGCACTTATTCGTTGTTTAATCTCGCGTAGTTTACGATGTATTTAAATTAATTCATTACAAAACCTCTTGCTTTAGGGGCACATAACCCCCCCTCCAGTAGTCGCTGTAGGCTATGAGGAGTAGTATATTTTCTGTGACATGTTGCATCGGGAATCGCCTTACAAATTTGTAACATACATTCAAGGAAACGGCTTACATTTCTTACAAGATGGGTAGAACCCAGGAACGCCAGCTGGCGGACAGTTTCTGTCCCGTTGTGTTTTGTCTGGAGCAGGATGTGGCTGAGAGGCTTGGGTAAGGACGGTGAACGCAGCCTACATAAGAAGCAGGGTGTAGACGTTCTTGCCTCGTTGCAACAAACACTTCTCCGCCGCTAAAGCGCAGGATTTTCCCGGTCGTGACCTGGTCTGTTCTAAACGAAGACGGCCGAGAGCAGCCAATTTGCAGGGCGCTTGAAGCGACTTTACACCACTAAATGCTTCTACCGCGATAATATTTTGCTAGTGCCAAGTAGTCGCCTTTGGTCTGCACCAACACACTGCCGAAGCAGCTCTTTTATAACACGCGTGCAAAACTTCAAGCATTTTTAAACCTTCGAGAACTTAACTTGTTTTGAACTGCGTTCAAATGTGTCCATCAAAAAATCTTAGAGAATTATTTTTAGCCAATATTTACTAAAACGTCTACTGATATAGGTTAGGTCGCATTGCACATGGTACGGTGAATTAAAAAAATNTCGCCTTTGGTCTGCACCAACACACTGCCGAAGCAGCTCTTTTATAACACGCGTGCAAAACTTCAAGCATTTTTAAACCTTCGAGAACTTAACTTGTTTTGAACTGCGTTTAAATCAACTGCGTGTCCATCAAAAAATCTTAGAGAATTATTGTTAGCCAATATTTACTAAAACGTCTACTGATATAGGTTAGGTCGCATTGCACATGGTACGGTGAATTAAAAAAATNGTTAGCCAATATTTACTAAAACGTCTACTGATATAGGTTAGGTCGCATTGCACATGGTACGGTGAATTAAAAAAATTTCACCTTTAGATGCAAGCACAAAAGACTTTCCAAAGGCAGCAAATTGGTTTTCAAACTAAAATAATTTCTGTTCCCTTTATTAAGTTGTAAGTTTAACAAATAGCGTAATGTTTAAGTTCTCATTGAAGGCAATCAATTTTACGCATAATTTTTAACATGGCGCGCTTTTCCTTTCACTTCTTTTTTGGCAGCATATAATTATACTCTTCGTTCTTACTGCCGGTCCGAACATTACTAAAATTAAGCCGCTGGTTAGTAAGAATCAAACACGAAAATGCAAGTTCACAACATGCGACGCAAAAAACTAGTTGTATGTCTCGTTTAGCAGTCAAGAAGCTATTTAAGGCTAGATTTTTTTTATGAATGGCTTAACTTTTCGTCAACAGCTTGGTGGCAAGACGAGAATTCATAAATTGGATACGTCTTGAATGTATTTCTGTTAAGGAATCATACCAGCGTTTGCCTAGAGTGAGTTCGATAAAATAAGGAAAATCTATAATCAGGATGGCTGGATCGGGAACGAACCCTTGGTTCCAGAATGCAAGCCCAGTGTGCTTCCACGTGTTTCAAAGACATTATTGACGTTTATTACGACATGATAGAGCCATCCCTTCCTGTGTTTGTGTGATATTTCCCATGGCAGGGAGAATAATAGAGACTCGCNCTTCCACGTGTTTCAAAGACATTATTGACGTTTATTACGACATGATAGAGCCATCCCTTCCTGTGTTTGTGTGATATTTCCCATGGCAGGGAGAATAATAGAGACTCGCACAAATTTACACCAATTCATTACCCGAGACTCTAACCCGAAACCACTCGCGCTGTAAGTCAGCACGCAACCAGCTTCGCCACGGAGATCAGCTGACTGCGCCACCTCGCTTAGTAGGCTGCGGAACGTTGCGCCGTGCGGTTACCCGGCGGTTATTCTAAACTCAAGTAGCCTAAAACGTAGGATAAACGTCTTTAGGCGTATCTCCTATTTAACCGTTATACTAAACGTTCGTCTGTGAATTTAAGGTAGGCCAAACTACCCAAAACTAAACACCTCTGTTCCACTCCCATATGCCAATTGCCCCATCAGAACAATCATCCCTTTAAACAAAATGAATTTAAGGAAAAATGCACTTCAGACAAAATACATTTTAGTAAAAATTATTTAAAAATAAACACCTGTAGACTCAGGTGTTAATAGCTGTATTATAAACCTCAATGTATCGGAAACCAGCGTGTGAAGAGATTTTGGCGGCTTTTAACGAGGTCTTTAGGGCCGAGAAACGAGTACAATATTCGAATCGTACGAACAGACACGTTTAGCATTATAATTTTTTGAGAAATTGACTGAATATGTTTACGACGGACAGTTCTGCTAGATACTTTTGTTAACTGCAACCAAAAAATTTAAAACTAATTTTCCTTCTAAATATATTGTGAAAATCACATAATTCTGAATAGTAATAATTTTAATAATAGAAATATTGTAATTTATTTAATCGTAATGCCTAATACACAGTTATTGAACTGTAGGAATTGCAAGAATTCTCTAACAGTGTCACTGAGTCAATACCATTCTAGCACTTTCTTGGCCAGAATCTCGGTCTGACAAACTGAAAAAAACGAGCATTCGTTTAAACGTTATATCAACATTAGCGAAAATGTTTCCTATTATAACCAACTAATTATAATTTTTCAACGCGTATGTGTTGTGCTGTCAATTATTAAAATAATTAATTAATATATATAAATCTCTGGCATGTGATAAAATTAATTTTTCACAGAACTGCTGTTTTTTTTTTTTTCGATATAAAAATATTTTCTTGCTTAAACGTAAAAATCTTGCTTGCTAATTACAAAAATCACTTTTATTCGCAAGTAATAATCACAGAAGTTGAACGAGTCATAATGTTGTTACGAAAATAGCTTAAGTCTCTTAGCTAGTTCTTTAATAATAATTCTGACATTTTGTTGACCACTATGACTGAGGTCGCCAAGAAATTGCCTTCAAACCACAGCGCATTCTCAGTTATGCCCCTTTATTCACATGGAGTTGAATAACAGACAGATCGAACTGATGTTCTTCCTTCTCTCCTCAGATAAAAATGTAAAACAGATTTATCACATTATTTGGTACAAACAAATAGTATAACGTTAAGTGAACACAGTATATTATTTTCCGAGGTGCTGAATACATAAGATGAGATTACGTCAAGGACAAATATTTGTGAAATTGTTCCCTTTTCAAATGTAGTAATCTTCTAAACATTATGTAATTGCTCCTCTCACTTTTGTATAAACTGTGAATTTTTCATAGAACCTTTACTACTATTTTTTATTATACTAGATTTATTATTATTTCTGATTCCTGTTCAGTATCGTAGAAAACATTTTATGCGTGAACACACAAAGTACCTAAGAAAACACGTATATATTTTAGTAATTTAGAAAGTTATAAAAAAATGCATTATTAGGCAACTTGGATGTATATTAAGTGAACTGCCATTATATAACATAATATTTTTCCAAGGGTGTTCTTTAAAAGTACGCACAGTTTTATGAAACAATATTAGCGATTTACAAATAATTTTACTGAATAAAACGCGACAAAGGAGCTGACGTCCATGACTCAGTTGGTTGTGTGCCTGTTTGCGATGCGAGGGGTTCCTTGTTAGAGTCCCGGGTAAAGCAAGTGTGTACATTTCTATGAATCTGTGTTAGGCTTGATTCACATTTACATCGATCCCGCCAAACATAGCGGAGAGAACCCATGCTTGCTCGCACGTAAACAGATTTCTTTGCGTTACCATTTTGCTGATTAATTGCAGGCTGTTTACGGCCACGTTGTTACGTTCGTTATTTTTAAAACCAAGATTCTAAAATAAGTGATGGACAATAACCTAAACGCTGTCTTGATCCTAGTATGTTTTATTCCATTACATTGTAGTACGAATTTTTACTAAACGATTTTCAACCTACTGTAATTTTGTTTCATAGTTCCAAAAATACTTAAAAATTTACTGCAACATATCGGTACATTTGCAAACTATATTTATTTAACACAAGTGTTGGATAAAATTGACGCCTATTTAAACGTATTTCCTTATAAATGAATACCTCAAACTGTTATATGCTATTACACAAAAACTAGTTGGTTATCCAAAAAGTTAAATGGGATAAAATATGTGAACCAACTGACTTCTGGGAAATATCGGCGAAGTCTGCTCTTTCAGCCAGCATTAATGTCGGCCTGAGTTCAACTTTCTGGCGCGGCTCGTCCAGGAAACGAGGAAGGTTTCTGATTGGCTGTTCTGGTCTAAATGACATCAGAAAATATAGTCGCATGACTTGTTCGATTTCTCACGGAGTCACGTTCAGATTTTCTCATGTGGGAAACATGGCAGATGTTGCCTTTCCCCTTCCATCGCTCTTACGTTTCATCTTCACGCCATCCCATGTTATTCTCATTCCGTCTATATAAAACTTTAACTATGGCGGTCACCAACGAGTCGACTTCGGAGGACCGTCATTCGGAGTGCACCTCCTAAATGTATTATTATTATTATTTCAGTGNGTCACCAACGAGTCGACTTCGGAGGACCGTCATTCGGAGTGCACCTCCTAAATGTATTATTATTATTATTTCAGTGCCTAATGTAAACTTTACTCTCCCACACTATTATTTCAGTTTTTAACATCCGTTTATCACACTACAACATGGCATGATGAAAATCATTGCAGAAACTATGCCGAAGAACTGAATATAAGTTCTTCGAAACAGAATACAATAAAATGGGGTTTCCAAGCGCAGCTACTAAATACTGTTTAATATAATANAATATAAGTTCTTCGAAACAGAATACAATAAAATGGGGTTTCCAAGCGCAGCTACTAAATACTGTTTAATATAATATAGTAACAAAACTTTTCCAAAACTGTTTTTACACAGGCACGTTAAATTCTGGTGACAGGACATTATATGATGCACATTTCATAATACGGCTGAAAGAATATTTTACACGGCATTATTACCGCACGAAACTCCAAATACGAATGACCACGCGAATGGATATGTTTTCAAGCATTAACCTTTACCTCATTATATTTTTGTGTAGGCATATTAAATGTATTATAATCATGTTTGTCTTATACTTAACCAAAAACTTACCAGTGTACCTGTGTTGCTTGAGAAGTAAAAGAGAACGGAAAATGCAAAGTATTAGNTATACTTAACCAAAAACTTACCAGTGTACCTGTGTTGCTTGAGAAGTAAAAGAGAACGGAAAATGCAAAGTATTAGGCTAGCCTGAATCCGCCAGTTCATTATTGACGTCATTTGTATGTTATTTAATCTATATGACAGTCTGCGTGCTCATAAAGTAAATCTTTTCAACTTCTATCGAATGAGAACTACAACACTTTTCTATCCTATAAATGTATGGTCTTCAGTTCTGCAGAAGCAGGACGCTGTAATGCGAGCTTCCATTCGTCAGTTGTCTATTTCATGAGCATGNAAAATATAGTCGCATGACTTGTTCGATTTCTCACGGAGTCACGTTCAGATTTTCTCATGTGGGAAACATGGCAGATATTGCCTTTCCCCTTCCATCGCTCTTACGTTTCATCTTCACGCCATCTCATGTTATTCTCATTCCGTCTATATAAAACTTTAACTATGGCGATCACCAACGAGTCGACTTCGGAGGACCGTCATTCGGAGTGCACCTCCTAAATGTATTATTATTATTATTTCAGTGNCACAAATTTACACCAATTCATTACCCGAGACTCTAACCCGAAACCACTCGCGCTGTAAGTCAGCACGCAACCAGCTGCGCCACGGAGATCAGCTGACTGCGCCACCTCGCTTAGTAGGCTGCGGAACGTTGCGCCGTGCGGTTACCCGGCGGTTATTCTAAACTCAAGTAGCCTAAAACGTAGGATAAACGTCTTTAGGCGTATCTCCTATTTAACCTTTATACTAAACGTTCGTCTGTGAATTTAAGGTAGGCCAAACTACCCAAAACTAAACACCTCTGTTCCACTCCCATATGCCAATTGCCCCATCAGAACAATCATCCCTTTAAACAAAATGAATTTAAGGAAAAATGCACTTCAGACAAAATACATTTTAGTAAAAATGATTTAAAAATAAACACCTGTAGACTCAGGTGTTAATAGCTGTATTATAAACCTCAACGTATCGGAAACCAGCGTGTGAAGAGATTTTGGCGGCTTTTAACGAGGTCTTTAGGGCCGAGAAACGAGTACAATATTCGAATCGTACGAACAGACACGTTTAGCATTATAATTTTTTGAGAAATTGACTGAATATGTTTACGACGGACAGTTCTGCTAGATACTTTTGTTAACTGCAACCAAAAAATTGAAAACTAATTTTCCTTCTAAATATATTGTGAAAATCACATAATTCTGAATAGTAATAATTTTAATAATAGAAATATTGTAATTTATTTAATTGTAATGCCTAATACACAGTTATTGAACTGTAGGAATTGCAAGAATTCTCTAACAGTGTCACTGAGTCACTTTCTTGGCCAGAATCTCGGTCTGACAAACTGAAAAAAACGAGCATTCGTTTAAACGTTATATCAACATTAGCGAAAATGTTTCCTATTATAACCAACTAATTATAATTTTTCAACGCGTATGTGTTGTGCTGTCAATTATTAAAATAATTAATTTATATATATAAATCTCTGGCATGTGATAAAATTAATTTTTCACAGAACTGCTGTTTTTTTTTTCGATATAAAAATATTTTCTTGCTTAAACGTAAAAATCTTGCTTGCTAATTACAAAAATCACTTTTATTCGCAAGTAATAATCAGAGAAGTTGAACGAGTCATAATGTTGTTACGAAAATAGCTTAAGTCTCTTAGCTAGTTCTTTAATAATAATTCTGACATTTTGTTGACCACTATGACTGAGGTCGCCAAGAAATTGCCTTCAATCCACAGCGCATTCTCAGTTATGCCCCTTTATTCACATGGAGTTGAATAACAGACAGATCGAACTGATGTCCTTCCTTCTCTCATCAGATAAAAATGTAAAACAGATTTATCACATTATTTGGTACAAACAAATAGTATAACGTTAAGTGAACACAGTATATTATTTTCCGAGGTGCTGAATACATAAGCTGAGATTACGTCAAGGACAAATATTTGTGAAATTGTTCCCTTTTCAAATGTAGTAATCTTCTAAACATTATGTAATTGCTCCTCTCATTTTTGTATAAACTGTGAATTTTTCATAGAACCTTTACTACTATTTTTATTATACTAGATTTATTATTATTTCTGATTCCTGTTCAGTATCGTAGAAAACATTTTATGCGTGAACACACAAGGTACCTAAGAAAACACGTATATATTTTAGTAATTTAGAATGTTATAAAAAAAGGCATTATTAGGCAACTTGGATGTATATTAAGTGAACTGCCATTATATAACATAATATTTTTCCAAGGGTGTTCTTTAAAAGTACGCACAGTTTTATGAAACAATATTAGCGATTTACAAATAATTTTACTGAATAAAACGCGACAAAGGAGCTGACGTCCATGACTCAGTTGGTTGTGTGCCTGTTTGCGATGCGAGGGGTTCCTTGTTAGAGTCCCGGGTAAAGCAAGTGTGTACATTTCTATGAATCTGTGTTAGGCTTGATTCACATTTACATCGATCCCGCCAAACATAGCGGAGAGAACCCATGCTTGCTCGCACGTAAACAGATTTCTTTGCGTTACCATTTTGCTGATTAATTGCAGGCTGTTTACGGCCACGTTGTTACGTTCGTTATTTTTAAAACCAAGATTCTAAAATAAGTGATGGACAATAACCTAAACGCTGTCTTGATCCTAGCATGTTTTATTACATTACATTGTTGTACGAATTTTTACTAAACGATTTTCAACCTACTGTAATTTTGTTTCATAGTTCCAAAAATACTTAAAAATTTACTGCAACATATCGGTACATTTGCAAACTATATTTATTTAACACAAGTGTTGGATAAAATTGACGCCTATTTAAACGTATTTCCTTATAAATGAATACCTCAAACTGTTATATGCTATTACACAAAAACTAGTTGGTTATCCAAAAAGTTAAATGGGATAAAATATGTGAACCAACTGACTTCTGGGAAATATCGGCGAAGTCTGCTCTTTCAGCCAGCATTAATGTCGGCCTGAGTTCAACTTTCTGGCGCGGCTCGTCCAGGAAACGAGGAAGGTTTCTGATTGGCTGTTCTGGTCTAAATGACATCAGAAAATATAGTCGCATGACTTGTTCGATTTCTCACGGAGTCACGTTCAGATTTTCTCATGTGGGAAACATGGCAGATGTTGCCTTTCCCCTTCCATCGCTCTTACGTTTCATCTTCACGCCATCTCATGTTATTCTCATTCCGTCTATATAAAACTTTAACTATGGCGGTCACCAACGAGTCGACTTCGGAGGACCGTCATTCGGAGTGCACCTCCTAAATGTATTATTATTATTATTTCAGTGCCTAATGTAAACTTTACTCTCCCACACTATTATTTCAGTTTTTAACATCCGTTTATCACACTACAACATGGCATGATGAAAATCATTGCAGAAACTATGCCGAAGAACTGAATATAAGTTCTTCGAAACAGAATACAATAAAATGGGGTTTCCAAGCGCAGCTACTAAATACTGTTTAATATAATAGAGTAACAAAACTTTTCCAAAACTGTTTTTACACAGACACGTTAAATTCTGGTGACAGGACATTATATGATGCACATTTCATAATACGGCTGAAAGAATATTTTACACGGCATTATTACCGCACGAAACTCCAAATACGAATGACCACGCGAATGGATATGTTTTCAAGCATTAACCTTTACCTCATTATATCTTTGTGTAGGCATATTAAATGTATTATGCTCATGTTTGTCCTATACTTAACCAAAAACTTACCAGTGTACCTGTGTTGCTTGAGAAGTAAAAGAGAACGGAAAATGCAAAGTATTAGGCTAGCCTGAATCCGCCAGTTCATCTTTGACGTCATTTGTATGTTATTTAATCTATATGACAGTCTGCGTGCTCATAAAGTAAAACTTTTCAACTTCTATCGAATGAGAACTACAACACTTTTCTATCCTATAAATGAATGGTCTTCAGTTCTGCAGAAGCAGGACGCTGTAATGCGAGCTTCCATTCGTCAGTTGTCTATTTCATGAGCATGGACGACTTACCACTAATTCGGTTAACATTGTCTAGTCAAATTTCGAGGCTATGTTAGAAACTTAAGCGTTCTATTTTGGAGACATGCTGCTTCAGCTAGAAACACTAGGTAACTGCACGGAATGGCAACACCAGGTGGCAAATTGGATGATGATTTGCGTAAAGTGTGGGCTTACACATAATTTTCCATTACACAAAACTTTTGTCCGATTATTTTGTCGGAACTGCAGAGTCCGACACTTTTATCGGTAATCGAGCCAGACTGTAATTTCTATCCTATCGGATAAAGTGTGCGGCTTTACACAATTACCCATTGCCTCCGTTATCGGAATCACAAATGATTCTGAGCTAAACAGCACTTATTCGATGTGCATTATAGGCAGAGCCATCCAGGAGATTTTGGGGGGCCTTGGAAAAATCCATAATTTTTTAGCCCTCCACATTGATATGACTCTACGTAGTTAAAAAATTTCTGTCGTTTATTATTCTACATTGCTGGTAAATAGCATGTTGCTTGGAAACAAGTATACTGTTTGCTATCAAACTAACAAAAAGTTTCATAAGAAAATTAGTATTTTCCAATGTGCGTCATTAAAGATAATTTTGTAAATAGAAAGGGAAATCTCCCCAGTAATAAAGTGAATGCAACTGGCACGACAATGTAATGCTTGGCGACCGTTGTAAATCTCCGTAATCAAGGGCAGCGATAAAACGAACTGAACTCATGAGGTTGAAGGTTAATTTTTTCAAATCACGAATACTACTGTAAGAAGCCCCTTAACATCCATCGCTTCACGTCCAGTGCCTTTCGTAGCGTTGTGATGGCACTCAGATATCTTGCACTCTAAATCTGAATTAGTGATTTCAATTAGTACCATTATTTTACTGAATTTTCGGTTAATGAGCTCTTGCGAATCAGTGCAATGAAATGAGATTTTAGTGCCAGGGCATTGTAATTCAATAAGAATCAATATAAGTCCCTGTTTAATAAGTGAATACCACCAACTATAAAGATCAGTACAATTTTACTGATGCAAATAGAGTATTTTTGCCAGATATGGTGTCAAATTTGCTGATTTAGAATAGTTTTAACAGTTTTGATTTTAGAGTGTGTGCGTATTTTATAATTGCAGTCGGACAGGTCGGAACCTGCTAACCAGAGGATTTCGATAGGTCTGGTCAAGACGTATCGCGTCGTACAGGACGAAGATAATCTATTCAGTTTCCTGTTTTAAACGAACTCCTGTCTCTACGTTTACACCATGTAATTCTCTGCATAACTGAGTTCTTAATTTGTCACATTATTTTTGGGGAAAAACTCGGCCAGCCACATTGGTGCAACACTTTTATACTGGAACTCGGATCCAACTGAAGATAATGGGATTAGGATCTCGATTTAAGACAGTTTTTGGTGTAACCGGGCTTAAGTACCCATTCAACTTCCATATTAAATTTAGCAGTAAATTTCCAAAGTTGCAGGGTGCGTCGTTTATAGCTTTCAAAGTGTGCACACACTAACAGTTATGTATTACAGGAAAAAAAAGTATGTGTTATTACGTATATTTATCATTTGTAAACTTTGTCCTGTTAATATTAAAAATTACATATAAAGGCCGTATGAATCCACAGTAATTTTATGTATTATTGCAAATATGTTGTGTTATTGAGGATGAGAATGAAGACACAGGTGTAAACTATGAAACACACGTATCAAATTGCACAGAGCCTCGGTGCTCGACTCGTTCGTTGGTCATGCAGCATGCAACCTCGAGGACTCACGCAGTTGGCCGGTATTTCTAATGGAGCAAGGTATGTACAAAGCTGGTCATCGTACCCCATCCATCACACACGCACAGTTCGGTTCAGCTAGGGTGGCAATTGTTTTTTACGTCACTTGGGGTTTGGGGGGAGGGGCAGTGATGCAAGCACCGGTGGATACACGCCAAGCAGGCAAAAACTTGACGTGAATCCCTGTGCTTCCGCATCACGACGCTGCGAAAGCCATCAGGCATNCCCCATCCATCACACACGCACAGTTCGGTTCAGCTAGGGTGGCAATTGTTTTTTACGTCACTTGGGGTTTGGGGGGGAGGGGCAGTGATGCAAGCACCGGTGGACACACGCCAAGCAGGCAAAAACTTGACGTGAATCCCTGTGCTTCCGCATCACGACGCTGCGAAAGCCATCAGGCATGACTTACCTGACCATGTCACTTTATTTTGCTAGTTACCTTGTCCATTTTACACTCTGGCTCAAACGTTCACCGCTATCACAATCACCCGTAGACGAACCAGGCTGGTTACAATTCACAGAGCTAATGGAACATACACGGCTCCATTTAACAGAAAATCATAGGCAAGCATTCTAATGATAACTAAATGAAATATGTATTCGCAGAACTACATTTCCACGTCTTACAAATAGTTAGTGTGTTTACATTTAGTCACATGGGCCACATCTATCCTATAGTCCAATTTGGGCCATAACCTGCGCAGGATATCAGGGGTGACTGTGGTTATTGCAGTAGTTATGTGGTGTCGCAATTCCTGGAGGTTCTGTAGTCAAGGATGACACACATAGCCCCACAAGAAGTCACATGATGTCAAGTCTGGATCTTTGCCCAGCATGTTAGTGCCAGGTCATGTAACAAGACACGCCCAGTTCTCCGATGCGGCAAATCCTCGTCGAGGTACGCACGGACATCATTCTGAGAGTGCAGGTGGGGCACTGGCTGACTGTAGGATGAAGTCCTTACTCTCAGTATCCAGTTATGGTTTAGACAGAATGGCGTTCCGATAACTGTTGTTTCAACGAAGGAAGAAAAATGGGTTTCACACATTCCTGTGCTATTAGGCGCAGAACATGTTGATTTTTGGCGAGTCTCGCGCATGGACACGTTGGTGTTTTCTGGTCCTCAAACACAAACATCATGATAATTTACGTGTCCTGAAAGGTAAAAAGTGCCTCATCGCTGAAGTTTATTTTGCTGCTGAAACTCTCCTATTCAGTGTTCCGTCGCTTGTTAGTGCAGAATAGTCACGTTTATGTGTGGCACAGAATGTCAACAGCATAGTTTTGTTCTTCTCCGGGCTTTCTCCTTCTGATCCCAAACGAGACGCCCGCCCAGGCTGGAGTTTCTTCCTAGTATCTATATGAATATGTTGCGGGAAGTGGGGTAGGAGAGAACCTGCACAGGCTGAAACTTCCTGCTCCCTTTTTATGCGCAGGGCCCTGTCGTGTATGGAGGAAGGGGGGGGGGTATATCACTTTCCTTTGAATTCTATTGCAATAAAAAACATTTCGCAGCACCTCTGGTTATTTGTTGTCTATGGTGAGTATATTTGTTTCCTGATATTGTAATGTACGAAAAATCGCATTGCAATATGGGTTTCACAGATAAATGAACACTTTTCTGATCAACTTTTGAAAAGAAAGTCACTGCCCGTCAACTGCCTCCAACAATAGAGTACCAGTTCCCAGTTTGCACATTAGCAACACATTTACGTTCCTAACACTTTCGCTGACTAACGTATGAATAATGAAATCGTCAGGTCCGTAGCAATGTTAATTTTACACATGGCAGAAGGATAAAACATTAGGAGAAAAGTATATCTTAAGCAGGGTTTGCAAAATTGATCAATTAACTGCAAACAACTTACAATAAAATGTATACATTCACAAAATATACTATAGCATTTCATGCATCCGCGCTGTTATATAGAACAATATAGACCATTCCAACTATTTTGAAGCTCTGCGAAAGTTATGCTTCCAGGATATTCCTCCGCCTTGCGCAAACAAAGCTTCACCGAGTCTATAAAACTACAACAATAGGACACCGCACCTAAATCTTGCGCACTCAGTGTAATAATATTTTGCGTCTGTATTTCTTTGTAGACATTNAAAGAAAGTCACTGCCCGTCAACTGCCTCCAACAATAGAGTACCAGTTCCCAGTTTGCACATTAGCAACACATTTATGTTCCTAACACTTTCGCTGACTAACGTATGAATAATGAAATCGTCAGGTCCGTAGCAATGTTAATTTTACACATGGCAGAAGGATAAAACATTAGGAGAAAAGTATATCTTAAGCAGGANTGGCAGAAGGATAAAACATTAGGAGAAAAGTATATCTTAAGCAGGATTTGCAAAATTGATCAATTAACTGCAAACAACTTACAATAAAATGTATACATTCACAAAATATACTATAGCATTTCATGCATCCGCGCTGTTATATAGAACAATATAGACCATTCCAACTATTTTGAAGCCCTGCGAAAGTTATGCTTCCAGGATATTCCTCCGCCTTGCGCAAACAAAGCTTAACCGAGTCTATAAAACTACACAATAGGACACCGCACCTAAATCTTGCGCACTCAGTGTAATAATATTTTGCGTCTGTATTTCTTTGTAGACATTACCAGCACACCACATTTCTCACTGTTTTGCTCATAGGTATTAATTAGAAATTAAATATTATAATTTCTAGATTAAATGTAATTTAAAGTTCAATTTATTAAAAAAAATGGTACTTTAATCTTAGTACAAGTATAAAACACTTGTAATACACTTGTAATACACTTGTAATACACTTGTAATACACTTGTAATACACTTGTAATACATGGCATATTCAGGAAACAACCAAACACGTCATTCACGCGGCGATTTTTCAAAGGTTTGATTCAGAAAGTCTGAAGAAACCGTAAATAGACTATATGGGCTGTTTATGGTAACGTGTTCACTTTTCAAAGCCCTCTCGTTTAGAATAATAGTAAATAAATATACTTTATTTTAGCTTTAGACAGTAATTTCCGAGTGCGGTGGAATACACACGCTGTGTTTATTACGTAAATGGCAATAAGAGGCTGAAAGTAAAAAGTAACTAGAGCCTCAAAAATGCTCACTTAACCGTGAACAGCCTACATCAGTAGATATCAATGTAAAAATTCTTAAAACATATGTTATTTAACAATAAAGTTTCGGTTATTTCGTCGGATGGGGGGGGGGAGACATCGGAAGCCCATTTCACTAATTTGTCGAACGACCTGTGCCATTAACTTCCCCAGTCAATATATTGTGCCACGTCAGTGGTGAGGAAAGCACAACGCAAATTTTTGTAACTTGGTCAGTTCATCAATTTATCAAATTGTTAACTAATGAAGGCGTATATATTGCCGTTCATAGAGGCAGTTGGTCTTTATGAACTGCAATTTACACAACTCCATTCGGAAATATTTTTACTAAAAGGTTTTCCATGCCGCTGTGTGTGGGATACTGATCTCCCAGCTTGCCCTCAGCATGGACCTGGTGAATCGGCGTTGGCCGCCTTTCTTACTCCAGACCATGCCATGTGACACGTAAGGCCGGCCCGAGCGCTTACCATCAAGCAAATAACCCTCCTCTTCGATTTCTTGTACTTCTTCATTATGTTATTTCGCACTGGTGGTTCCTGTCTGTGCTTGGCAAAAAAAATTTTCTTTGCGTTCTCGCAACGGAATTACGGCGAGAAAATTCAAACAGTCGAAATGCTTTATCCGGATGCGCTAGCGCCATATTGCAAGCGTCTGAACGTGGTTAGTATGTAGAGGGCTACCAGCGGAACAACGACGATAGATGAATGACAGAAGGCATTACAATTTATAGCTAATTCAGTAAGTAAATTTTGTGTTTTATAATCTTTAAAGCGTATATTTAAGTATCTCGGTAAGAAAAAATACAGTTATTTTAATGTTTCATGAACTTTGTGAACACTTTATAGTTTCCAATTCACGCACCCTTAACATCACGCTCTACGTGCGTTTTATTGGTTCCTTCATGGTCACAAACGTGAAGGATCAAAATTACATCCTACCATATGTGTAGTAGTGCATATAAGTAATTTGGTAAAGTTTTGTTTTCTTTTATTGTTTAATGATGAAGTATTGGCTAACCTGTCATCTACCTTTTTATGTTTTTTCGACCTGGAATTTTGCAGAGGGTTAAATGAATACAGCTCATTGCCTGTTAGGATAACAGTTTTGCAACAAATTATGCATTTTACCTGCGCACAACCCATGAGCTTAAGTCCTAGAGACATGAAAGAGTTTTTCTCATATTCGTGCTTCACTTACCGATGTTTAGCTGCCAAAGACGTAAGAAATGTTACCACTTCCTCTTTTTAACCGCAAAATCTACATTGAAAATTTCAGAAAAATTACTTAATTCTTGAAAGTNAAATGTTACCACTTCCTCTTTTTAACCGCAAAATCTACATTGAAAATTTCAGAAAAATTACTTAATTCTTGAAAGTGTTAAGAAGAGAAAAATCATGACCGATTAAAAGTTGAGGTTTAGATGTATCAGTTCATTTCCGTACATATATTAAAACCATAATAACTCTCTTAGTTTTTACCTATGTACCCATGTCCCATGCGCGTCATTCCGGTTTGCATGTCCATTCCAAACATAATTTATATTTAGCTTTGCCTTAATAAAGATTCTCTCTGGAATTGCTAGCTCTCACTGTAGATTTATATAGTAAAAGTACAAGTTTACTGACATTTTCCATAACATAATAGGCTTAACTTCCCGTTTTGTGATGTCTGTCACACTGAAATTTTCAGTGTTATTTTGTTTGAATAAAATAAAATATTGAATTTTTACGCAGAGAAAAATCAAAACGTTTTTGTCTGAAATTTGTCGTCGTTTTAAGTTTAGTAAAAAAAANATTGAATTTTTACGCAGAGAAAAATCAAAACGTTTTTGTCTGAAATTTGTCGTCGTTTTAAGTTTAGTAAAAAAAATTTTTTACCTGATTGCTGAAAAATGTCCCTATTTATAAGTAACAACTGTATATGTACTTACTTTGATATTACTACAGATTTTTCCCAGTTAATTAAGGCTTTTGAAAGCTCTGCTTAGTATTTACCTTGCTTGTAGTTTTATATCCTTCCGCCATGTGGAAAATTAACATTGCCATTGACTTGGTCTCTTTATTCATGCTTCACCAAGTGAACCTTGCAATTTTTAGCAATAGGCTATAGATGAGTTACTGATATGCAGAACCGTTGGCACTTTAATGTGTATAAAACAAGAAACAGTAACTTCAGTGGCCATAAATGTAAGCATTACCCTCGCAGTTCATTGTCAAGTCTTGTATTAATTCGCTGGCAACTTAACTACGAGCCTAAGTGGGAGTTTGTAATGTAACATGTATAGTCTGTTCATGGCAAAGTGAGTACTTTTGAAGTCTTAATTACTTTTTTTAATCGATCATTTTTTATATTTCCGCCACTTTTTCAAATAAATATTGTCATGTAAGTAATAAACACAGTGTTTATATTTCACTGGACTCGAAATTAAACGTCTAAGGCCACAAAAAAATATATTTATTGACTTATATTCCAAATGAGAGGGATTCAAAATGTGCTCATTTTACCGTGAATAGTCTATGTGTAGCTGTATACGAAAGTTTATAGATGTTCATGGTTAATTAAGAAATATTGGAAGCCTTGCTTAGCATCTACTTTCCACTCAGTATGCATCCTTCATCCATGTGTAAAATTAACATTATCATGGCCCACCTTACTGTATCAAGGCGTCATCCAACTGGAAAGTGTGGACATTTTAGGAAAGTAAATGCGTTAATAATATGCATATTCGTGCTGGCGTTTGATATATGCTAAACGTTTTGTGAGCAGTATAGATGTACTCATTGCACTGTCAATGCAAAGTTAAGTTTTAAGAACTATTTGCACTAATTCACTGCCAACTTAACTGCATGCATGTATGTCAGTGTGTATTTTAGCATATAAGTAGTTACATTGAATTACTTTCATTTTCAAATGTTGATTTCAAAAGTGCTCACTTCAACATGAACAGCATTTTACCAGCGGTAAGGTTACTTCTTCTACAGGTTGGGAAGATCAATGTTGAAAAGTTTGGTAAAGTGAACATTTTCGCCACTCCGTAAGTGCTGGTGTCAGCAAGATACCAAATATTCTCTATTTTCTACGTTAAAAACAGATTAATAGCAATAATCATAAATAAAATATACAATAACTTCGTAACGAAGTAAAATCTTTCACTTTTATTATTCACGTAGCTTAAAATTTTAACTAAAATTTAACTTTTTAAACACTACGCACCTAGAGGAAAACATTTTCCCTATGCCAGACTCTCCCATAATAAATCTTGTTCAGTTCCTACCTGAGTATAATGAACGTTACCTGCGGGAGAGAAGGTGACAGGCCGCACTCTAGGGGCAGAGGCGCTCTGGCTGNAACCTGAGTATAATGAACGTTACCTGCGGGAGAGAAGGTGACAGGCCGCACTCTAGGGGCAGAGGCGCTCTGGCTGTGTCGGAGCTCAGCAGTTCCGGACAGTCTTAGAGAGACATTATTGCGCTATTTGGCAATTCGTAGAGGAAGACTCGAGAGGCCTGCAGGAAGGACATTCCGGCCCCAGGCAAGCGCAGGGGCGGGCTGATGCCGCACCGCGAAACTGCGTTCATTAACAACGGACCCGCACCCTATCGAGGGATCACGTAAAACAACCGTGCCTTCCACCCCTTCGGTCGCCTCATAACACACACGAACGTGCTTGCGGTGACCGCAGCAGCAGAGCGATACCTCCCCCCCCCTCACCTTCTCACAAACCCTGGTGCTCGCGGCAAGGCGCGCCCACATTGGAAATCTAATCAAGCCGAGAATATTAGCACCCGCGATAACAGCCCACGAATGCGGTAAGGACACGGGACGACCCTAGCTCCCGCGGGCATCCCTCGTCAGCCACCGATTGTTTGCGTGGGTGCCAACTGCCATGCGTCAAACCCTGCTCCGGGTTACACCACTTCCATCCCTCATGCCTTCTTCCCAATACGCAGAGTCCCAACCGACGGAAAACACAGGTTTCGTTGCCATCCCTCGTGAGGCGCGCACAACTGTGGGGGGNCTATTTTTCTTTTGTCGGTTGACAATTGTAATAAATACAACATACTTAGTAAATAATGTTGAGAACAGTTGGAAGACAGATGTTCGAGACAAGTGTGAGGTTAAATACAAGTTCATCGATGCAAATCAATCATTTGTATGCTTGAGAAAATTGCCAATTATTGGTAATCATTGGTATCAATAACAAAATAATAAGTGNTAAATCAATCATTTGTATGCTTGAGAAAATTGCCAATTATTGGTAATCATTGGTATCAATAACAAAATAATAAGTGTGATTTGAATGTTAATAGACGAGTTGAGTTATTATAGAATCTGTATGATAAACACAAGTATATTAAGAATTGATGAAAATTAGGGAAATTAAAACTTTCGGAATTTAATGAAAGTGCTTATTCACACGAATAGTTTGGAATAGCTAAAAATCTTCATTTAAGCGTGTAAATACCTATCGCCTAATAAAAATACTATTGATAAATGGAATGGCTGAAGAATAAAAAACACTTTTTAAATTATTATAGCTATTTTAATTGGATAACTACTTAGAGACTTAGAGCTATGATTTACAACTATGACTTATAACTATGAGCCCTACGTCTATCATAACATAGTTTCTATATNAGAGACTTAGAGCTATGATTTACAACTATGACTTATAACTATGAGCCCTACGTCTATCATAACATAGTTTCTATATTTTCCAGCTCTAGAGACATCTGTAAAGAAAGAAATTTATTTAGTTAATTGCCGTAAGTCTGCACAATCTAACCCTCGCTGACCTTAACCTGGTCTATTGTATCCCTTCATTGTCAATATGGGAAAATAAAGTGGGGCAAACTGGACTCTGCAATGATAACTGGGCTCTTACAAATTTCTGCCTTTCAATGCCCGGGGGTAAGATGAGCCCCCTTTTTTTAAGGACGCAGAAGGAGTAAAAAAATTTGGATACTCGACATTACTTTTGAAGGGACGCATTAACTCCTACCTCTAGTTTTACTGAACATGCTTACTTTATGGTCTGTGTGCTTCGGCAAGTACACTTCGTATAGACTGGACTCTTCTTCTTCTTCCTCTGCTAGTGCTTCAGTCCACCACCTGTTGAAAATAACAGAAATAGTTCACTCTAAACTGTGCTACCACAGCAGACAATGAAGTCTGAGGGGATACCGTACTACGTTTAAATCTACGTGGTCGATGACAAACTTACGTTTCACGTGTGCACCACAGATAAACTAGTCCACTTGCCATACTGGTCACTATTAGAACACATAGGAAGATACTACTCTCCGTAAGAGGGTTGTCAAACTTGTCGGCAATGTTTTTGCAAAAGGCGTGTAATAAATTTGTAAAACCAATCACTTTAAGGGTTGCTACCCCTACAATCGATACTTTCTTGGAGTACTTCATTTTATGGGCTTTCTTATGAACAAGTAGGAATGGACTGATTAATAAACCATGCTAATCCCATTGTTTTATATAAAATATTAATCCAAGAAAGGAAATAAGTAATTAATTAGCCGGGAATAGTGCAACTTTTGGTGACCCGACTCCAGAATTCCCATATCAATATCCTGTCGATATGCTTTTAATTAACGAAACTTACCTTTTCATATCCAGTTAAGGTGGTGTTAATTAGGACCGAAAACCCCAGCTGATAAGCCATTGATACAATACTAATAAAATCGATTTCTTTATCCCTATCCCGTTATGACGTCAATTGGGTTTTGGAATTCCACCCGATAAGACGTAAGTCCCAAAATTATTTTAAATAACTAAAAACTTATTTTCATCCTGCATTAATTATGACCAGGAATTTTAGCTATAGAAAAAAAAACTACAAAAAATATCCTAGTTTTCTAACTAAGTTGAAAATATAGTCTTAAAATAGATAGTAAGATATTTAAAAAATTCCAATAAATGCAGGTTTATAACTTTCAATCTTTACTTCTGAAAGTTCGACTAACTATATTTAATTTAATTGTTTTTGCCGGAAGTCCCGTCCCATCTCTGTTTTGGTTTATTCCTGAAAAAAGGTTAAAAAAATGTATTACGCGTATATACATTTATAATCAAAACTACTTATTATGGATAGAATCAAAGATTTAGCTTACGGATCGGTGCAATAAATACAAGGCATCAGAAATGCATAATATTCATTGGGCTGTGGCCTTTCTTGTGTCTCTCCATCTTTTTTATAACAGAAATCGTCAGTGTAAGTGTGTAAGCGTGCTGTAACACATTCTACGCGAATAGCAGCACTTTTAAGCTTATTATGTTTATGAAAATAACTTGACAGTTCTTTTTATAGTATAATTTCTAAACTGTGCCATGGCCAAGCTAGCCATTGATGCGTCCAATTTTTTTCCTGATCTGCTCACAATTAATATCTTTTTTCAAAATCACTTCCAAGGTATCTGACGAATAATAGACTCCCCATTCATTGGGTACCAGGCATATATGCTTAGAAGACATCGCAGTGGATGTGTATAACAAACAATTATGGAGTTGATTGCGTTTGATATTGTTGGATGTTGCTTTTAAAGCCCAGTACCCTAATTGGTCATCAAACGACAGTAGTAAAGGCGTGGCTACAAGAGCATACAATATTGATCGACAAAAATAATTAAGATCCATAAAATTATGAAGTTAAAAATGATTAGATTGAGTATATTCTAATCAGCTAGTTAATGTTAAGATTACAACTAATTTTAAGTATTTCTGTGTTGATTAATAGTTTACGGATATGTAAAATTACTGTGTTAAATGAAACGACAGCAAGGTTTTTCACTGAAACAAAAGAAAAAAACAATATAACATTACACAATAGAAGAAAAAAGTTTCAAAACTAAAAACTAAACTTACCCTCCTAAAGTTTCAATGCAAGGCATAAACAGCCCAATGTAGTTTCGATGATTTGGAGTTTTATTTTTATCTTTAAGGTCTTTTATCCAAATTTGTTTTTTATGAATCTCTAATTTACATACGCTTTTTTCGATATTAATTATTGTGCCATTAATTTTTTTATTTTTACGATAATAATTAGCTACTTCGTCATGGAGGACTAATCCCATAAAATCTGATGGATATTGTCCCCAAGAATTAGGTACCAAACAAAGATGCCGGCTGAACATATTATGAATAGTTTTGTTACGGATGAAAATATACAACAATGCAGCTGTCTGTTTTTACTTGATACACAATCTTTATTCATTTTGATCAGTGTTTTATAGTCTTCTGATTCTAAAGTGGCACTTGAAATGATTTACTATTGAGTAGGAATAATCAACGCGAATTCTTAAATAGGCTGTCGTAGTGATATTTACCAGTCTACTGTTAGCTACTGTTCCAGAAGTTTGTCTAAAAGTAAAAGTTATTTTTTCAGTGTCAAATTAAGTGATAACAAGTTTTGTTGATCGGTAAGTGTTTTAAATTTATTTTCTTATAAAAAGTTTTACCATTTCAATCAAAAGTTTTAATTCCTGCTCAGTTAAGTGTAATGAAAATTATAGATTTATTTTATGTGAAAAGACATGCATTAAACTCGTGCATAGACCATTAATCTTGCAAACAATGGCAACAATTTGCATTTCCGGCTACAGGTCTGGTAAAAAAATA